>CM060397.1:98131158-98731158 GCA_030545235.1 Helianthus tuberosus
TTGACTTGTGCGAGAGTCAAAGCGGAATATCAGAAACCTTCAGGCCCACTCCAACAACCTGAGATACCACAATGGAAATGGGAGCAAATTTGCAATTATATTTGTTAAGGAAGGGGATATATGCAATTTTAATAGTTAAGAAAGGGGATATATGCAATTTTAATTTTAAGTTTGGTAAATACGCAACTAAGCAGTTTTTAAGGGGAAATTTGCAATTCTCCCTAAGATAAATATTGTTACACTGGGAAACCAATGCTATCCTCTGTTGCAGTTATCAAAACATTTGTTTGGCCATACAGATGTTTGGTCTTCTTCATCAGTGCTTTGGTCTTCAACAGTCTTTAGTTTTCAACAGAAGTTGTTTCTTCTTGAACAGCGGTTCCAAATCTTGATCAGATGTTTGCTTTGTTCTTGAACAGATATTCTGAATAGGGGTTCAAGATTCACTATCTTAGGGGAGAGGTTGGTTCAATCTTTTGCTTATTTCTTGATCATTGTATCATGCTTTGGCTTTTGGATATTATATGTTCTTTTGTAGGTCTAACAGTGGAGCTTATTTCTTTTTTCGAATATAAAATACTAACAAAAAATTATTCGACACGTAGCACCTAGTTTTTGTTATTATTTTATATTAATTTAAAAAACTATTAAATTAAAAAATATTAATATAAATTGCATAAACAATATAAATTTAAAAATTACATAACATTAAAAAAATATATAAATATAAAATAAAATTACCTAAACTTTAATCATCGTCTTCGTCTTCGTCAAGGTCGTGTCGTGGAACGCTCTAGATGTGTTCAACCAAATCCGCTCAAAGATTGTGATGTGACAACAGGCACTTTTCCATGTATTTCCGTACAATATGAACAGTGATGTGTACTTTATGACTGTGCATGATTGAATTAATGATATGAATGATTTCCTGTTTACTTTCAAAGACATACAAATACATTACATGTTGCATGTTGCTTATCATTATTAAATGCAACCCGGAATAGTTCAATTAGTGCACAAGACGAAACTAGCACAATAATCAGATAAACTAGGAGTACTGACGGGAGTTCAGTACTCAGACAGACATGTTGTTAGAACACAGAATGAGCCCCGGAACCAAGATTTACACTAGAACTTTATGTAGGGAAGTAGGGGTTATAAAACTGCCTTCCAAGTGACGATTTAAGTGCCAGAAAGTGCCCGAAACACACTCTAACTGTAGAATTCTGCAAAAAAACAACAAAAATCAGCTTTTAAACACCAAAATATAATGCAGAAATGAGGTTTATGTGACAACTCGAGTTTCTGAGATTCCATCTTCGTATTATTGCACGTTAATTGTTAGATTGTTTGTTGACACGATGTGTTTGTTCACAACTGTACACGTTTGTATTACGATAAATTGTATTGTGATTTATATGGTGTGTGGATTAAGTGGTATGTAATATATGTTTTGTTTAATGTCATGCTTAATATCAACAAACACGGAATTCTTGCCGAAAACCAAACCCCACCCCACAAAAACACATCCCACGAAAACACTCTAGTGTTTTCGTCTACAAAGAGGCCAACAAAAACAGGACTGGGCCTTGGCCCAGTAACGATTTGTTATATGTTTTGAGTTCAACTTTTACGTAGAGCTTTCATCCGTAAACCCTAGTCACCTCCCACCCTTCGACGGCAACTTTGAAGCCCTTGAAGCCTATCACTTTGTTTGATTCGTTGCTCTCCTATTTGGGCTTTGATTGAATTCTTGTGAGCACTTAACTTAGCATACCGAGCAAACCAAGGTGAGTTCACACTCTTACCAAGGCATGGGATTCCCGGGGTAGGGAATGGGTTTGGATGATTACTTATGCTTAAATTGTTATCGGAATTACATACCATAGGCCTCGGGAGAGGAAGGTTATTGGTAGGTACTGCTAGACTAGTGATACATATACTTCTCTTCGTACACACGCCGGGAATGGCTGCGATAATAGAACTAATCTTCGCACACATGCCTTGAATGGCTGCGAACCATACTCTAAACTTCGCACACATGCCGGGTGGGCTGCGATACAAATATACCTAGTCTAGAAAACATGGGAGACCCCCACTAATCTTCACACGCATGCCGGGAAGGCCGCGATACAAACAGACACGATACATTGGCTACTAAACAAACATACGGTTTACGAAACGAACACTATAACTAAACAACCAACTGTGAACTCGCTCAACTAGTTGTTGACTTTCTGTTACATGCCTTGCAGGACCTTAGGTACTCATGGAGCTTGCACGGGAGGCGCGGTCGTTGTGGGCACGGATTGTGGATGTTTTGATGAAAACGTTATGACTCTTTAAACTTATTACTTATGTTAGGTTTTACATTTATGCTTCCGCTAAACATTGATACTATACTTTGGTTTTTGGAACACCTTTCATATTGTTTGGTTGAATTACACTTACTATTTACATTGTTCAATATGATTGGTGGCTTGATCCTGGTCAGTCACGCCTCCAAGCGGTGATACTCCGCGTGTGGATTTTGGGGGTGTGACAGATTGGTATCAGAGCCATTGGTTATAGAGAACTCGGTTTTAATAAGGGAAAAATGTTTTTATTAAAACCAGACTATAACCTGTACAGTGCTCAACGATCCACAACGACGCCTCGCTCCACGTGCAAGACTCAACATTCTAGGTAATATGGTATATGTTTTATTGCCTACTTGCTAGAATTACATAGAACTTTGTTGATGGTATGCTTAGATACACATAACCCCTATTGCTTGAGAATACTTGTGTGCTCACTCTCTTCTGTCATCGCACTATTCGCGAACCTCTCTTACTTATGTTATCTTTGCTATGAAGATCATGGCTGGACGTATCAACATGACACAAGCCCAGTTGACGGCTCTCATTAACGAACAAGTTGCTGCGGCACTTGCTGCCGCACAAACAGGAGGTATACCCTGCAGTTGTAACTCACACTAGGATCTTTAGATCCTACACTCCTAAACCAACTCTTGTGTTTAATCTTGTCCTGATTCTTATACCCAACAGGTCAACCACCTGTTTGCACCTTCAAGACTTTCATGGACTGTCGTCCTACTACTTTCAGTGGCACGGAAGGAGCAGTTGGACTCCTCCATTGGTTTGAAAAGCTCGAGTTCGTTTTTGAGATGTGTGAATGCCCTGAGGTTCGCAGGGTGAAGTACGCCACTGGTACTCTAGAAGGCATTGCGCTGACTTGGTGGAATGCGCAAGTTCAGATGTTAGGGTTGGCTGTTGCTAACGCCACCCCTTGGAATGATTTCAAGGAGTTGATCAAAGAGGAATACTATAGCCGTGATGACATTCATAAGCTGGAGGTAGAGTTTTACAATTTGCAGATGACGGGATCGGAAATTGAAGCATACACCAAAAGATCGAATGAGCTGGCTATTCTTTGTCCCACTATGGTAGACCCTCCCATTAAGCGTATCGAGCTGTATCTCAAGGGTCTAGTGCCAGAGATTCAAAGTCACGTAACCTCAGCGAATCTTGGCACCATTCAACAGATCGTCAAGTTAGCTCATCGCCTCACTGATCAGGCAGTGGAACAGAACAAGCTGCCTAAACGTATCAGCGCTACTACTACCGCTACCGCTTCAGCTACTCCTGCTACTCCCAGTGACAACAAGCGTAAATGGGTGGGGGATTCCAGCAGGGGTTCAGCTATCGTTCAGTCTCAAGCACAGCAGCAGCGCAAGACTAATGATTACCAGAGTCCGAGTCAGCAATCTTCTGGTGGTCAGGGGCAGGGTGGATATCGGGGAATTCACCCACTGTGTAACAGGTGCAACAGACACCACAGTGGTCAGTGTCGCAAGGGCCGCTGTCAGAGATGTCTCAAGATAGGTCATGAAGCTAAAGATTGCAGGAGCTCAAGGCCTGCGAATCAGAACCAGTAACAACAGCCACCAGCTCCACGAAACCAGCAACAACAACAGCGAGGCAATAGGGGATGCTTTCAATGTGGGGCTGAAGGCCACTTCAAGGGGGACTGCCCCCAGTTAAACCAGAATCTGAATAACAACAACAATAATCAGGGCAATGGGAACAACAATGGGGGAAACAACAACAACAATGGTGCTAGGGGTCGTGCATTTGTGATTGGTCAGGGTGATGCAAGGAACGATCCTAATGTGGTTATGGGTAAGTTTCTTCTCGACGACTTTTATGTTACTGTATTATTTGATTCGGGTGCGGATACCAGTTATATGTCTCTGAAAGTTAGTCAAATGCTTAAACGCGCACCAACACTTTTGAACACCAAACATGTCGTAGAGTTAGCTAACGGTAAAAGTCTAGAGGCCACACACATAGTTCAGGGTTGTAATCTTATCCTCGCTGGTCAGACTTTCTCTATCGATCTCATTCCTATAACTCTGGGTAGTTTCGACATCGTCATTGGTATGGATTGGTTATCCCAACAACAAGCAGAGATCCTATGCAAGGAGAAGGTCATTCGTATTCCCCGTACTGGCAAAGAACCTCTCGAAGTTCAAGGCGACAAGAGTGGTGTCGTGAGTGGCATCATCTCCTTCTTGAAGGCTCAGAAGTGTTTGCGAAAGGGGCACACAGCTATATTAGCACTCGTTACAGATACATCGACGAAAGAGAAGAAGTTAGAGGATATTCCAGTTGTACGCGACTTTCCTCAAGTGTTTCCTGAAGAGTTACCTGGGTTACCGCCTCATCGCCAGGTCGAATTTCAGATCGAGCTAGCTCCAGGAGCAGCACCCATAGCTCGAGCACCTTATCGCTTAGCTCCAACCGAACTGGAAGAACTGTCTAAGCAATTGCAAGAACTCTTGGAAAAGGGTTTCATACGTCCTAGCTCTTCGCCCTGGGGAGCTCCAGTATTATTTGTGAAGAAGAAAGACGGTACCTTCCGCATGTGCATAGATTACCGCGAACTGAACAAGGTGACCGTGAAGAATCGCTATCCTCTTCCACGTATCGATGACTTATTCGACCAGTTGCAGGGGTCGAGCTATTACTCGAAGATTGATCTGAGATCAGGTTATCATCAACTGAGAGTCCGGGATGAGGACGTCTCCAAAACAGCGTTCAGAACACGCTATGGCCACTACGAGTTTCTGGTTATGCCATTCGGGTAAACAAACGCACCTGCGGTTTTCATGGATCTTATGAACAGGGTGTGCAAACCTTATCTTGACAAGTTTGTTATTGTTTTCATCGATGACATCCTGATCTATTTGAAGAGTCAGGAGGAACACGAGCATCATTTACGACTTATTTTGGAACTCCTTCGAACGGAACAGCTGTACGCCAAGTTTTCAAAATGCGACTTCTGGCTTCGTGAAGTCCACTTCCTAGGCCACGTGGTACACAAGGATGGGATTCATGTTGATCCGTCCAAAGTAGATTCGATCAAGAACTGGCCTGCACCTCGCACACCAACCGAAATACGCCAATTCTTGGGTTTGGCAGGTTATTACAGACGGTTCATCAAAGACTTCTCAAAGATTGCACAGCCACTTACATTACTGACACAGAAAGGGGTTGCTTACCGTTGGGGTAATACACAGGAAACAGCGTTTCAGCACTTAAGGGATAGACTTTGTAGCGCACCTATTCTCTCATTGCCCGAAGTCACGGACGATTTTGTAGTCTACTGCGACGCATCTATCCAGGGTCTTGGATGTGTGTTGATGCAACGGGATAAAGTCATCGCTTATGTTTCGCGCCAACTTAAGATTCACGAACGGAATTACACTACACATGATTTCGAGCTGGGAGTTGTTGTTTTTGCGCTCAAGATATGGAGACATTACCTGTATGGCACCAAGTGCACCATCTACACCGACCACTGGAGTCTCGAGCATATCTTCAAGCAGAAAGAGTTGAACATGCGACAACGTCGATGGGTCTAGCTACTGAACGATTACGAATGTGCTATAAAGTACCATCCGGGCAAAGCCAATGTGGTGGCTGACGCCCTCAGTCAAAAGGATACCACACCTAGGTGTGTACGAGCGTTGCAACTCACTATTCAGTCTAGTCTTCCTGCACAGATACGAGATGCTCAGGTAGAAGCATTGAAACCAGAAAACATCAGGGCTGAAGCTCTACGCGGCTCAAGACAATGGTTAGAACAAAAGGCAGACGGCGCCTACTATGTAACAGGACGCATCTGGGTCCCACTCTATGGTAACTTACGCGAGCTTGTAATGGATGAAGCTCATAAGTCTCGCTACTCAGTACATCCTGGTTCGGATAAGATGTACCACGACTTGAAAACTACATATTGGTGGCCTAGCATGAAAGCTCACATAGCAACTTACGTTAGCAAGTGTTTGACTTGTGCGAGAGTCAAAGCGGAATATCAGAAACCTTCAGGCCCACTCCAACAACCTGAGATACCACAATGGAAATGGGAGCAAATTTGCAATTATATTTGTTAAGGAAGGGGATATATGCAATTTTAATAGTTAAGAAAGGGGATATATGCAATTTTAATTTTAAGTTTGGTAAATACGCAACTAAGCAGTTTTTAAGGGGAAATTTGCAATTCTCCCTAAGATAAATATTGTTACACTGGGAAACCAATGCTATCCTCTGTTGCAGTTATCAAAACATTTGTTTGGCCATACAGATGTTTGGTCTTCTTCATCAGTGCTTTGGTCTTCAACAGTCTTTAGTTTTCAACAGAAGTTGTTTCTTCTTGAACAGCGGTTCCAAATCTTGATCAGATGTTTGCTTTGTTCTTGAACAGATATTCTGAATAGGGGTTCAAGATTCACTATCTTAGGGGAGAGGTTGGTTCAATCTTTTGCTTATTTCTTGATCATTGTATCATGCTTTGGCTTTTGGATATTATATGTTCTTTTGTAGGTCTAACAGTGGAGCTTATTTCTTTTTTCGAATATAAAATACTAACAAAAAATTATTCGACACGTAGCACCTAGTTTTTGTTATTATTTTATATTAATTTAAAAAACTATTAAATTAAAAAATATTAATATAAATTGCATAAACAATATAAATTTAAAAATTACATAACATTAAAAAAATATATAAATATAAAATAAAATTACCTAAACTTTAATCATCGTCTTCGTCTTCGTCAAGGTCGTGTCGTGGAACGCTCTAGATGTGTTCAACCAAATCCGCTCAAAGATTGTGATGTGACAACAGGCACTTTTCCATGTATTTCCGTACAATATGAACAGTGATGTGTACTTTATGACTGTGCATGATTGAATTAATGATATGAATGATTTCCTGTTTACTTTCAAAGACATACAAATACATTACATGTTGCATGTTGCTTATCATTATTAAATGCAACCCGGAATAGTTCAATTAGTGCACAAGACGAAACTAGCACAATAATCAGATAAACTAGGAGTACTGACGGGAGTTCAGTACTCAGACAGACATGTTGTTAGAACACAGAATGAGCCCCGGAACCAAGATTTACACTAGAACTTTATGTAGGGAAGTAGGGGTTATAAAACTGCCTTCCAAGTGACGATTTAAGTGCCAGAAAGTGCCCGAAACACACTCTAACTGTAGAATTCTGCAAAAAAACAACAAAAATCAGCTTTTAAACACCAAAATATAATGCAGAAATGAGGTTTATGTGACAACTCGAGTTTCTGAGATTCCATCTTCGTATTATTGCACGTTAATTGTTAGATTGTTTGTTGACACGATGTGTTTGTTCACAACTGTACACGTTTGTATTACGATAAATTGTATTGTGATTTATATGGTGTGTGGATTAAGTGGTATGTAATATATGTTTTGTTTAATGTCATGCTTAATATCAACAAACACGGAATTCTTGCCGAAAACCAAACCCCACCCCACAAAAACACATCCCACGAAAACACTCTAGTGTTTTCGTCTACAAAGAGGCCAACAAAAACAGGACTGGGCCTTGGCCCAGTAACGATTTGTTATATGTTTTGAGTTCAACTTTTACGTAGAGCTTTCATCCGTAAACCCTAGTCACCTCCCACCCTTCGACGGCAACTTTGAAGCCCTTGAAGCCTATCACTTTGTTTGATTCGTTGCTCTCCTATTTGGGCTTTGATTGAATTCTTGTGAGCACTTAACTTAGCATACCGAGCAAACCAAGGTGAGTTCACACTCTTACCAAGGCATGGGATTCCCGGGGTAGGGAATGGGTTTGGATGATTACTTATGCTTAAATTGTTATCGGAATTACATACCATAGGCCTCGGGAGAGGAAGGTTATTGGTAGGTACTGCTAGACTAGTGATACATATACTTCTCTTCGTACACACGCCGGGAATGGCTGCGATAATAGAACTAATCTTCGCACACATGCCTTGAATGGCTGCGAACCATACTCTAAACTTCGCACACATGCCGGGTGGGCTGCGATACAAATATACCTAGTCTAGAAAACATGGGAGACCCCCACTAATCTTCACACGCATGCCGGGAAGGCCGCGATACAAACAGACACGATACATTGGCTACTAAACAAACATACGGTTTACGAAACGAACACTATAACTAAACAACCAACTGTGAACTCGCTCAACTAGTTGTTGACTTTCTGTTACATGCCTTGCAGGACCTTAGGTACTCATGGAGCTTGCACGGGAGGCGCGGTCGTTGTGGGCACGGATTGTGGATGTTTTGATGAAAACGTTATGACTCTTTAAACTTATTACTTATGTTAGGTTTTACATTTATGCTTCCGCTAAACATTGATACTATACTTTGGTTTTTGGAACACCTTTCATATTGTTTGGTTGAATTACACTTACTATTTACATTGTTCAATATGATTGGTGGCTTGATCCTGGTCAGTCACGCCTCCAAGCGGTGATACTCCGCGTGTGGATTTTGGGGGTGTGACAGATTGGTATCAGAGCCATTGGTTATAGAGAACTCGGTTTTAATAAGGGAAAAACGTTTTTATTAAAACCAGACTATAACCTGTACAGTGCTCAACGATCCACAACGACGCCTCGCTCCACGTGCAAGACTCAACATTCTAGGTAATATGGTATATGTTTTATTGCCTACTTGCTAGAATTACATAGAACTTTGTTGATGGTATGCTTAGATACACATAACCCCTATTGCTTGAGAATACTTGTGTGCTCACTCTCTTCTGTCATCGCACTATTCGCGAACCTCTCTTACTTATGTTATCTTTGCTATGAAGATCATGGCTGGACGTATCAACATGACACAAGCCCAGTTGACGGCTCTCATTAACGAACAAGTTGCTGCGGCACTTGCTGCCGCACAAACAGGAGGTATACCCTGCAGTTGTAACTCACACTAGGATCTTTAGATCCTACACTCCTAAACCAACTCTTGTGTTTAATCTTGTCCTGATTCTTATACCCAACAGGTCAACCACCTGTTTGCACCTTCAAGACTTTCATGGACTGTCGTCCTACTACTTTCAGTGGCACGGAAGGAGCAGTTGGACTCCTCCATTGGTTTGAAAAGCTCGAGTTCGTTTTTGAGATGTGTGAATGCCCTGAGGTTCGCAGGGTGAAGTACGCCACTGGTACTCTAGAAGGCATTGCGCTGACTTGGTGGAATGCGCAAGTTCAGATGTTAGGGTTGGCTGTTGCTAACGCCACCCCTTGGAATGATTTCAAGGAGTTGATCAAAGAGGAATACTATAGCCGTGATGACATTCATAAGCTGGAGGTAGAGTTTTACAATTTGCAGATGACGGGATCGGAAATTGAAGCATACACCAAAAGATCGAATGAGCTGGCTATTCTTTGTCCCACTATGGTAGACCCTCCCATTAAGCGTATCGAGCTGTATCTCAAGGGTCTAGTGCCAGAGATTCAAAGTCACGTAACCTCAGCGAATCTTGGCACCATTCAACAGATCGTCAAGTTAGCTCATCGCCTCACTGATCAGGCAGTGGAACAGAACAAGCTGCCTAAACGTATCAGCGCTACTACTACCGCTACCGCTTCAGCTACTCCTGCTACTCCCAGTGACAACAAGCGTAAATGGGTGGGGGATTCCAGCAGGGGTTCAGCTATCGTTCAGTCTCAAGCACAGCAGCAGCGCAAGACTAATGATTACCAGAGTCCGAGTCAGCAATCTTCTGGTGGTCAGGGGCAGGGTGGATATCGGGGAATTCACCCACTGTGTAACAGGTGCAACAGATACCACAGTGGTCAGTGTCGCAAGGGCCGCTGTCAGAGATGTCTCAAGATAGGTCATGAAGCTAAAGATTGCAGGAGCTCAAGGCCTGCGAATCAGAACCAGTAACAACAGCCACCAGCTCCACGAAACCAGCAACAACAACAGCGAGGCAATAGGGGATGCTTTCAATGTGGGGCTGAAGGCCACTTCAAGGGGGACTGCCCCCAGTTAAACCATAATCTGAATAACAACAACAATAATCAGGGCAATGGGAACAACAATGGGGGAAACAACAACAACAATGGTGCTAGGGGTCGTGCATTTGTGATTGGTCAGGGTGATGCAAGGAACGATCCTAATGTGGTTATGGGTAAGTTTCTTCTCGACGACTTTTATGTTACTGTATTATTTGATTCGGGTGCGGATACCAGTTATATGTCTCTGAAAGTTAGTCAAATGCTTAAACGCGCACCAACACTTTTGAACACCAAACATGTCGTAGAGTTAGCTAACGGTAAAAGTCTAGAGGCCACACACATAGTTCAGGGTTGTAATCTTATCCTCGCTGGTCAGACTTTCTCTATCGATCTCATTCCTATAACTCTGGGTAGTTTCGACATCGTCATTGGTATGGATTGGTTATCCCAACAACAAGCAGAGATCCTATGCAAGGAGAAGGTCATTCGTATTCCCCGTACTGGCAAAGAACCTCTCGAAGTTCAAGGCGACAAGAGTGGTGTCGTGAGTGGCATCATCTCCTTCTTGAAGGCTCAGAAGTGTTTGCGAAAGGGGCACACAGCAATATTAGCACTCGTTACAGATACATCGACGAAAGAGAAGAAGTTAGAGGATATTCCAGTTGTACGCGACTTTCCTCAAGTGTTTCCTGAAGAGTTACCTGGGTTACCGCCTCATCGCCAGGTCGAATTTCAGATCGAGCTAGCTCCAGGAGCAGCACCCATAGCTCGAGCACCTTATCGCTTAGCTCCAACCGAACTGGAAGAACTGTCTAAGCAATTGCAAGAACTCTTGGAAAAGGGTTTCATACGTCCTAGCTCTTCGCCCTGGGGAGCTCCAGTATTATTTGTGAAGAAGAAAGACGGTACCTTCCGCATGTGCATAGATTACCGCGAACTGAACAAGGTGACCGTGAAGAATCGCTATCCTCTTCCACGTATCGATGACTTATTCGACCAGTTGCAGGGGTCGAGCTATTACTCGAAGATTGATCTGAGATCAGGCTATCATCAACTGAGAGTCCGGGATGAGGACGTCTCCAAAACAGCGTTCAGAACACGCTATGGCCACTACGAGTTTCTGGTTATGCCATTCGGGTAAACAAACGCACCTGCGGTTTTCATGGATCTTATGAACAGGGTGTGCAAACCTTATCTTGACAAGTTTGTTATTGTTTTCATCGATGACATCCTGATCTATTTGAAGAGTCAGGAGGAACACGAGCATCATTTACGACTTATTTTGGAACTCCTTCGAACGGAACAGCTGTACGCCAAGTTTTCAAAATGCGACTTCTGGCTTCGTGAAGTCCACTTCCTAGGCCACGTGGTACACAAGGATGGGATTCATGTTGATCCGTCCAAAGTAGATTCGATCAAGAACTGGCCTGCACCTCGCACACCAACCGAAATACGCCAATTCTTGGGTTTGGCAGGTTATTACAGACGGTTCATCAAAGACTTCTCAAAGATTGCACAGCCACTTACATTACTGACACAGAAAGGGGTTGCTTACCGTTGGGGTAATACACAGGAAACAGCGTTTCAGCACTTAAGGGATAGACTTTGTAGCGCACCTATTCTCTCATTGCCCGAAGTCACGGACGATTTTGTAGTCTACTGCGACGCATCTATCCAGGGTCTTGGATGTGTGTTGATGCAACGGGATAAAGTCATCGCTTATGTTTCGCGCCAACTTAAGATTCACGAACGGAATTACACTACACATGATTTCGAGCTGGGAGTTGTTGTTTTTGCGCTCAAGATATGGAGACATTACCTGTATGGCACCAAGTGCACCATCTACACCGACCACTGGAGTCTCGAGCATATCTTCAAGAAGAAAGAGTTGAACATGCGACAACGTCGATGGGTCTAGCTACTGAACGATTACGAATGTGCTATAAAGTACCATCCGGGCAAAGCCAATGTGGTGGCTGACGCCCTCAGTCAAAAGGATACCACACCTAGGTGTGTACGAGCGTTGCAACTCACTATTCAGTCTAGTCTTCCTGCACAGATACGAGATGCTCAGGTAGAAGCATTGAAACCAGAAAACATCAGGGCTGAAGCTCTACGCGGCTCAAGACAATGGTTAGAACAAAAGGCAGACGGCGCCTACTATGTAACAGGACGAATCTGGGTCCCACTCTATGGTAACTTACGCGAGCTTGTAATGGATGAAGCTCATAAGTCTCGCTACTCGGTACATCCTGGTTCGGATAAGATGTACCACGACTTGAAAACTACATATTGGTGGCCTAGCATGAAAGCTCACATAGCAACTTACGTTAGCAAGTGTTTGACTTGTGCGAGAGTCAAAGCGGAATATCAGAAACCTTCAGGCCCACTCCAACAACCTGAGATACCACAATGGAAATGGGAGCAAATTTCCATGGATTTTGTTACTGGCCTGCCTAGGTCTCAACGTGGGAATGATACTATTTGGGTGATCGTGGATTGACTCACTAAGTCTGCACACTTCTTGGCTATCAAAGAAACAGACAAGTTCTCTACCTTAGCAGACATCTACTTAAAAGAAGTGGTTTCGAGGCACGGAGTGCCATCCTCTATTATCTCTGATCGTGACGCACGTTTTACTTCAGAACTGTGGCAAGCAATGCACAAATCTTTTGGCTCTCGTTTAGACATGAGCACAGCTTATCACCCTCAGACGGATGGGCAGTCTGAGCACACTATTCAAACTTTAGAAGACATGCTTCGTGCATGTGTAATCGATTTCGGCAACGGCTGGGAAAAACATCTCCCGTTAGTGGAGTTCTCGTACAACAACAGCTACCACACCAGCATTAAAGCTGCTCCATTTGAGGCATTGTACGGACGTAAATGCCGATCACCTCTTTGTTGGACAAAGGTGGGTGATAGTCATATCACGGGCCCAGAACTTGTAGTAGACACAACAGAAAAGATCGCTCAGATACGACAACGCATGGCGGCAGCTCGTGACCGTCAGAAAGCATACGCCGATAAGGGCAGGAAACCACTCGAGCTCCAGGTTGGGGAGCGGGTACTACTCAAAGTCTCACCCTAGAAGGGTGTGGTTCGTTTTGGAAAACGAGGCAAACTTAATCCACGATATGTCGGACCGTTCGAAATTATTGAGAAGATAGGCAGGGTGGCCTACAGACTGAACTTACCAGCTGAACTCAGTGCAGTTCACAACGTCTTTCACGTGTCGAATCTGAAGAAGTGTCTGTCAGATGAGACCCTCATAGTTCCTTTGAAAGAGCTCACTATCGACGAACAGTTGCATTTCGTCGAAGAACCAGTTGAAATCACGGACCGGGATGTTAAGGTCCTCAAGAACACCATAATACCTCTTGTTCGAGTTCGTTGGAACTCCCGTCGTGGCCTAGAGTATACCTGGGAACGAGAAGACCAAATGGAACTCAAATATCCCCAGTTGTTCGAAAAAAATGCAACTACTACTGAGGCTGAAGCTACTACAGAATTTCGGGACGAAATTCCAAATCAACGGGGGGATGATGTGACACCCCATGAAAACCAGTAAATGATACAACTTACCTAGCTTCCTTAGTAACCGCATGCTAAATTTCGGGACGAAATTTCTTTCAAGTTGGGGATAATGTGACAACTCGAGTTTCTGAGATTCCATCTTCGTATTATTGCACGTTAATTGTTAGATTGTTTGTTGACACGATGTGTTTGTTCACAACTGTACACGTTTGTATTACGATAAATTATATTGTGATTTATATGATTTATATGGTGTGTGGATTAAGTGGTATGTAATATATGTTTTGTTTAATGTCATGCTTAATATCAACAAACATGGAATTCTTGCCGAAAACCAAACCCCACCCCACAAAAACACATCCCACGAAAACACTCTAGTGTTTTCGTCTACAAAAAGGCCAACAAAAACAGGACTGGGCCTTGGCCCAGTAACGATTTGTTATATGTTTTGAGTTCAAATTTTACGTAGAGCTTTCATCCATAAACCCTAGTCACCTCCCACCCTTCGACGGCAACTTTGAAGCCCTTGAAGCCTATCACTTTGTTTGATTCGTTGCTCTCCTATTTGGGCTTTGATTGAATTCTTGTGAGCACTTAACTTAGCATACCGAGCAAACCAAGGTGAGTTCACACTCTTACCAAGGCATGGGATTCCCGGGGTTGGGAATGGGTTTGGATGATTACTTATGCTTAAATTGTTATCGGAATTACATACCATAGGCCTCGGGAGAGGAAGGTTATTGGTAGGTACTGCTAGACTAGTGATACATATACTTCTCTTCGCACACACGCCGGGAATGGCTGCGATAATAGAACTAATCTTCGCACACATGCCTGGAATGGTTGCGAACCATACTCTAAACTTCGCACACATGCCGGGTGGGCTGCGATACAAATATACCTAGTCTAGAAAACATGGGAGACCCCCACTAATCTTCGCACGCATGCCGGGAAGGCCGCGATACAAACAGACACGATACATTGGCTACTAAACAAACATACGGTTTACGAAACGAACACTATAACTAAACAACCAACTGTGAACTCGCTCAACTAGTTGTTGACTTTCTGTTACATGCCTTGCAGGACCTTAGGTACTCATTGAGCTTGCACGGGAGGCGCGGTCGTTGTGGGCACGGATTGTGGATGTTTTGATGAAAACGTTATGACTCTTTAAACTTATTACTTATGTTGGGTTTTACATTTATGCTTCTGCTAAACATTGATACTATACTTTGGTTTTTGGAACACCTTTCATATTGTTTGGTTGAATTACACTTACTATTTACATTGTTCAATATGATTGGTGGCTTGATCCTGGTCAGTCACGCCTCCAAGCGGTGATACTCCGCGTGTGGATTTTGGGGGTGTGATAGTTTAATTGTCCAGAATAACTTGATAAGTGTCGGGGATGAAAACTGTCATAAAAGACATCTCATAGCACACTAAAGTGCGCAATTTAGAACCTTAACGAACCGGTAACCAACCGAATAACCGGATACTATCCGAAACACCAAAATTCAGCTAGAAACATTGTTTTAACATCATGAAGCTAGTTATTACCATTAAACATCATATTACATCCTCTAAACACCCAAACACATTAAACCCCAAATTTAACCCTTGAAATGTAACTAGATAACTAACTTACCATTGGAAACTAACTTCTTGATTATTATATTGGCTTTGCTAAGAAGATATGGGACACATTAACCATTATGCAAAGATATGTTGGAAATGAGTTAATAAAAACCTTAGGTTCTAAACACTTAACATTCAACATCATTCAAATAAACACAACTCCTATTCTTCCCTTCAATACCTATGGCCCAAACCCCTCTCACATCTCCATCATTTTTCAAGCAATTCTCATACAATCAAAGGTGTTCATAAGGTGTCTCAAGCATACATAGGAAGGTTACAAGCATAGGAGAAGGACCACTTTGGAGAGCTTTTATCCACTTCTTTTATTCATCATCTTGCTTCTTGTTCTTCCCTAGCCTTAGAGCTAGTAGTAAGCTTCTTTGATCTTGTTTTTACACTTGATTTTAGTAGTTAAAGTATGAAGTAACATGATAATCTAAAGAATCTCATCAAAACATGACCATGAACATAAAGCTTGAAATCATGAAAATCTAAGTTGTTTAAGTGTATGTAATGAACTTGTTTGTTGATTACTTGTATGTATGGTGTAGATCACCACATAAAGCTTGCTAGATGATGATTTAAAACATGATCTAGCAAGAATGAGGATGATTCTTGAAAAATATATGATGATCATCCTTTATGTAAAGAATGAACTAGAAGATGAACATGATTTTGTGTAGGATGATGATTCCTACAAGTTATATGTCTTAAAAATGTAAGATTTCAAAGATTAAATTTCAAGAAACTAAAGTTTACATCAAGATTTAACATAGTTTGATTTTTGAAAGAAAGTAAACATGTTTTAGGTGTTAAATGGAACACTTAATGTAGGAAAGACATGAAAAACTCAAGAAGATTAATTTTTGTAAAAGTGACTTACAAGTTGTAAAGATAGAAATTTTATAAGAAAGAGTTTTATGAATTAAAAACCATGGATTTAGTGTTATTAAAGCTTGTTAAACAACATGTTAAAATACTACAAGGTTTTGTAAAACTTCAAGTTCATATCATCTATTAAAAGTGCATGTTTATGGCTATGGTAAGTTGTATGATAATTGTTGATGATTGATGATGAATTTTTGAAAAGAAAATGATATGCTAATAAGCATGGAAACCTCCATTTTCAAGGGAAACTATGGAAAAAATATAATAAAAATTAAACACTTAGAAAAATATTTTTAAACAAGTATTTACAAGTAATTTTTTATCATGGTTTTAATATAAAAATTTGCCAAATTTTTTGTTATGAAAATTACAAATATTGGAGGTTGATTTTTAATAATAAAAATGACTAATATATATTTAAAAAATATATATTTAGAAGACACAAAATTATGTGCTACTTGTAACTTGCTTGTATTAGTTATATTAAAAATTAGGAACCTTGAAAATAATAAATCACACCAAAATACTAAAAATTGTAATATGAAATATTACCAAAATCCCAAGAAAAATAAATATATATCTTATACCCAAATAATGGACAAATCGGACAATGGACATTTGGACTATATATATATATATATATATATATATATATATATATATTCCAGAAATAAATTCGCGACTTGACAAATGTGATAAACGGTATTTTGAAACCGAAGAAACGGCAAAATATGAATTTTTACAACTATTATAAAACATATCATATTTTGTCAAAGTAGAAAATATGTTATTTTTGAAGTGGGAGAAAATATATATTTTCAAAAACAACTCAAAAAAAATATATTGTTTTGGTGAAAACTAAAAATATATATTTTTCTAGGTTTAATCTTAAAAATATATTATTTTTAAGATATATATATGGAAGTATATTTTTGCCAAGTATATTTTAAGATATATATGGAAGGGTATGATTTGTATATCTTATCCTTGATAAGATATATGAAGCAAAGCCTTGGGTTATTAGTCTTTTGTTTAAAAGTCCATGTATGGAACTTAATCCCTTTTGAATGGTTTGTAAACTTAACATGAAGTTTGTTGGTTGAAACTTAACAACTTGTGTTTGTATTATTTTTAAAACATACGAATGGATGAACATCAATTTTAATCATGTAGTTGTTTATTATAATTGAATGCAATGAAACTGATCAAGTCACACGCACACGCTTCCGCAAAAGTCAGGGTGTGACAGGTTGGTATCAGAGCTTCGATTGTAGTGAACTAGGATTCCTTCTCGAGTCTAGACTACAATCACTAGGATTCTCTCACGAAAATATTATTTACAAAATATTTTTCATTGCATTTACAAAAACACCAAGATCCATGGAACAAACATTTTTCAAAGGAAAGAAAAGAAAAACAAGCAAGGACATTAGTTGGTGGTATAGTCTACATGGGGTAGACTTGTCAAACTAGAAATAACCCACGTAGGATAACGTGAATACGTGTGATGTGAGGCCTTCCTTTGCCGGTATATACTAAGTAATAATAATTAATTTGTGTACATATGTTATGACTTTATGTTACAGGTACTGATGTCATCATCAGAGAGTAGTGGACTGAATGAGGAGCATGATCCGATGGCGATCGTCTCCGATGATGAGGTGGCACCCATCCCAGAGATTCTTACCTCCAACACTGACAGTGACCCAGAGATGCTATCAGATGATGATGATGATTTTCAGCCCTTTGCGCTGCCAGACTTTGGAGACGACATTATGTTTATTGATGACGTTCTTGCTTTCCCTCTTCTGATTCAAGATTAGCTTATCATCAGTCATCCGGATGGTGAGCATCTCGTGGAGCCTATTCCGATCGAGGCTATTCCACTCGTTGCCATTCCTGAATAGGATTGGCCCTTTGCTGACTTAGATGATGATGACCTTACTTTTCTTGAGGGGGATCACCCTGAGGATGACCAGGGTGATGGAGAGGTGGATGATATTGCTATTCTCGACATACCTTCTCCCATCGTATCTGTTATTGACATTTCCTTTGACTCCGATCCAGACTCTGTTGCGGACTCCTTCGAATCGATGACCTCATCTGCCCTACTTGCAGCTGGAGTTAGGGCATATCCTACTGATGACGAGGACGATGCTTTCACAGTTGCACCTTCCTCACCCGTTCGTGCTCCCGCGCCCCCACCTGTCGACAATCACATCCCTGATCCCGTATCAGCCCCTATTGATTTACCTACCATTGCACCACTTATCTCACAGCACCCACCTACTGTTTTTATTCCTCCTATCCCAGGGAGTTCACTCCCACCATTCACTACGGATGCACACCGTACTGATCTCCCTACTATATTTCAGCACGAGATACCTGCTCCCCGCCCTGGGGAGGGTACATCTGGTCAGCCCCCTAGTTTCGATCCTTTTGCTACTGCTGGTTTCATTCCTACTTATTTCACTCCGTTCAAGGCAGACCTGTATGTTCAGTCTACCAGGTTCTTCCCTCCATATTCGATGCTGATATCTGATCCCTACCACCTATCTCACCATGTTGGGTACACCCGTGATGATCTTCTCCTTTCTCTTCAGTTATAGTTTAAGATCCTCAGCCGTCGTGTCTTGGAGTTAGAGTGCGAGGCAGATGCCAGGCAGCCTCCACCACCCTTATATCATCCACCTGTTACTCCACCACCACCGCCGTCGTTCCCTCCTCCTATATTTCCATCATCTGCTTCTGTTCCTATTGAGGGTTTTGATGCCCGTTTCCTTACAGCTGAGCAGCAGATCAGCTTTTTGGTTCGTCGTGGGCATGAGCTTAAGGACGAGCATGCTCTTCTACGCAGTCTGATCTTCTTTCCACCTCCCCCGCCGCCTCCAGCATTCTAGATCTTTGTTTTTGCAGGTACCCTTTTGACAAGAAGACAAAATTGAGCTCAAGACTTTTTGAAGACCCTAGAAGACAATGTAGAGGAAATGATTATTACTTTTGTATTGTTAAGAACTTGTATGACCGAGGTGATGTAACCTCGAGTCCATTTTGTTTTTCCTCTGTTAAAAATAATGTACCAAGTTGTTAAACATGTATGAAAGCTCAATGGTTGTTTTCTTATTTATACATTGTTGATTTATCTATTCATGTGATGTTTATGTGATTACATGGTTGCTTGTTGTGATGATTACTTATGTTATATGTATATCTACATATATATATATATATACACACACCTCATAGATGATTATTTGACGAATAATGTCTAATATACCCAATACTTCTTGCTAGAAGAAAATGTCGCCCAGACGCATCACAAATACCAACACATTGCCAAGGACAGGAGCTGAACTCCAAGAACGCATATCACAGGCACTTGCATAACACGAGGCCAACCGCTCAGAACACAGCAGTGACACTTTCGGAAATAACCCTCCAACTGGTAATGTTAAGTCACCCAAGACACATTACAAATCTTTTGGATATTTCCAATTGTGCTTTATCAATGCTCACTCGTGAATTGTGTTGCATGTGTTACAGGCTGTACCTATAAGCAATTCCTGGATTGTAAGCCCTTAAACTTTGATGGCACGGGGGTGCCGTATCTTTTGTTCGTTGGGTGGAAAAGACCGATTCCGTATTGAGAATGAGCAAATGTGCACGTGAGCAGAGAGTCACTTATATTTCAGGGTTGTTCTTGGATGGTGCACTCTCCTGGTGGAACCTTCAGGTTCAAACTCTTGGCAAAACTACTGCATATGCGCTAAGCTAGGATGAGCTTAAGGAATTGATGCGCAAGAAATATTGTTCAAGGGCTGAAATCCAGAAACTGGAAACTGAGTTCTGGAATCTGAAGATGGATGGACCAAATATAGTTGAGTATATTCAACGATTCCATGACTTATCAAGGGTTGTTCCCTATCTTGTTGAGCCTGAGTTCAAGAGGATTGAACGATTCATTTGGGGACTTGCTCCTCAAATCTTAAGCATGGTTACTGCCTCTAAGCCTCCAACCATCGCAGAGGCTATCGATTTGAGTGTTGCACTTACTGAGGCGGCTATTCGTTTGGGAAAATTTTTTATATCTGAGGCAAAGAAGAAGGAAACTTCACGTGGAATCCTCGAATGACAACAAGAGAAAGTTCACAAATTTCAAGAAAAGCACGCGAACAAACAGTAACACCAACAAACGTAGGGATACTAATATGCCAGCAGAGGCCCAGACCGGTGTGACAAACACTGGAAGCAAGGGAAAATGGTATATGGTCACCCTACCAAAGTGTGACATCTTTCAATTTCATCATTCTGGTCGGTGCAGATATGGAAAATGTGACAACTATGGAAAAATTAGGCATGCAAAGGATACATGTTGGTATGGTGTGGGACGTGCTAATAGGAACCAAGGAGGAAGTGGTGCTCAAGGTGGAAATGGGAATCAGTATGGTAACCAAAATTAGGGAGGAAACGGAAACAGCGGTGGAAACGGTAACCAAGCTGGTAATGGGAACCGTGGAGGAAACAACAACAATGGTCAAGGCGGAAACAATAATAGACGTGGCCAAGGCTGTTTTGGCTGCGGTGACATGGGGCATTTCAAGCGGGATTGTCCTAAGAACAATCAGGCCCGTGGAAGAGTGTTTACTATTGGAGCTAGATAAGCACGCCAGGATCCAAACGTGGTTACGGGTATGTTCCCTATTAACCAACACTATGTATCTGTTCTGTTTGATACTGGCGCCAACTTTAGTTTCGTATCTATAGACTTTAAAATACACTTGGCCTAGTCGCAAGTAAGCTAGACATCTCGTATTCTATAGAATTGGTTAATGGAAAGTTAGTAGAGGCGAATGAGGTGATTAAGGGTTGTACTCTGGAATTTGAAGAACGATAATTCTCTATTGATCTTCTACCTATTTATTTGGGAAGCTTTGATGTTGTTGTTGGGATGGATTGGTTGTCTAACAACCGTGCGGAAATAGTTTGCCACAAGAAGACCATCCGCATTCCATTAGTGAACGAAGAGACGCTTGTGATTCATGGAGAAAGGCACGAGACGCCTTTACGAATTATCAACTGCATGAAAGTGCAGAAGTGTCTTCGAAAAGGCTGCATAGCCTTCCTTGCTCATGTCGTCGATAAGGAGACCAAGGAGCCGAAGCTTGAAGACATTCCCGTTGTGAAGGAGTATCCAGAAGTCTTTCCCGAGGACTTTCCTTGGCTACCTCCGCAACGACAAGTGGAGTTTCGTATAGACCTAGTGCCAGGAGCGGCACTAGTGGCAAAGGCGCCCTACCGATTAGCTCCATCTGAGATACAAGAGCTTTCGACACAATTGCAAGAGTTGCTGGATAAGGGATTTATCAGGCCGAGCTTCTCGCCCTGGGGAGGTCCAGTGTTGTTTGTCAAGAAAAAGGATGGCAGTTTTCATATGTGTATCGACTACAGGGAGTTGAATAAGTTAACCATCAAGAATCGGTATCCCCTGCCAAGGATTGATGACTTGTTCGACCAATTACAAGGCTCTAGCTACTACTCGAAGATCGACTTGAGGTCGGGATATCATCAACTGCGAATACAAGAAGAAAGTATCCCGAAAACGGCCTTTAGGACTCGCGATGGACATTACGAGTTCCTTGTCATGACGTTTGGCTTAACGAACGTACCGGCAATATTCATGGATCTCATGAATCGAGTGTGTAAGTCGTATCTGGATAAGTTCATGATTGTATTTATTGATGACATCCTTATATACTCGAAGACCAAGGAAGAACATGAGCAACATCTGTGAGCTATCTTGGAACTTTTGAAGAAGGAACAGTTGTATGCAAAGTTGTCAAAGTGTGAATTTTGGATTCGCGAGGTGCAATTCTTAGGTCACGTGGTGAATGAGAATGGAATTCATGTCGACCTTGCCAAGATCGAAGCAATCAAGAATTGGGAAGCCCCAAAGACGCCAACCAAGATATGACAATTTCTAGGGTTAGCAGGCTATTATAGATGATTATAGAGAACTTTTCGAGTATTGCTCAGCCGCTAACGTCCCTAACTCAGAAGGATAAAAAGTTTGATTGGGGAGAGAAACAAGAAACAGCTTTTCAGACATTGAAGGATAAACTCTGCGACGCGCCTATCTTGTCTTTACCTGACAGTACCGATGGTTTTGTGGTGTATTGTGATGCCTCTCGACAAGGTCTTGGTTGCGTGTTGATGCAACGGGACAAAGTCATCGCGTACGCGTCACGTCAATTGAAGGGGCATGAGAAGAACTATACAACGCACGATCTTGAGTTAGGAGCGGTAATATTCGCGTTGAAGATTTGGCGTCATTATTTGTATGGTACACGTTGCACGATCTTTACAGACCATAAGAGTTTGCAGCACATCTTCGATCTGAAGGATTTAAACATGAGACAGTGAAGATGGGCCGAGCTGTTAAATGATTACGATTGTGAGATTAAGTATCACCCGGGAAAGGCGAACGTTGTAGCAGACACCTTGAGCCGCAAGGAGCGTGCAAAGCCTCTAAGGGTACAAGCCTTAGAGATGCCTATGCAAACTGATCTCACTACTCAGATTCGTGAAGCTCAGCAAGAAGCGCTTAAGCCAGATAACCTACGAGCCGAAGCATTACGTGGAATAGAAGTGCAATTGTTGCCTAAGGAAGAAGGAACATTGTACTTCATGGAACGAATTTGGGTACCATTCTTGGGTGATCTACGAGCATTCATTTTGGATGAATCTCACAAGTCAAGGTACTCTATGCATCCTGGATCTGACAAGATGTACCAAGACTTGAAAGATTTTTATTGGTGGCCCAAGATGAAAGCCGATATCGCTACATATATGGGTAACTGTCTTACTTGTGCTAAGGTTAAGGCGGAGTATCAGAAACCATCAGGGTTGCTGCAACAACCTGAGATTCTCGTTTGGAAGTGGGAACAGATATCGATGGATTTCATTACCAAGCTACCAAGAACCCAAAGAGGACATGATATGATTTGGGTAATTATTGATCGACTCACAAAGTCTGCGCATTTCTTACTGATCAATGAGAAAGACAGCACGAAGAAGTTAGCAGAAATATATCTCAAGGAGATTGTGGCATGTCATGGAGTGCCTATTTCTATCATATCCGACTGAGATGGTCGTTTTGTGTCAAGGATTTGGCAGACGTTTCAGAAAGCTTTCAGATCACAGTTGAATCTTAGACTGCATTTCACCCTCAGACGGACGGCCAAAGTGAACGGATGATTCAGACTTTAGAAGACATGCTACGTGCTTGTGTGATGGACTTTGGTGGAAGTTGGGATACTCATTGCTATTAGTGGAGTTTTCCTATAATAATAGTTATCACACCGGCATCTAGGCCGCCCCGTTTGAAGACTTATATGGACGTAAGTTTCGGTCCCCGTTGTGTTGGGCGGAGACCAGAGATAAATAGTTTATTGATCCAGAGTTGGTTCAGGAAACTACAGACAAGATTGCTCAGATACGTGATCGTATCAAGTCAGCTCGTGATAGATAGAAGAGTTACGCCGACAGGCGACGAAAACCATTGGAATTTGAGGTTGGAGATATGGTTTTATTGAAATTCTCGCCTTGGAAGGGCGTGGTACGGTTTGGTAAATGTGGAAAGTTGAACTCGCGTTACATTGGTCCTTTCGAGATTCTGGAGAGAATCGGAACTGTTGCATACAAGCTAAAGCTTCCAGAGGAACTTAGTAGTGTTCACGACACGTTTCACGTGTCTAATCTCAAGAAGAGTCCGACTCAAGAAACAGTCGTCATTCTCGCAGATGAGATTCACGTCAACGACAAACTCCAATTTACTAAAGAACCTGTTGAGGTTACGGACTGGAAGGTCCACAAAACACGGAGAAGTCGTATTAAACTTGTCAAAGTCCGTTGGAATTCACGTCATGGCCCAGAGTTTACATGGGAACGTGATGACCAAATCAAGTCAAAGTATCCGCACTTGTTTCATAACTCCCCTTCAACCGATAACACAGCTTGAATTTCAGGACGAAATTCTTTTAACGGGGGAAAATGTGACAACTGGCACTTTTCCATGTATTTCTGTACAATATGAACAGTAATGTGTACTTTATGACTGTGCATGATTGAATTAATGATATGAATGATTTCATATTTACTTTCAAAGACATACAAATACATTACATGTTGCATGTTGCTTATCATTATTAAATGCAACCCGGAATAGTTCAACTAGTGCACAAGACGAAACTAGCACAGTAATCAGATAAACTAGTAGTACTGACGGGAGTTCAGTACTCAGACAGACATGTTGTTAGAACACAGAATGAGCCCCGGAACCAAGATTTACACTAGAACTTTATGTAGGGAAGTATGGGTTATAAAACTGCCTTCCGAGTGACGATTTAAGTGCCAGAAAGTGCCCAAAACACACTCTAACTGCAGAATTCTGCAGAAAACAGCAAAAATCAGCTTTTAAACACCAAAATATAATGCAGAAATGAGGTTTAATTATCCAGAATAACTTGATAAGTGTTGGGGATGAAAACTGTCATAAAAGACATCTCATAGCACACTAAACTGCGCAATTTAACATCTTAACGAACCGGTAACCAACCGAATAACCGGACATTACCCGAAACACCAAAATTGAGCTAGAAACATTGTTTTAACATCATGAAGCTAATTATTACCATTAAACATCATATTACATACTAAAAACACCTAAACACATTAAACCCCAAATTTAACACTTGAAATGTAACTAGATAACTAACTTACCATTGGAAACTAACTAAGACTACCCCCCCCCATCTAATGGCCGGTCATAAGGGGCCCCACCATGCCCTAATTTCTTGATTATTATATTGGCTTTGCTAAGAAGATATGGGACACATTAACCATTATGCAAATATATGTTGGAAATGAGTTAATAGAAACCTTAGGTTCTAAACACTTAACATTCAACATCATTCAAACAAATACAACTCCTCTTCTTCCCTTCAGTACCTACGCCCCAAACCCCTCTCACATCTCCATCATTTTTCAAGCCATTCTCATACAATCAAAGGTGTTCATAAGGTGTGTCAAGCATACATAGGAAGGTTGCAAGCATAGGAAGTTGAAGGACCACTTTGGAGAGCTTTTATCCACTTCTTTTCTTCATCATCTTGATTCTTGTTCTTCCATAGCCTTAGAGCTAGTAGTAAGCTTCTTTGATCTTGTTTTTACACTTGATTTTAGTAGGTAAAGTATGAAGTAACATGATAATCTAAAGAATCTCATCAAAACAAGAACATGAACATGAACATAAAGCTTGAAATCATGAAAATCTAAGTTGTTTAAGTGTACGTAATGAACTTGTTTGTTGATTACTTGTATGTATGGTGTAGATCACCACATAAAGCTTGCTAGATGATGATCTAAAACATGATCTAGCAAGTATGAGGATGATTCTTGAAAAATCTATGATGACCATCCTTTATGTAAAGAATGAACTTGAAGATGAACATGATTTTGTGTAGCATGATGATTCTTACAAGTTATTTGTCTTAAAAATGTAAGATTTCAAAGATGAAAATTTCAAGAAACTAAAGTTTACATCAAGATTTAACATAGTTTGATTTTTTAAAGAAAGTAAACATGTTTTAGGTGTTAAATGGAACACTTAATGTATGAAAGACATGAAAAACTCAAGAAGATTAATTTTTGTAAAAGTGACTTACAAGTTGTAAAGATGGAAATTTTATAAGAGAGAGTTTTATGAAATAAAAACCATGGATTTAGTGTTATTAAAGCTTGTTAAACAACATGTTAAAATACTACAATGTTTTGTAAAACTTCAAGTTCATATCATCTATTAAAAGTGCACGTTTTTGGCTATGGTAAGTTGTAATTGTTGATGATTGGTGATGAATTTTTGAAAAGAAAATGATATGCTAATAAGCATGGAAACCTCCATTTTCAAGGGAAACTATGCCAATTTTTTTGTAAAAATTAAACACTTAGAAAAATATTTTTAAACAAGTATTTACAAGTAATTTTTTATCATGGTTTTAATATAAAAATTTGCCATAATTTTTGTTATAAAAATTACAAATATCGGAGGTTGATTTTTAATAATAAAAATAACTAAGTATATATTTAGGAAAATATATATTTAGAAGACACAAAATTATGTGCTACTTGTATATTGCTTGTATTAGTTATATTAAAAATTAGAAACCTTGAAAATAATAAATCACACCGAAATACTAAAAATTGTAATATGGAATCTTATACCCAAATAATGGACTAATCAGACATTTGGACTAAACATATATATATATATATATATATATATATATATATATATATTCCGGAAATAAATTCGCGACTTGACAAATGTGATAAAAGATATTTTGAAACCGAGGAAACGACAAAATATGAATTTTTACAACAATTATAAAATATATCATATTTTGTCAAAGTAGAAAATATATTATTTTTGAAGTGGGAGAAAATATATATTTTCAAAAACAACTCAAAAAAATATATTATTTTGGTGAAAACTAAAAATATATATATTTTTCTAGGTTTAATCTTAAAAATATATTATTTTTAAGATATATATGGAAGTATATTTTTGCCAAAATTTATAGATATTTTTCTATAATAATTCTCTTAAAATGTGTATATTTTAAGAATAAAAAGTTGGTGATTTTTAATTGTACAAAAATAATATTCTGGAAAATTACACATAAAATTAAGTATAAAATACTTGATAAATACAAGAAATACGTATTCCTATATGTATAAATACATGCCGGAATACACTACCAACACTTGGAAAATACCCGTATACAAGTTACATACACAAGTACGAGAATACGAAAATAACAAGGCAAGTATACCTATACTTGAAAACATATAAGTGAGAAAACACATAAATATACTATTTTTAACAATATTATAAATAACTGGATGGAAACAGTCTAAGTTAAAATATCCTTATTTTAACTAATAATTATATAATTTGGAATTATATAATGTACACCAAACGTGTAACTCAAAGTATACCAGAATTCCAAAATAAGTCTTAATAAACAAATAAGACTAAGAGTCGTTACACGACCTAAACGTCTAATAAAACTTAGCACGTGTGTAGGTGGTAGTACGACTTAAGGATACTTACTTTGGGTACACAGGATCATAGACGCAAACTTATGAGTTCATGTCCCCCTTTTCTTTTAACTGTTTTAGGATTTATAACTTTCGGGGGTGAAATACATGTTTCAAATGTTTCAAATGGTATGGTATAGCTAAGGAATGAACTGTTAGATCATGTGAATGGGTAGGCGCATACTTAAGACAATTAATCTTTGTATAAAGACCGAGGGGCATGAGTGGTAGATCTATCTGGGTGTTGCGAGCCCCACCCATGGGTCCGAGAGTGGCCGAATGTGGTGACTATGTCGTTCCAGCCGGGTGGACCAGTACAAAATTCGCTAGGTTTGAGCCTTCCTACACCATTGCACACATATTAATGTCCTTGCAAAACATTAATTGATCTGTTCATAGACGCTTACATACCGGTTATCAAAGGAATACTTTCAAATGATTACAAGTTTATACGAGCTCACATACAAACACATGAACTCTCTCAACTTTTGTTGATGTTTTCAAATTACATGTATTTCAGGAAACTGAATGGATCTGGCGGCGTTGAGAAAGTTTTCAAGAAGTAAATTCAAGATTTGATATTTGTATATCTTATCCTTGATAAGATATATGAAGCAAAGCCTTGGGTTATTAGTCTTTTGTTTAAAAGTCCATGTATGGAACTTAATCCCTTTTGAATGGTTTGTAAACTTAACATGAAGTTTGTTGGTTGAAACTTAACAACTTGTGTTTGTATTATTTTTAAAACTTACGAATGGATGAACATCAATTTTAATCATGTAGTTGTTTATTATAATTGAATGCAATGAAACTGATCAAGTCACACGCACACGCCGTTTCCGCAAAAGTCAGGGTGTGACATGTGATGTGTTGTGTTGTATTATCTTTATTTTCTTGTAATCTCTTCTTTCTCTTGATCACTTAATTCTACGGTGTTTGGTTGACTCGCATCAATACTCGCAAATTGCATGTCCCTCATCCTACAACATCATGTTATGTAAAATAAGGAATGCGTAAATCACATTTCGAATTCTAGGTTTTTCCATAATTCTATACGACGTCTTCAAAATGTGCCATCTTTTCTACAAAACACTAAAAGCTCGTTCAATGTCTTTTCGTGCCGCTATTTGAGCACCGTTAAACTTAAGTCTCTTTTCGGCTAATGTTGTTCCCCATGTAAATGATTTTACAAACACGACCCAGTCCGTTTAAATACCGTCCATTAGATAGTAATTGTATTTATACTCCACACCGTTAACAAAAAAAAAAGAACCTTTCGGTCCAACACTGTTTATATGGTCGTAAAAAATCGGTGATTGATTAAGAATATTTAAGTCGTTATTTCTAGCAGGAATACCAAAGAATGCATGCCAAATCCAAAGATCTTGAGATGCAACCGCTTCAAGCATCATAGTTGGTTTTTCTATGAAATCCACTAATGTGTTGCCCGGCCCATTATGTTGGACAATTTTCCTACTCCCGTTTCTTACAATCTAAACTACCGATCATCCAAAGGAAACAGTGTCGCTCGTCATGAGCCTCCAAAAGTTGTTGTATGTCACCAAATGTAGGTTTTCTCAAATATTTTTTAAACATAGTTCAACGACATACGCACAAAGATAATGGAGGCTTTCCCTCACCACCCGTTCTGACAT
This sequence comes from Helianthus tuberosus, assembly GCA_030545235.1. NCBI lineage: Eukaryota > Viridiplantae > Streptophyta > Magnoliopsida > Asterales > Asteraceae > Helianthus > Helianthus tuberosus. The sequence continues at coordinate 98,160,397 of CM060397.1, forward strand.
TTTTATATACTCATCCATAATGTCGGAAGCCGTCCCATAAGCCAATTGTCTAAGCGTGGCCATGACTTTTTGCAACATGATCAATCCTAGACAACCACGCATCTTTTCTTTGTCGAAAAAACTCATAATTATTTGATAAATCGTTTGATATTCTAAGAAATAATTCACGGCTCATACGAAAATGACGTCTAAGAGTACTATCATCATAAATCGGGTTGGGTGAAAAGTAATCACTTACCAATAAATTGTGTATGGTGACTCTGTCGTATGCTATGTATTTCCTCCTCTTTAGTGCTGAGCACCCTTTGTCTTCCATTATAGTTTCAACCACTTTTTGAACCGATTTACAGAAAAGTACCGGTCCCTCGTCGTCTGACGAGAATAAAATTTCTCAAACTCAGACGACGACGAAGAAGAAGAACACAAGGAATTCGAGCCTTCCATTTTTATTATAAAAGTTTATAAAAATTGGAAGAAAATATATATTTGTGAAGAGATAAATGGATGTTTGGGTGTGTGGTTGTTAGAAAATGGGGTGAGTATCTGATATATATAGTGTTATTTAAAAAAAGTAATTAATTAGGTCAAACTAGCCGTTGAACGGCTAGTTTAAAACCACCAATAACAAGCCAACATGTCGTTAGCCATTTGCCCTCAACGTCGATGGAGAACCTGAAGCCCAAATCACAACGTCGTTCAAAACGATAGCCACAGGGTGGTTTGGTGGGCGTTGACTGGCAACTACGCCGGCATTAAACAGCCACACTGCATGGTCTTAGTGCGAGGAGGAACATGGATTGGCAAAAATAATGAAGACATTGATAAAAGAATAGCAAACACTCAGAAAAATTAGAAAAAAACTACAATAACTTAAAACTTGAAAAAAAAATCTATGTTTGCACACTATTACACATTTTAGTGTTACTGGATTGACTTGTTAACTAAGTGTTTCAAATATACATCAAGTAAGCTAGAAAAGTGTGGAGTGCACCCTTGATTGAGTTTATTATGATGTTAGAATTTATGAATCTCATTGGTCCCTAAGGGCGAAGCCCCTAAGCGACCAAAGAAGTATAAATAAAACCCTACAATTGTTATGACAAGAGATACGATAGTGAATACATTACAACGACAAAAGAAGTATAAATAAAACCAAGAGTAAAGTTATCGTACAAAGTCTTCTAAATCTAGAAAGGGTACAAATACACAATGGACAAGGGCGTACCCACCCTAAGGCGTGGGTGGGCGGGCGCACCCCTTGAAAAAATATTTTTTAGTGTTATTTTTCGCCGGAAATTTAGACCGCACCCCTTGGAAATTTTCACCCGCACCCCTTGAAAATTTTCAACCACCCCACATAGAAAAAAAAATTATGAATTTATTAAAAAAAAAATAAACACTTATTATTATTTAATATACAAGTATATAACACAATTTATATAACTATTCTTTAGCCACAATCAAAGCCCAATCTAAAATATAATTTTATTAACCCAAGCCCAAACCCAACCCAAAGAAGTTTGAACTATATAAAATAACCCAAATTCATCCACCCATTCCAATTCCAAATCCCGCCCCAAAAAAACTCCTAGCGACTTGACGCCACTACTCCTGATTGGACAACTTTTTTTGCCAAACCAAAATTCCGGCAAGACCGACCCATATTACGCCCAGAACTCCTATATAGAACTAGTATGGTTTCTTTATTGATTTTTTGTTTTTGTTTTTTTTATGTGATGATTAGGAGAAAATATAGACTTATAATGGTTTGACTTGTAGTTAAATGATTTTGTTGTTTTATTCATAGGTTTGTTTGTTTAAATGATAAGTTACAAGTAATCAACATTTAATATTATGGCTTGAATCTTTGAAAATAAAATTGAAAATTATGGACTATGGTTGAACATGCTTGTTTATTTTGTTTAAGTTTTTAGTGTTGTTTTATGAACTTATGGAGTGATTATATGTGATAGGAACCATGAGTAAGAATGTAATGAACTTATGGAGTGTTTAGTATCTCTAGAAAATGTTTTGAATAGATTTCCAAAAAATAAAAACTTGTAGGGTAAAATTTTAAATACGTTTGTAATGATGTTTGACGTGTTTTTGATTATTATATAAATTTTAGTTTGATGTTCTTTTATCTTACATGACCCGACTTGATCCGACCTGCTATGAACCGATTTTTTTTATATAGATAGGGGCCTAAAATCTTTAAAAATATTCCGCATCCCCAGCAAAAAATTCCTAGGTCCGTCACTGACAATGGATTAAAAAAAACACCATGGTGCGCAAAATATAGCACAATGTCGAGAAATATAACACAATACTGAGGAAAAAATACACAATGAATCGCAATGACACAATGACGGAAAAAAAACATAATGCCAAATAAAAAGACAGAATGACCTAAACAAAAATTCTAAAATATACAAGCTAAGAATACAAAAGCGAAAACCTAAAATCTAAGATCATACAGTTTAATGAGACGATTCCAATGCCGATAGACTGAGTTCAATCGGAATGCGTTTGATATCCTTCCTATGACTTTCTATTTTTAGAAGACTACATATTTGAATCTTACCCATAAAGCCAAATCCATATACATGTAGTACGCTCCTCGGGGCAGGACGATAGGGAGAAGAGAGAAAGCCATCACACAAGTGCGATGGGGTGGACAAACAACCAAGATATGATGATGACCAAAGCGACAGAGAGATAGAGAATGATAGAAATGAAGACAAAACCCTAAAATTCTAACATATAGAAAAAGGGAACCTATTATGCATTGTTAATCAACTATTTATATAAGTACAATTAAAACAATTACATATCAAACTTAAACTAATCATACTTCCTAGTTTTAATAAAGATAAATACTAACCAATATATTTTGTCTAATAAACCTTACATTCACCTCCATAGATTAGACTTAATCTCAACAAGAACCAATTACTAACTAATATATTTTGTTTAATAAACCTTACATTCACCTCCATAGATTAGACTTAATATCTACAAGAACGATTATGCAAATGCTATGGGGATGGAATAACTTCACAATGGTGAAAACACTTTGTATTCATAGTGTTCACATATGCCCATCATAGAGATGGCAATGGGCACACTATGATGAGTTTTGGTAATCCACTTCTCACACTTGATTATAAAACTGTGTTCTATACATGGTCTCATACCCATTAGTATCCCTTACTCATTATCACGGGGATTGTGGGTTTACACAAGTATCTGGTATACCCGTTAATCCCAATCTTTATATTGATAACTAATAAAAAAACAAGTAAAAATTTACAACCCTTAAGTGACAACTATGCAAAAGACTAGGGATTTAAGAGATAACAAAGATATCATAAATCCTTTTGATTAGTATGCCAAATTATATTCCTAATACCATGGTTGTAAAACAAGGTCTCCAATGCCAAGTATTCCCCGAGTAGTCACTATAAAGTAGGTTGCCGAGGTGACTTTCTTCCGCTCCGCCTAATCACTCATAATCGATCAAACACGAACAACCTTGGCCAAAATCAGATCTTGTAGGTCAACTCGGGCGGAGTTTGACTTAAAAAAATAGAACATAATTTATGTGTCTATCATATTAAAGAATGAATATCATTTTCACGTATTTTGTTAGAAATGTTAGTGAATTTATGTTATTTGACATATATTTAATTTCCAAAAACTAATTTCTTTATAATTTAAAATGTTGAGTACTCCCCGAGTATCCTCCACCTAGGCCGAGTACTCTCAACTTCCCAGTTTATCGACTATGCAACGCCTAGCGACTTTTGCAATCATGCTTAACGCTATGATTATGGCACTTGCCATTATCTTAAATACATTAGAGGATTGTGTCATAATCACATCATTAGGATGATAATTAGTTCTCAAATAAGGAATAACCTGCAGATACACGACACCAAACCATTCACAAGAATTCTTACTGAAGAAACAGTGACAACAAGAATCATCATTAACAAATCAATGTGCAGGAAGAAACAATTCATTCCCAAACCAATACACCAATATATTTTCTAAGGAAACCACACCATTTCTGTTTTTTTTTTCTAACAATCAACACTCTTTTAGACCATTTTTCGTTTCTAACCGTTTAATCAATGATAAAAACCTCATTAAACATCACGCGTAACTCCTTACTCAAACCAAGTCCCATTTTTTTCCTTCTTATATCCGTTTAAATGTACATGGTTTGTAAAATTTAACGAGTCATCTTCTGTTAAAACTTGAAGAACAAACAGTTAGGAGTTGGGATACCCTATACAACTCATCTTCTGAAAACTTGATTTCTTTCTTTCTTTTTTTAAATCATTTCCAACTTCAACTTCACCAAAAGTTTTTGTTAGAAGAAAAGTAAATCACTTCATCATGATTCAAGTTTCTAAAGATCCATCTTTGAGCGTCCTGCTAGACACAAAACACGACCCCTTACTAGATAATAATATTTTTTTTGATAAATGATATAATATATATATACACACACACATATATATATAGGGGAAGATTCAAATGAAAACCACTAGTTATTGCGAAAACTAACTAAAAAAGCCAAAAAAACATACCTAAAAATTTTATTTTTTTTTTGCATACCAATTTTCGCTAATTAAATTATATAAAAAAATTCAAAAAAAAATTGGTGTGTTTTTTAGGCTTTTTTTAGTTAGTTTTCGAGTTTTCGCAATAAAAGTGGTTTTCATTTGAACCATCCCCTATATATATATATATATACATATCTTGTTGGTGATAGTAGAAAGATTTATAAAGCAATTACCATTCGGTCCAAGATTATTGATGCCCGGATTAGCATCAAATCCCATTTGGAGAAGGTTGTGAAGATCATTATCCCATACAGGCTGTAGCATTACAAAATGTCATTAAATAATTATTTTCTTTAAAAGCCCATTTGCATAATTGAAATCAATGCTATAAAGAGTGTATGTTAGTACCTGAGTATGGATAGGATGCATTGTTGCAGTTGTAGTTGGAATACCAGGCAAGGTCCCGTGTGGATAAGAATGGGACGGGCTTAATGTAGGCCCAAATCCATATGCTGGGTTCGAAGTGCCAGCCCGTGAATGAAGCATCTACACATTAATGAAAGAAAGTTGAGATAAAATTTATAATGGTTCTATTCATTTGTTATATTTTGTGATTTTAACCAGCATAACAATAAGGTGTATTTGTAAGTTGCAACTAGTTAGCAAGGAACTTACATCTTTAAACACAAGGCGATCGATGTCAACGTTCAGTTCAGGGTTTACCGTTGCTAGTTTCATTGATAAAAACTGCAAGGAAAGAGAAGTTGTATAAACTCGAGATTGAAATCCACACAATTACCTCTTTTGACCGTCTTAAAAAGACATTGACTTGCAAGACCAAACTCAAATGAAGGTAGTTAACTTTGATCAAGATAATTCACAAGTTGAGTGGAGAGATTGATCAAATTTAAAACAAAGTAGTTAACTTTGATCAAGATAATTCACAAGTTATGAGTTCATCCGAATTCGATCACCAAACTAAATTCCCATAAATACCTTTAATTTTGATTAAAAATAGTTTTTTTTTGCAAAACCAAATAAAACAAAGTGAATACACACATAACACAAAGATTCACCCAAATAGTACTACAATATGGAGAAACATAAAAAAAAATGAGAGGATACCCTACAACAAAAGGAGTACTAAATATTTATAGACTTTAATACAAATGTACCTAATTTGAGTAATATCCCATTTATGAGTAGCAAAAAAGATCACATACCTCCACCTGTTGTTGTAGTGATTGTACATAGTTGATAATCTCATCAAGCATAACTGCTTTTCCAGTAATCTACACCCGTATTAATAAACATTAAACACCATCAAAACCTTTAAAAAAACACAAATAAAGAACACAACAAGAAATCAACAAACATTACCTTGTTGCAGCCAGGAACAAGTTCTTGAAGCAATTTCATTCTCTCACTGATCCTTTCTCTCCTAACCTGAATAAACTTAAAATTAAACACACAAAACTATCAAACTTGTTTAAAAAGACACCAACTTTTTTACCCTTTCTGCAAGACTGTGACTGTTTGTAGCTTGACCCCTTTTGGCCCTCACATGAATGTAGTTTTCTTTAGGAGCACCTCCACTATCAGAACTATCTTTCACTTGTATGCCCATTTGTTTGCCTCTTGAATCAACTCTCTGTTTCTTCTCATCTTTCTCTGAAGTAGTGTCACCAGACCCATCATTCCTTTGTTCTCTTTCACCATTCTACACACATTATTAACAAGATTAAAACACACACACACACATATTTAATTTGTAACAACATTAACAAGATTGAATCTTTATTACCAAAATGGGGTTAAATCTTCTTTTATTAGGAGATGAAGAGGGCCCACATTCAGGGTTGAGATTAGCGAAAGGGTTGACCATTTCTGAGAAACTCCCACTTCCGAAAGACCCAAGCTTTGGGACCAAATCACCAATGGCTGACCCGGAACCAGATTGATAATGGTGAAGAAGACTTTGATGAGTTTCAATCCCAGATGGGTATGCTGATGACCCACCAAAACTCTCAAGCGGATCCCAACCGGATCCGAATAGATTACCAGACCCACTTGAAGACTTGTTGTTGTTAAACATGGATCCTGAGCTCATTTCACCTCTATACTGAAAACCCATCTCACTATCATTATTATTGTTATTATTATTGTTATTATTAATATTGTTGTTGTTGTTATCTTCCTCTGAAGAAGCCATATGTTGTTATCAATCAAGATCAAGAAACAAGAAACAAGAAAAGTAAAAGTGGGAAAAAAGTAGTAATATAGATAGGATCTAAGAAAACCTAAAGCTAATACCTATTAAGCTAAGTAAAGAAAAGAGCTCCAATGGGCAATTAAGATAGGGGTAAAGATGAAAAAAGTTGAAGGGTTTGACCAAAAATAGGGTCTTCATGATATCTTGCAAGACTCAACAAGGAACAAAATGGCAGCTTTACAGTACAAAAGAGTCCATGGGAGAGGAAATCCAGTGTAGCAGGGCATAAAATCTTCACATACCACCCACCTCAATCCACCCTTGAAAATGTTATGATGATGAATCATCAAAGGAAGGATGAAAAGTGAAAATGTAACAGACAGGAAAGTGTTAACCTTTCAGAGCATAAAGTAGAAAAGTAGAGTGAATAGACAGTAGTTGTTGCTAAGCTACAGCTTGCTGCTGTGATTACCTAAAAAGAAAGTAGATTCCTTTTCTTTTTTTTAATCCAATAAAATAAACAAAAACCACAAGATTCCCCTACCTATACTATACCCAAAACAAAGAAATGGGTTCCATCTTTATTGCATTTTAAAGTTTAAACATTCAAAGTTCTTTAAACCAGACAAGCAGGAATGGAGTTGATGTGTGGATTCATACCCATATGCAAAGAGAGATTTAGGCAAAAAAGAATCAAGTTCTGAATGAATTGATGCAGAAACTAAAATGGGCAAAAGGATTTATTGCCTGTTAGGTGTTTGATGAAATGGGTAACAGAAAAACAGCATCAAATGCTTGATTGGAATACTATTTGTGCAAGAATGGGGGAAATGCAGACCAAACACATAATAAATAAAACAGTTAAAGAAGCATCCAATTCCAACTTTTCCAGATTAAAGACAAAAGATAGGGTAAGCTAATAAGCAAGCCAGAGAGAGAGAGAGTGTTGTATACTTGTATGGTTTCAAAGGGAAATTATTGTCATCTTTATTGTTTTAATATTAATGTTTAAGATCTAATGTTTGAGTTTGCAAATAACTAATATGTTGGTCCAATATTAAAAGTGAGGTCCTTAAGAAAATTACATCTTCCTAATATTGATGATTAAAATTTAAGCCTTTTTTCATAGAGCATTCACAATGGCAGCTGTATATGTTTGTGAGTGTGTTAATTATATTTAAGTAGGGTTGATAATTCTGACACGAACACAATACCACGACACCAACTTACACGGAAGGTTCATTTGAGAACAAAATTTAATTGAGAAGAAAAAGAACAAAGGGTACAATTGTAAAACATTAAATACTTTTTCACTTATCTCATTTTTTATCATCTTTGACTAATTAATTAGTCATAAAAACTATCATCTTTCACATTAATGTTTTTTTACTACACATATCAAAAGTTACCCTACACCTTTCGAATATTTACCCTACACATGTTGAAATTTATCCTACACAACCCGTAATTTATCATATACACATTGTAATTTATCCTACACTCTAAATTATTTTATTTTATTTTTTTGAAAAAAAATATATATTTTGAAGATAAGTTACAAATTTTAATGTAGTTGCCTGTTAAATAAGAATGCTACTAATTAATGATCTTTGTAAGTTTACCATATTACCCTTATAGTAACATTAAATAGTTATATTAAATGAAGTAAAATGAAGCATTCTTATTGGTTGGAATTTTTTCTTTTTCTTCTTACAAAAAGTTTCTTCTCATTTGAACTCTCCCCAGTTAAAAGTGAGGTCCATAAGAAAATTACATCTTCCTAATATTGATGATTAACATTTAAGCCTTTTTTTCTTAGATCATTCACAATGGAAGCTCTATATGTTTGTGAGTGTGTTAGTTATATTTTAAGTGGGGCTGACAATTCTGACACAAATACGATACCATGACATGAACCTACACGAAGTTATCATGTTTCGTGTTTAACCTTAACAGGTTTCGTGTCTAAACAGATTGAAACCCATTAACCTGTTAAGGCCTGTTAAGTACATGTTAATAATTAAAAATGAATAAAAATACTATAAGTGGGTGTCGACATGAGGTCATTAGTTGTGGAAACTAGGATGAATTATACCAAACACACGCGGTTCTTTTCCACAATTCAAACCCTAATTTTTAAATCTTTCTCACTAACACCACCATTCCCAATTCAGTTCACACCTTCCCCAATTCGGTCGTGTTCGTGTCTTAAACATATCGTGTTTGTGTCTTAACAGATCGTAGCCGTGTCTTAAACGGGTCGTATGATACATTGGTAAAGTTTTCTTGTCTTAACAGGTCGTTTTGTGTAACCTATTTATTAACAGGTTTGTGTTCGTGTTTCAAAAATCTGACACGCTAAGATTTCGCATCGTGTTCGTGTTTCGGGTTCTTGACTTATTGTGTTCGTGTCTTAACAGATCGGGTTGACTCATTATGCCAGCCCTAATTATAAGGAATGTTTGTTAGTGGTTGTGAGTGGATGAGAGATAAAATGTTACTGTTCATCTGTAAAAATACGGGAAACACTGTTCACCCTTATAATTTTTTAAATATTTTTAAAAGTGATTGTAAGTGAAGGAGACAGATGACATGTAATGATAAAAGTATAAAATAATATTATTAAATTGAAAAAAGGAGAGAAAAATAATGATTTTTATTGTAATTATAGGGATAAAGATAAGGATTTTAATGTGAATGCTCACTTATACTTCTTATAGTTTATGAGAAAGAATTTGAATGTTTAAATGGAATTCGAATTTGAACTTGAACGGGTGTTATAAACTTGAGAAAAAAATGCAATGTAAAAATGGTTAAAAGACAACTATACACTTTAAAACAACAGAATTTTCGGATTGAAAATTTAGGCTGACAATAGGTCATATGTGTATGACACGATTAGACAGTATTGTGGAAATGTATTTTCTTTGGCGAAATAGTAGGTCAAAATTCAAATGTATCAATTGGAGTAGATGGCAAGACTTAAATATTCGGGATGTAATTAAGTAAGTCATGCGTCTTTGTTTTTGTGGTTGGGCTTTATAGCTTCTTGTTGGCTCGTTCTTTTTATATAAATGTTCGCAGTTTCAAAAAAAAAATATAAGATACGATTAGACTTGTTTACTGAAAAGTACACTACATGATTTTTTTTTTACTTTTTAAAAATAAATAAAATTAGGATGCTAGAATCTATCATTTCTTCTTCTTTGTATATAAAACATACAACTGTGTTATAGACATAAATATAAAATAGTTAAACGAGTTGTATTCATGTTTAATAATTGTGTTATTTGCGTCGTTAGAGACCTGTTAAACAAGATAAGACACAATTTGCAAGCCCTCGACAAAATCACCAAATTCCCCTGAATTTATTGGTGATTATACACGTAAAAACATGCAAGAGAAATTTTGCTTTAGAACTAACAATATGTTAAGAACTGTGAGAACCACTTAATACACTTGTGTAAAGTGCATAAAAAATAATAAAAGATAACGGAAGAGAGAAACAAATGTATAAGTATTTTAAATAAAAGGTCGAACTTGGCAACTACATTTTCCACTTTCTTCGTATCATCATATTTAACTTTGTGTTAATTACAATCTAACGACTATTCAAATTCAAAATTTAATATGATAATGGTCCAGATTTGTTAAAGTGGTGTATTTTCAACAACCTAAAGAGAGAGAACAATGTGAAATTAAGAAATTGAAGGCAAAGTTTACTAGAAGGCTTACGTCCTAGATGAATAGGTTATTTACTTTCTACATGAATACGTTATTAAAGTTTTCTAGCGATTCAATCACCTAGGTAAGCCATCTTCCCCTTTAATCCGGATGACAACTGAAGGTTAAATTTTGGTAAAAATAGCGATGTTGATCAAAACTAACCACAAAAGGTAATTTGATTATAGCCATTATTTGATTCGGATGACAACATAAGGTTAAATTTTGGTAAAAATAGTAGTTTTGACCAAAACTAACCACAAGGGCAAATTGATGAATTGACTGATCAACAATGGTTTCAACTTATCGTTTATGCTTTCAGGAGTATTACAAACTTAAAATTGATACCGAAGGTGATCAAGCTCATTTTGGTGAATTAGGACACAAGTGTTTCAAATTTAAAATTGGTACTCAATGAAGGGGTATGGTTCTAAACCCCCCACGGGTTGCAACTATGGCCCCACAGGCACATGGCCATACTTACACATCGACCAAAAAACAACCAACTGGCCACATCAACTCCTCGCAGGCCAATCGTGCGGGCATGATATTATGCCAACACGAAGGATAATGAATAGTACTAGATGTAAGGGACCTGCAACCAAACAGCAGCGCTCGCCAAGCACTATACCGAAAGATCCCTACGATGTGCCATTGTACAGGGGACAAAAGATATAGTTGGTGGCGAGTGTGGCCAATCATAACATGCCATTTCACCTCTCCTCAACCTCCACTAACAGCCGATGGCATACGACACAAAAAGTACATCTAGAAAGTGATGTTTAGCAAATCACGGCGTGCGAGCGTACTCCCACGTCATTCTTCTCCAACCTCTCAGCTATAAATACCACACTTCTCCAAAGGTTTAAGGATTTTAATCCTGCTCTCTACACTCTCACTCTATACTTTGCTCTCTCTCTCTCTCTCTCTCTCTCTCTCTCTCTCCCTCTCCCTCTCTCTCTCTCTCCCTAGAAAGAACAACACTTATTCTGACGCCAGAGGGTGGTACGAGAAGAACCCCACCTCTCCTTCTCGTAACTAGTCTCACGGTGTTTTGCTAAATTTGCAAATCATTACTCAAAAGGGTAAAGCATGCTCACAACAAACACCCCACGAGCCGAATGCACGACACAAAGGCCGACGGGTGGAACTTATTTAAACCACGACCAATAGAGGTTGGGACCAGGTATAACATGTCTTAAAGCACCCAAAGGGCCGAATCCACGATACGCAGGCTGGGTTACTTGTTGGAACTTGTCTTTGGGAAACCTAACTATTGCAGGGCCCATGGCCATGCACGACACGCAGGCAGGTGATCCGTCACCTTCATACGTCGGAAGTTCCCCCACCATCATCCCCATGCCCCTCAAACAACTCCTTCAGTTTATCCATAGCATCACCGCGCCAGGATAATCTAGCAACCATTGCAAGGGTAGAAAACTCGAGGTTGTCATAATCTTCTTGCCTAGCTACGTATGCGGAAGTACAGTCTTCCATGTGCAGATCGAAGTCTTTTTCTGTAAGCCCTTATCGCACGTATTACACATCCTCACCGTAACATGCTTGCGGCCACTCCTTTAAGCAACCTTTGTTAACTCCGCAACACATGAAGTTGACTCAGGCACCGAGCAAATGCTCTCTGCAGCCTACAACAAAGATAATCAAGTTATAAACAAATAACAGATGCATGCAATGAAATGAAAATAATAAAAGGAACTAACATGAGGGATGTCGCATTCTAACAACTACTTGTAATTCGCACTTAGCACCTCAACCAGATCTTATGCATCCGCATAGTTTGCCTGCACCTTCTCAATCTCAGGCTTCGTATCTATGTTCTTCTCCTCAAGCTCATTAGCACGGTTGATAGTTGCTCCCTCTTCAACCTCAAGATCAACAATGCTTTGGTCACACGAAGCTAACTCAGCCTTTAACTTTTCAACATCGACGGCAACCCCCTCTAAGTCGGTAATGCGGGCCCGGGCAACTGCAAGCTCTTCCTCCCTGGCCTCTAAGGATTTAGTAAATTTCAAATTTTGTTGGCCGGCTACATTAAGTGTTGAATGCTTTGTCGCATGCAAACTTAAAAGCTTCATTTTGTTTCTTGCACGCGACTTCCCAGACCTTCTATTTTTACTCTCATTAAGGGCCACAACGTTCGCTAACTTCTTTTGAGCATAAGCACACTCCCATATCAAAGTTTTGTTCTCAGCATTTTGTTTATCCTGACCCACTTGAAAAGCTCACATATTTTCCTCAAACTTATCCCACTCATCCATCATGATTTTCCATTCCTGGGCTATCTCAGAACCGGTCGATATAGAGTTAGTGACCCCGTTAACATATGTCACACCCTTACTGGATAAATTACGAATTTTATACAAAATTTCTTGCATTTATAAAGTTTATACAAGATTACACTAAAAAACCATCAAGTTATCAAAAGTGTTAGTGCTTAAAGACAGTAACTAAACATTTACGATGTTCGGTTTATGTAAAACCATTAAACAAAAAGCGGAAGCTTCACTTCAATCGTGTTCGGTTTATATTCGAAGCTTGATCTTCATCCAAAATAAGATTTGATATCACCTACGAATCAAAATTTTATTACACGTTAGTTAATGGCAATTTAAAAAGCAACTGGTAACTTAGATGACCAGGTAACTTGTATAGGCTATGGCAACTGATAACCCAGATGACCCAGATGACCAAATAACTCGTATGGGTTATGAAATCTGATAACCCAGATGACCAGATAACTCGTATGGGTTATGGCAACTGATAACCCCGATGACTAAATAACTTGTCTGGGTTATGGCAACTGATAACCCAGATGACCAAATAACTCGTATGGGTTATGACATCTGATAACCCAGATGACCAGATGACTCGTATGGGTTATGACCCAGATGACCAAATAACTCGTATGGGTTATGACATCTGATAACCCAGAAGACCAGATGACTCGTATGGGTTATGACACCTGATAACCCAGATGACCAGATGACTCGTATGGGTTATGGCAACTGATAACCCAGATGACTAAATAACTTGTCTGGGCTATGAAAACTGATAACCCAGATGACCAGATAACTCGTATGGGTTACAGAACTTGTCCATTTTTCCCTTTTTAGAAAATGTGAGTAACTTTTCTGATATTTGTCCGTTTAGCTTGAAACTTGTTTCTAATTGATCGTAATACCTTTACCTACATTATTAAACCAGAATCCTCAACCCGGATTCTTAACTTTCATGAATTACGTAGCGATTACTCGGTTATGCGCATTTTCATCTTGACCCGTTATGGATTGTTTATGTGAAATCCATCACTTCAATACAACCCAAACATATCGTCATCCATTATTGTTCATTCGGTTCATTTAGGTGAAACCATCACTTTTTCATGAGCCGAACTTATCAAGTATTGTCTCATTATCATACGTAAATCATTACAAAGACATAAATAAATCTTATGAAGTAACGAGTTACATACCTTAGAGCTTTCCTTTTAGACGATTATCCGCACCGGCTTGACTTCCCGATGCTTCACTTTTGTTGCCTTAGATTAGTTATGTATGGATGATTAGATTTCTTGACTCATGCACCGAAAACAATCCCATTTAGCCCTTCAATTTGATCAATCTCATGAAAGAAGGGTTTGGGGTTCTCCTTTTGGCTCTGGTCACGCATACACACACACATAAGTATGTGTGCAGTGTTTTGTCTTGCTATTTAAGGAATTCAAGTTTACCTACTTGACTATTTTAGTCCCTCATATTTAGTTCTCTTTTTATTATTATTATTAACAAGATCCAAATTCAGGATTTCATTATTTAATCAACTATCGTTAAGTGTGTTTATATATATATGTATATATTATTTTATTTTGGGATGTTACAACATAATCGGCATAAACAACACTGCAGGGGCGCACTCTCTAAAACATGCGTTCGCCCAGTGGGAGGGAAGTGGTCAGGAATTCATGACGAGTATCTATTGAAGAAAAGTGGGATCCTTGTGTTAAATTCCAACGTGGGCGGTGTGGCAACAAGTCACATTTTGGGGTGTAAGCCCCATAATACTTCTCCGCACTCTCAACACCACCTGAATCTTCCATGTGCTCCTCCTGATGGTGACCATTACTGCCTCAAGAGGTATGACCAACTGTTGTTCTTAGGGGCCTGCGGCGGGTCTTCAACCTTTCCTTTGGAGTTTTGTCATCATCATCTTCTTCATCAAGCTTTGGATCTTGCCTAACAGACATTACAAATTCTGGATTCTCCTCAACAGTAGGTCTCTCCAAGGTACCCAACTCAGCCATATCTGGTTCCTCGCCCCCCACCCACAATATTTTCACCTTTACACAGGTTTTAGAATGAGGTGGAGGTGGCAAGATATCCTTTGGCTAAGGCGGGGAAGGCAGATTTTGACTGTAACCTTTGGATTAACATTCCCATCGGGTCGAGGACCCCCACCACTTTTCTTCCCACCACCTTGATCTGTTTAATACAAGGCAAAATCAAAACAAGTTCAAGAGATGAAGACATGTAAATAGCAGATGAGGAGATTTACACATACCTAGGGAAGTAACCTCTATTTTGGCGAGCATGTCAGATAGCCTTTCTTTCTTCAGCGTAGGCTTAAAAGTTGTAAGGTCAACAATGCCCTCGGACTCTACGGGCTAATCTGCTTGTTTCATCACACACTTCTACTTGGCGTCTGACTTTTTCTTTAATTCATCTAGCTTCCTCTGTTGGGCCTAAATATGCGTGGGCACGAAGGTGGTCCCAAAGGTGGCACACCACCTAATCTGCCATCACCACCTGTATCAGCACCTTCACCACTGGTTGCACCACCGCCGAGAGTGGGGTCCTTCTCATACACCAAAACATAATCATCATCATTTTTCTTCCTTTTCTTGGACTCATTGTCCTTGTATTAGCTCTTCTCTCCTTCTCCCTCTCATTGCCGCCACCCTGCGTGACAACAGACTTGGCAAGGGCATCAGAAAACTGCCCACACCACTCGTGGCCTTCGGGCTTGAACCATCGCCAGAGCTACCACCACTTTCTTTCCACCATTACTACCACTCATGCCCGAGGGATTTTACCCTGTGTCTTTCCTATAGAACCAGTCTGGCCGCCAGAACCAGTACTTTTACTTCGATCACCACCGCTACCACTACCACTACCGCGTCCACCTGACCCTTGTATTCGCGCGCTGGCATCAATGTGGCTCGCCACGGATCCCGAGGTCCCACCTTCATAATTCATAACGCGAGGAGTTATAAACCCACTAGAGGAGGCAACTGATTCCTCACTCGAGAGTATCCAATTCTCATCCCCAGCGGGGTTCACAACGTTGAAGGGTTTTGCAACTATAACCGGATGCGCACCTGTAGTAGTGGCAGGTTGTTTTGCCAGCTTTGTCGGGCTCGGAACAAGGAATTGGTCATCTACTTCTTCCAACCAAGACTTCTCGCCCTCCGGCAACTCGATCACATCCATCTTCCCAAGCTCTTTATCTAAAAGAAAGTTGTAAACACTCATCACTATAACAAAAATGGAACACTTTATCAGCCTAAAACAAACAAGCCTGTAACGAAGAACATAGATTTACAACCATGCCAATGCCCTCATGCGTGTAGATTGGTGCTTACCTATCCTTCTTCGGGCTACATATCATGCTCATTCCCGCAGCCACCAGCACGGACTCTGGAATCTGTCTCATTGGCGAGGGGCGGGAGCTCAACGTCAAATACCGCTTTTGTTTCTCAAACAAAATTACGTTATATTTCAGGATCTTCAAATTCATAAGGTCATTTGTGTGGGGATCACCGCCAAGCATATGTAGAAAAACTTGTACATCCAGTCATGCAAGCTTCGCGAGGGATCTAACCTATCGCCACAACACCCAAGCAATGGGCAAACACATAAACCCAACAATGCAAGTCATTTTATAAAAACACATTTAACATTTCCCATGATGGGTTATACTCTATAACTTGTAGCAAAGCTCGAAGTGAGTGACACACACGATACCAAGCGCACTCAACTGGGAGATATGAATCCCATAAGACACCAATAGACTCGAAACAAACTTTATGACAGGAAGCCGGAAGTTCCCATCGTAAAAGAAATCAACGTACATGACCATCATACCCGACGGCGGTTTTGTAGCCATACTCCCCTGCTGGGATAAATAGCACCCCATTCCAGTGGGAACTTTATGTCCCGACATAGTTCTTCAAACTCGTTATATTTCTAATTTACCTTTATATGCGCCGCAGTAAGAGGCACGACCTTCTTCCCCTTTTTTTTGCCACCTTGCTATACTTGCAAAGAACTCGACATGCTTTTGGAAGGTTTATGGTAAATTTCTGGAAAATATCGAAGATAATCAAGAGCATATTGAAGATCTTTAAACAGATTCGCGAGGAAAAAGATGAGAAGGAAAAGAAACATTGAGAGAAATGATCGCCTTTCTACTATTTATTCCCATCGTATTTATGTTAAGAAACTTCTTGTAAGTGTTGAAGAACAATCTGATCATTCTGATCAATTTAGAAAATGACAAAGTCAATAGGTCCTTAAGAAAGAAGATACAAGACAACAGAACAAAAGAAAGATAAACATCATCTTCAACAACCATCAGAAAATGATCACAATCAAGAAAGAATGATCAGAAAAGACCAATCTAATGTATCTGATGATAAATCTGGTATTTATCATCAGAATCTGGTAAATCCTGATCATTAGAATTCTGATGGAGCAACTTGTCAAAGAGATAAGGTTCTACACGAACTCCTAAGTAGCAAGTGGACTTGAACTGATTCAATGAATATGTCAAAAACTACTTTACATAATCAAGTGCATGAATAAACAAATGTTTATTCATGCCTTACATTCTATATAAATAGAAAACATAACTCCGAAGGGAAAATGAGTCAAGCTTAGCATTTATCACATACTACAAAAACTCCACGGCCCTTTATCACAAAATTCTTTAAGTATTTGTTTGTAATAGCCAATAACCTCACAATCACCTTGTAAGCTTTTCAAAGTGACATAAACTTGAAAATTTTGTAGTTGTATCTTTTGAAAGTTTGATTTCTAGTTTCGCACATTATTTTCATATTTGTTGAAATCACTTTCCAAGTTTAGATAAAACATTATTATCTGGGATCAACAATTGGTATCCGAGCAGATTGAATAACCTGTTTTCATATGATCAACTGTTCAAGTATCTCCTTTTGATACTTTGTCTTTTCAAAACTTCACTTTTATCTAAAAATGGCAAACTTTCAAACACGAAACAATGCTTTCAACATCACGTCTATGTCAAAGCCTCTGAATTTGATTAGAGCAGAGTACCCCAATGGGGAATCAGGATGATCGATTTCCCTAATGGACATGATCGAGCTCTATTTCAATCCATTGATATAGGCCCACATATTCCCAGTGTTGAAATTCCAGTTGTTCTGGCAATTGATCAAACACCAGTAATACCTGTCTCTTGGGCTCAAACACAACAAAGAAACTGGAGCAAAGAGGACAAGGATTTGGTGGAAGATGATGAAAAGGTCAAATCACTCTTGATAATGGCACTTCTTAATGACATATTCTCTCAAGTAGATGCTTGTGCATCTGCACAGGAAATATGTGATCAGTTGGAAAATCTGTGTGAAGGAGGGAAAAGAATGAAAAGAAACAAAAGAACTAATTATGTTTCTTCATATGAGAGGTTTAAGAGTCTCCAAAATAAAAGTTTTTGAGAAAAATATAACAGTTTTGCAAAATTACTAAATGACCTTAAAAAAATTGGTGTTGAAAAATCAAACGATGAAAGAAATCTCAAGTTTCTAGATGCTTTACTTAGGGAATGGAGAAGTCTAACAATGACTTTGGCCTCCACCTTAGAGTTAGGCAATCTGAGTTTACATGATCTCTACAGCATCCTAGTCCTAAGCAGGGAAGAATTTATGAAAATTTAACACAAAGAGGAGGACCCATAGCTCTCATCTCCAACACACAAAGAGTAACAACTTCAGATCCTCAGTCCTCTCACACTCAAAACTTAGAATCAGAAAATTCTGATACTACATCAGATTTTTTTGCATTTGCTGAGGCTATGGCACTGCTTACAAAAACATTTGAGCAAAGGCTGAGAGGAGGAGGTAACAAGCATCAAAAGAGTGACAGAGGAAGGATGGAAGGAAAATTCAAAGAAAAAGGAAAAACAGAAGTAGTGTGCTACATGTGTAAACAAAAAGGACACTATGCTTTAGAGTGTAAGAATAAGAAGTTAAAGGATGTTTGATATTATGAAAAGAAACTGGAGGAAGCCAAAAGGCAGCAACAGATCAGTCTGATTGCTGGAACTGACATCTAGTCGACAGATGATTCTTCTGATGATGATGAATAAGAAATGACCAACTTTTGTTTGATGGTAGGAATATCAAATGAGGAATCAGAACCATCAAAAAACAAAGTAAACTCAAACAATCTAGATTTGAAACATCAGTTGAACAAAATTATGTCAGATTTTAAGCATTTGCAAGAAAAGCAAGTTACAGAAAACAAAAAATCTGATGATTTGCAGAAACTGTTAAATGAAACCCAAAGCATAAATAAGTCTCTTCTTGATGAAAGCCTAACCAAAGATGCCAAGATTGATATTTATGAACAAGAAAGAAAAGCTTTGTATAAAAAGATTCATGAAAGTGAAATTAATGTTAAAGGTTTTCAACAGGCAAAGGAATTCATACATTTCATAGAGGCTACACCTAAAAACAGAGGAGAAGGGTTATGATACACAAAAACTAATATTAAACATCCTACCACGTTTGTAAAAGCAGATACATCAAATTCTGCTAAATTATTATCAGAATCTGATGCAGAATCCTGCAAATCTGGAAACTCTGAAAATCTGTATTTTTCTTCCGGATCTAGTTCAAAAATAAGAAAACATGAGTCAAAACAAACTTACTCAGAAAAAGCAAAAAGGTCTCAAACAAAACTTCAGAGATCTTTTAAGCCTCCATCACAATCCAAATCATCAGAAAACTCTGAGAAAATGGATTGTGTGTGTGTTGAAATACTGAGATCAATTCAACAACATCTTTCAAAAAACAAACCATCTGTTAATGACTCAACATTTAACAGAAAATCTAATGATCGCTCTTCTGAAGAAGAAATTGTGAAAAATACAAATGTCTTTTCATCAGAAAAAGTATCTAAACAGGTTTGGGTACCAAAAAAATTCTAACCTTTCTATTTCAGGACCATCATGTGCAGCAGATTTGAAATATAATCTTCTAAGTTGTGGACAATTTTGTGACAAAGGATTCTAGGTAACCTTCTTACCTGAAAAATGTTTGTTAGTTGGTTTAGAAGAAATAAAAGTTAAATACCAGATCTGATTGTAAACTTTGTTAGAAAAATAGAAAGTCTGTCGAAACAAACAGTTAGGAAAATCAGAACTGGTAATGGAACAGAATTTAAAAACTCAAAACTTGAGACTTTCCTTCTCAGCAAAGGAATTTATCATGATGATTCTGCTCCAAGTACTCCACAATAAAATGGGGTGGTGGTAAGAAGAAACAGAACTCTGGTAGAGGCACTAAGAACAATGCTTACTTATGCCAAACTGTCAGCATACTTTTGGGCAGAAGCTGTGGCAAATGCTTGTTTTACTCAAAACAGAACTATCATTAATAAAAGACATCAGAAAACATCTTATCGCATCATCAATAAAAGAGTTCCTAATATTAAATTTTTACACACCTTCAGTTGTAGATGTTTTGTATTTAATGATTTTGATAGTCTAGAAAAGTTTAATAGAAAAGCTGAAAAAGGAATCTTTCTTGGATACTCATTTGTTTCCAAAGCCTACAAAATATTTGTCATAAATTCTTGAACCATAAGAGAAAGTTTGTATGTATCATTTGATGATTCATCAGAAACAGAAATTTCTGATGACATTTTAAGAGAAATAAGAAAACAAACTTGTCAAGAAAATTCTGAGAATCTACTTAACCAATTAACAAAAGAACTTCTAGGATATGATTGTGAAAACAACTATATTGAAACATACAAAAATCAGTCATATACTAAGCCTGCAGATAATATGGAGCCATCATTAGAAATACTAGGAACAAATGATAAGAATTCTGAAGAATCATTAGAAAATATAAACACAGGCTAGAATTCCTATACATTTCTTTCAGAACAGATCATCAATCAGGGGGAAGCAGGAAAATCCTCATCAGATTAGACAAATGCACACAACAACAATAGATGGATCAAAGGACATTCTCCATCAAACATAATTGGAAGTCCAGAAGAAGGTGTTAGAACAAGATCAAAAACTACACACGAATGTCTTTAAACGGGATTTCTGAGCATGATAGAACCAAAATCTGTCAAAGAAGCACTTACTGACTCAGATTGGGTCTAAGCAATGCAAGAAGAGCTTGACCAATTTGAAAAGAGTCAAGTATGGAATCCGGTACCAAGACCAACCAACAAATATGTTATTGGTTCAAAATGGGTATTCAGAAACAAATATGATGAACAAGGAATTATAACAAGGAATAAAGCAAGACTAGTGGTCAAGGGTTATTGTCAACAAGAAGGAATATATTATGAAGAGACCTTTGCTCCTGTTGCAAGACTAGAAGCCGTTAGAATATTCCTTGCCTATGCCGCATCTATAGATTTCAAACTTTATCAGATGGACGTAAAATCGGCATTTCTAAATGACAAGATTGAAGAGGAAGTGTATGTGCCACAGCCTGAAGGCTTTGTTGATCCAAAATTTCCAAAACACGTTTACAAGCTAAACAAAGCCTTGTATGGTTAGAAGCAAGCTCCCCGAGCTTGGTATGAAACTTTCTTATACTTCCTAATCAACTCTAGCTTCACCAAAGGTACAATTGACACAACCTTGTTTCTTAAAACACACAGAGGGCACACTTAGTTGGTACAAATATATGTTGATGACATTATATTTGGATCAACTAATTCAGATTTTTGCAAAAAGTTTGAAAATCTAATGACCAGCCACTTTGAAATGAGCATGATGGGTGAACTAAATTCTTTTTGGGTCTTTAAGTGAAACAACAAAGTGATGGCGTATTTTTAAGTCAATCAAAATATGTTAGAACCATTTTGAATAAGAAAAATACTCACTTGACAATTGCTCATCTTCAAAAACTCCAATGGGCACAGGAAACAAAATAGATTTTGATCCTGATGGTGAAAATGTAGATATTAAAACTTATAGAGGAATGATAGGATCATTGTTATACTTAACAACAAGTAGACCAGATATCATGTTTTCAGCTTGTTTTCTGGAAAGATACCAATGCAATCTTAAAGAGTCTCACTTAAAGGTTGTTTCAAATATCTCAAAGGAACATCTGATCTAGGTTTATGGTATCCCAAAGGCAAAAATTTAGACTTAATAGCATACACAGATGTAGATCATGCAGGGTGTAAACTTGACCGAAAAAGCACATCTGGTGCTTGTCAGATGTTGGGAGAAAAATTGGTATGTGGGCAAGCAAAAAGCAAAACTGTGTATCCACATCCACAGCTGAATCAGAATATGTAGCTGCAGCAAGCTGTTGCTTACAAGTTCTATAAATGCAGACTCAGCTGAGAGACTATGGAGTAAATCTGACAAAAATTCCAATACACTCAAAGGGTGCTATAGTAATAACTTCAAATCCAGTACATCATTCTAGAACAAAGCATATTGATATCAGGTAGCACTTCATAAAAGATCATGTGGAGAAAGGTAATATTGAAATGTATTTTGTTCCAATAGAAAACCAAATTGCTGATATTTTTACAAAACCACTTGATGAGAAAAGACACAATTTCTTAATCACCAAATCGGGAATGGTCAACATGAAATATGAAGAAACATCGAAAACAATTTTGTCACAAAACAAACGAAAACTCTGATAATCAGGAAGATAATCAGAATTCTGATGAAACTTCTGATGTCTTGTCAAAAATCTGATAAGGTTACCAGAAATCTGGTAAAATTGTCAGCTCTCTGACCAAGTCAACAGAAATATGTCGAACCATCAAAGAAGAATGTTTCTCAAAAGTACATTTTCCATGCTTGCATATCATACCTCCAAATCCTTTTTGTATATTTTTTCCTTCCTGCTTTGATTTTATATATATATATATATATATATATAGAAATATGATAAATTCTCTCAAGAAACCATTCAATGAGGCCTTGCTTGCGTCATAAAGTAGATAATCTGAGCAAAATTAAATGTATGTCCTCTCTCTCTTTCTTAACATTCATTGCTTAATCATCCACACTTAGAGAGAAATAGGCGACACCTGGACAGTAAATGATGCGTATTTCACAGATCATGGCCGCCTAAATCATAAATGAGAAGAGATGCAACTCGAAACATTCCTTTATTCTTCTAACATCAGATCTTCGCAATAAGGAAAATGGAGATACAAAATCTCGAGTTGGTAGGTGCCATTTATGGAAAAATGCACTTTCACTTATAAATAACTACCACATGGAGATCTCTTTCTATCACAAGTCACTTTCATCTCCATCACTTTGCTCAGAAACCCTAACCCTTCATCTTCCTTTAACAAAACCCTTCACTCTCAAATGAATCAGATCGATATAAACCACTTCCCGTTGAACTATGTCCCTCGCCACAACCTAAGAATTCGGCTGCACGTTTCCGGTGAAGCATGGGAAAGATGCAGCATCATCTTGTCCCTTGACGTGTGTGGGTGTGCGTATAAATTTTAGATCATAAATTTTAGATTATTTTAAGCACTTTTTACTCGGGATCAAGCTTTAAATTTATAAATCACGATACAATACTATCACTCTACACACGCTAGGGCAAGTGCACCCAACGTAGACATAGTACAATGATGGTAAGATACCGAGGTCATCCAAGGACACAAGAGCTTTTAATACCGGCTTATCGTTAACGTCTAATCTAACCAAATTTTGATATAAGTTTTGAAAGTTTTAAAAGATAAACTAAAAATAAAAATGTAAATGAAAGGAAAAACAAATAGATACGAAGGAATCACTTGGTTCTAACTCCTCTTTTATGTATCCTTTGATGATTTCCGCACTTTACGCTTTTTAAGAGATTTCTTAGTTATAGTGGTAGGCCCCTCTTATGAAGGCGACCTTACCCTCAACACTATTGGTCTGCGTCAGCAGGGATAGAGTCTCGCAAGGTCGGATTATTGAAAGATAATTAAATAAGTTATTAATGCGAAAAGTGGTAGGCCCCTCTTGTGAAGGCGACGTTACCCTCGGCCATATTGGTCTGAGTCAGCAGGGATACAGTCCCGCAAGGCAGGATAAAGTTTTAATAGTAGTTAATTTATAAGGGATTACCAGTCCTTCTTACTTCCCCCTATTTGATTCTATTTGCCTCAAGGGAAGTCCTAATAAGCTTGAATTAGGTTCTTGCAGAATCTATACAGTGAACGAGGCAATAACTTTACCCGACCACCCTTCTACCCCCTTCCTGGCAGTTAACGTGCTTTATATAGACCGTAAAGAGACGAATGAGTGAATCAACAAAACATGAAGAAATGATTAAATAAAGTTCACCTTCAATATAAATAACTAGTTATTAAAGTCATTATTACATACCTCCAATTAATAAGTTGCCAAAGATTGGAAATCAAAAGTAATACATAAAAGATTTGTCTTCACTAAGTGATGTAAAAGGTTAGCCAAGCATGGCCTTTGATTGACAAGAACTCTTACAATCGATCTTGGATCCTGAGACTACTACACACTGTAAAAGATGAAAGATGGATGATGGATGATGGTGGTAGGTGTTGGTGTTGGTATTGTAATGGTGGTGGACCGGTGGCAAGTGTGAGAGAAGTGGTTTGCCAAGGGATGTCTTTGTAACAACCCGACTTTTCGGATTGTTACCCGTTTGCTTTTGCTTCGACTTGTAACCGTCTTGTATTCCGAGATTCAATATAAATAAAGGGTTACGTTTTACTAATTACTTTTTCATCACACCGCACCGTTGCACGTTTAAATGCTTTATATTCGAAATGCTTACGCACCACGAATTACAGAGAATTTTGTTATTTAAATTGCCGATTGTGTTTTTTTGGTTACCATACGCCTCCGCATTCGCTAAACACGACTAACACGCTAAATCGCAAACGCTATAATTATTAGTAGTAATGTTATGTTGTGTGTTCTTATATGCTTTACTTGTGTGTGCTTATTATGTGTATTGTTTACTCGCAAACGCTATCGCAACTCGCAAACGCTATCGCAACGCAAACTCAACGCTACTCGCACAACTCGATTTATCACTCTAAAACGCAACGCAACTCGAAACACGATGACACGCTAAAATACTTAAAGTACCAATACTAATCAACATAACAAAAACATTAAATGAGCCTTCTACACGTGAAACGAGGAACTCGATGCACAAAACAGCACCTTTGAACGAAGCCAGCTGGCCTCGTACGAAGGTAGTTGCTTTGAATGAAGGATTCCTATTCGAACCCAGCTCATCTATAAATACTCCCTTACCCCTCATTCATTCTCACTTGCTGATTTCCGTACCGAAACTCTGCCGAATTGCTGTCCGACCATTTTCAAGTAAGATTTAATAGTTTTATTCCATTACACAACGATTTCCACTTCGATTTTTCACAAGAATCACTTTGATTTCATCAAAACTCTTCTACGTTTCATTCAATCTTCATCTTTTTCACTAAATCTCCATCTTTTTCATATTAACTCCTCTGTTTTCATAAAAATCTGCATCTTTTTCATCAAACCTTCTTCTCTTATAATAGATTTACATTAAACCGAGTGTCTTGGGACTAGCTACGGCTTACCAAGTTAGAAATCTGTTGGTTTCACACTCACCAAGTGTTAAATCTAAGTAAAAACCTTTAAAACTTTCTTAAAACATGATTTTTACACTAAAATGGACCTAAAACAGATGTATTTCGTTCACTAAATAGTGGAACGAGGTAATGTCGAAACCAGCTTGAAAAGGACTCAGAAACACATCCGATTCAGGCAAAAACACAGCACCGAATGCCAAAAATAGCCAAGTTTGTGACCTGGACTGTTCTGTGCGAAGCCAGCTTCGTACGAAGGCACTGCCTTCGTACGAAAGCACATGGCCTCGTACGAAGGCGCTTCCTTCGTACGAAGGCACTGGTTTTACACCTAACAGCCCGATTCTCACTCGTGACAAAATCAAAGACCTCTCCGACATTAAGTTTAATCAATAGCTTAAGGTTGGAGGGATGAACACTCGATTCTCCGAAGACAGACGCGAAGACACTCAATTTTGGACAACGGAAGCCCCACATGTGCGAAGACCCACCTTCGTATGAAGGCATACCTTCGTACGAATGCACCAGCTTCGTACAAAGCTTCTGTTTCCCAACAACATTCCGATTTTCGACCATTTCAGCACTTTGGAGGACTTACGCTTCTGTTCACGTACGCAGGCTGATCCGGCACTCCCTTCAATCCATTAAGGATCGTGTTTCTTGATTAGGACACGCACTGTGAGTATACTCGAACCCATTTTCATTTAATGCACTTTTGGGTGTTACATACGTTCTCTATCAAAACACAACACACAACGCAAACACTTTCATAAACGCTAACTGCTCCCACATGCTATACGTGATTTGTTGAATGCTTGTACTATGCTTATACGATGTTACTTTCCAGACCGCCTTTAGCAACGATAGTACTATAGTTTGGACTCAGCACCTGATGTGTCAGGGGTTGCTAAGGATCAAATTACTTTACTTCACGTGCTTACTTCGGTGAACATGTGTCGCGCATACTCTACTCGCAGTCACGTGGTTAGGTTGTATCATTGTTGGTAGTTACATGCTTCACCCGTTACGTGTTACATGCTGGTTATGCGTAAACGCTTTTTATACTATATCTATGCAAACTTGTGTACTCACCTTTACTTTATGTATTGACTTTATTTTAACGTATGTGACAGGTTGATGGTCTGTTTGCTGTAATGGATTAGGAAGTCTAAAAACTCGCAAATAAAATCTAGGTCGTCGGACTTGTTTTTGTTTAAGAGATATGAACTCCTTTATGACTGTTTGTTGAAATATTTGTTTATTGGTATGGGACAATGAACCTTTAAAATATTGTCATTTAATAGTTGTTATGGAATCGCTTGAGCAATCTGGTTCGCCTAGTGTCGCGCCCCGATGTTTCCGCCATCGGTTGGGGTGTGACAGATTGGTATGAGAGCCATAACTATAGGGAATTAGGTCGAGTCATTTTTGAAGTCAAAGTACAAGTCAAAGGAAGAAAAGATTGCTAAATGCGATCTGTCACTCCTTGCTTAATTATTGATTGTACTCTTTGACTTGTAATCGATACTCTATTTTATGTTACTTAGTTGTATTATGTGGAGTAAATGTAATAATCGCAGTTTATCGCTAATCGACTTATCTCTATCTCATCACTATCTCATCGCAACTCGAATTATGTGTTCTTGATATTGTTTTACGTGTGTGTGCTTGTTCATGTTATACTTGTTTTATGGAGATTAATCGAAAACGCAATCGCAACTCTATCGCAACGCAATCTCATCGCAGACTCGAAATATAAGGTTTACTTTTATGTTAAGTGTTAGTTAGGTTATTTGTGTAACTATTGTTTAATACTATCGCATCGCTTACTCGTAACGCATCGCAACGCGCAACGCACAAAACGAAACATCGAAACCCGACTCACTCGAGCCCTTCGATCGAATGACCATTCAATCGAATGACCATCCGATCGGATATCAGACTGCCCTTCGATCGCACCTTTGCACCGCCTTTCCTCTTCTGTCACCTATAAATAGCACCTGTCACATCATGAACAGTGATGTGACAGCTCTCTTGCCTGACCAGTGTACTTTGGGCTATTTTCTCTCGATTTCTCGTGATTCTTGTAAGTTTCTACCTCAAATCTTGTACTTTCTTGATCTACACACACTTCTTCATCATTTTCACCATCAAATCTTCACTTTTCACCATGAAATCGACTGATTTGGGCTGTTCTAGGGTGATGTCATCATGGGTTCTCAGGAACTTCAAAGTGTGACCTCATTCCACCAAGAACAACTCAGATCTAAGAGATTTCAACATGTTTAAACACTGATTTCGCTATAATCTAAACATTTTCCAACTGATTTCCACTATTCTTCATCATTCTCAACTTTTCACATAAAGACCGGTGGAATCCGAGCTCGTTCAGGCCTTATACTCGTTCAATAGTGAAGTGTTGGACTGAGAATGGGTTTCTATCGAAGAAGATGACCGATTCACGGGTTGAACATGAACAACCGTCAAGAACAGTTAACTGACCAGACGGGGTGATTCCCATCCTATCGGACGACTTGGACTTGATGTGGCTTCCGTTGTTTAACACGTTGTCATACCGTCTTGGTCAAACCGCAAACTTTCTAAACTTAGTAAATTTTTACAAGTTTCAAAACGAACAAGTCACCAAACGGATTGCCGTCTGATCGGATTGCCATCAGATCGAACGACAATCCGATCGGATGACTTGTGCCATTTCAACACCTAACAATTTTCACAAAAATAAAAAGAAGATTAGTCTCAGCGAACCGCCATCCGATCGGACGACCATCCGTCCGGATGACCTGAATTGTAGAAACACTTCTTTGTTTTGAAAATGCTACAACGAAAACTTCAAAGTCACATCATACACAAACACATCCTTCCCAAACGGATCACCCTCCAACCGAATGGCCATCCGTCTGGAAGGTCATCCGATCGGATGACTATCCGTCCCACATCACTCACACCATTTAATGCACCGTTCATTGCTTATGCTATCGTTCTGTAACCAGGCTAACATTCTAGCGCTCCCTTCAATCCAAGATGGTGTTTATTCATTAAACGCTATCTGTGAGTATACTCGATCCCTTTTTGCTTTACGCACTTTTGGGTATTACATACGTTACCTATATCAAATCACATCGATCACACAATGCAAACACTTTTATACGCTAACCGACTTCGCATGTTATACATGTTACTTGATGAATGCTTGTATGTTATGTTTACACAGTGATTGTTGCCTGACACCTTAGCAACGATAGTACTATAGTTTGGACTCAGCACCTGTCGTGGACGGGGGTTGCTAAGGGCATTTCTTCACGTGTCACAGTGGTGATATGTGTTGCGCACTCTACAACTCGCAGTCACGTTTGTGCATATTTCATTGTCAATAACCTACTAGCTTCGCATTACTACGTGTTACATGCTGGTTATGCGTAAACAATTTCGCTATCTACTATACTATTAAACTTGTATGCTCACCTTTACACTATGTGTATTGACTTTTATTTTAACGTATGTGACAGGTGTTTAGGATGCTATGCTTTGCCTTGCTTTTGTGGAATCAAGCTAGGAGAGAGTCTAGAAACAAACTTTCAATAAATTCTGAGTTGTCGAAACAATTTATTTGTCTATGAGATATTATGTCTGTATTAACTGATTTGCTAAGTATGTTATGGTATGGGACGTAACTTTAAATATTTGGTAAAATTAGTTGTTATGGATTTCTCTTGGACAATCTGTTTCGCTCAGTGCCTCACCCCGATGTTTCCGCCATCGGTTGGGGTGTGACACATTTCAATCCACCCTCGGTACGACTCTTAATCTCCGTACCGCATTTCATCCCCAGACTGACAGTTAGACTGAGCGCATGATCCGCACCCTTGAAGACATGCTTCATTCGTGCGTTATAGATTTTGGTGGTAATTGGGATTCGCATTTACCTTTAGTAGAATTCTCGTACAATAACATTTATCATGCTAGTATTCAAATGGCACCCTTTGAGGCATTATATGGTAGAAAATGTAGATTGCCAATTGTATGGCACGAGATTGGAGACGCTCAGATCACCGGTCCCGAGTTACTACAAGAAACGACAGACAAGATCCACTAAATAAGAGACAACCTCTTGAAGGCTCGGAGTCGTCAAAAGAGCTACGCCGATAAACGCCGCAAGCCACTTGAGTTTGAAGTTGGTGATCACATACTCCTAAAGGTTTCACCTTGGAAGGGGGTGATCCGATTCGGCAAGAAAGGAAAGCTAGCTCCACGATACGTGGGTTCCTTTAAGATTCTGGAAAGAATTGGTAAAGTGGCCTATCGACTCGAATAACCAGTTGAACTCAGCAACATACATCCGACTTTCCACGTCTCGAACCTCTAGAAGTGCCTAGCTGAAGAAAATCTTCACGTACCTCTCAAAGACTTGCAAGTAAACGATACTCTTCACTTTATGGAAAAGCCTATAGAAATCATGGATCGAGAGACCAAGAAACTTCGACGCTCTCGCATTCCCATAGTGAAGGTTCGCTGGGAAGGCAAACACGGCGCCGAGTTCACTTGGGAACTCGAGAGTGATATGAAAGCTAAATACACACAACTCTTTGTTACACCTACGGCTTAATTTCGGGATGAAACTTCCTAAAGTAGGGGAGGCTGTAACAACCCGACTTTTCAGATTGTTACCCGTTTGCTTTTGCTTCGACTTGTAACCGTCTTGTATTCCGAGATTCGATATAAATAAAGGGTTATGTTTTACTAATTACCTTTTCAACACAGTTCACCGTTGCATGTTTAGACGCTTTAATTCGCAACGCTTACGCAACACGAATTACAGAGAATTGTGTTATTTAAATTGCCGAGTGTGTTTGTTTGGTTACCATACGCCTTCGCATTCGCTTAACACGACTAACACGCTAAATCGCAAATGTTGTTATTAGTAGTAGTAATGTTATGCTGTGTGTTCTTATATGCTTTACTTGTGTGTCCTTATTATGTGTATTGTTTAATCGTAAACGCTATCGCAACGCAAACTCAACGCTACTCGCACAACTTGATTTATCACTCTAAAACGCAACGCAACTCGAAACACGATGATACGCTAAAATACTTAAAGTACCAATACTAATCAACGTAAGAAAACACATTAAACGAGCAACCTACACGTGAAACGAGGAACTCGATGCATGAAACAGCACCTTCGAATGAAGCCAGCTGGCCTCGTACGAAGGCAGTTGCTTCGAACGAAGGCTTCCTGCTCGAACCCAGCTCCTCTATAAATACTCCCTCACCCCTCATTCATTCTCAGTTGCTGATTTCCATACTGAAACTCTGCCGAATTGCTATCCGACCATTTTCAAGTAAGATTTAACTGTTTTATTCCATTACACAACAATTTCCACTTCGATTTTCCATAAGAATCACTTTGATTTCATCAAAACTCTTCTACTTTTCATCTAATCTTCATCTTTTTCCCTAAAACTCCATCTTTTTCATATTAACTCCTCTATTTTCATAAAAATCTCCATCTTTTTTATCAAACCTTCTTCTCTTATGATAGATTTACACTAAACCAAGTGTATTGGGACAAGCTACGGCTTCCCAAGTAAGAAATCTGTTGGTTTCACACTCACCAAGTGTTAAATCTAAGTAAAAACCTTTAAAACTTTCTAAAAACTTGATTTTTACACTAAAACGGACCTAAACGACATGTATTTCGTTCACTAAATAGTGGAACGAGGTAATGTCGAAACCAGCTTGAAAAGGGCTTGGAAACACATCTGATTCTGGAAAAAACACAGCACCGAATGCCAAAAACAGCCACGTTTGTGAACTGGACTGTTTTGTGTGAAGCCAGCTTCGTACGAAGGCACTGGTTTTACACCTAACAACCCGATTCTTACTCGTGATGAAATCAAAGACCTCTCTGACTCTAAGTTTAATCAGTAGCTTAAGGTTGGAGGGATGAACACTCGATTTTCCGAAGACAGATGTGAAGACACTCGATTTTGGACAACGGAAGCTCCACATGTGTGAAGACCCACTTTCGTACGAAGGCACACCTTTGTACGAAGGCACCAGCTTCGTACGAAGCTTCTGTTTCCCACCAACACTCTGATTTTCGACTGTTTCAGCACTTTGGAGGACTTACGGTTCTGTTCCTGTAGCAGGCTGATCCGGCGCTCCCTTCAATCCATTGAGGATCGTGTTTCTTGATTAGGTCATGCACTGTGAGTATACTCGAACCCATTTTCATTTAACACACTTTTGGGTGTTACATATGTTCTCTATCAAAACACAACACACAACGCAAACACTTTCATAAACGCTAACCGCTCCCGCATGCTATACGTGATTTGTTGAATGCTTGTACTATGCTTATACGATGTTACTTGCCAGACCGTCTTTAGCAATGATGGTACTATAGTTTGGAATCTGCACCTGATGTGTCAGGGGTTACTAAGGATCACATTACTTTACTTCACCTGTTTATTTTAGTGAACATGTGTCACGCATACTCTACTCTCAGTCACGTGGTTAGGTTGTATCATTGTTGGTAGTTACATGTTTCGCCCGTTACGTGTTACATGCTGGTTATGCGTAAACGCTTTTTATACTATATCTATGTAAACTTGTGTACTCACCTTTACTTTATGTATTGACTTTATTTTAACGTATGTGACAGGTTGATGGTCTGTTTGCTGCAATGGATTAGGAAGTCTAGAAACCCGCAAATAAAATCTAGGTAATCGGACTTGTTTTTGTTTAAGAGATATGAACTCCGTTATGACTGTTTGTTGAAATATTTGTTTATTGGTATGGGACAATGAACCTATAAAATATTGTCATTTAATAGTTGTTATGTAATCTCTTGAGCAATCTGATTCATCTAGTGCCGCGCCCCGATGTTTCCGCCATCGGTTGGGGTGTGACGGTCTTTCTCTTGAACCAAGCACCTCTATTTATAGTTGAAAACAGAGGTCTGGCATGGCCCCGTGCCCTCCTGGCGTGACCCCGTGGTCTTCTATTTCTCTCCTTTCGTTAACTGCAGATGTCAGGTCTTTGTACTAACACGCCCCGTGGTGACAGAGCACGACCCCGTGGTGAATGTACTTGTTGTACTATCACAGATTCTACGAATCCTGGAGTTGACCACGGCCCATTTTGAGTTGGCACGGCCCCATGTTGGTTTGTCTTTTGTTGTTGTCTTTTTCTACAGGGAATCTTGACTGGTCACGACCCTGTGCCTAAGCTTATGTTTTTGTTATTTTTGTTGTTTTGGATTTGGATGGGGGTTCGGCAGGTCATATCAATCCTTCTTCTTGTATTTGTTGTGACACCTGTGCCTCTACGACCATCAAACAAATACCAAACCAATGAAATATTGTATTTCATACTTGGGATTTGTACAAATATGTGTATCATTTGCACATATCAATTCTTGTTCGATTTCGGGCTCTAAATCGCTTTCTTGAAGGTTATACGCGCACTGATGCGTAAATATAACCAGTTTAATGCAACAAACACTCCAGAACATCAACATATACTTAACATACCTTAAATAACCTTTACATAACTTAGGAATAAGTTTTGAAGGCTTTGGTATGGCAAAAACAAGTTTAATCGCTTACAGGGACTAACTTCGACAAACTGCGAAAGTATGATGATTCGTACTAGAACAGACATTCCGGAACATGAACATAAGTTAAACATACCATAAATATCCTTTACATAGCTTAGAAATAGGCTTTGAGGTGTTCGGTGTGCTAAAATAAACTCTTGGGTCATTCAGGGACTAAAAGCATCAAAAAGTGCACAAGTTTTCTCTTTCGCGCATAACTTACGTTCTGAAAACATCCGAACATCCAAAAATTTATGTAAGCACTAAAATATTTTATTTTAGTGTTTGGCATAAGAAAAATCCATTCGTCGCGCAATTTGGATCGTTTTTCGCGCTTATGCGTATTCCGTCGTAATTAAGCGAACATCGCGATTGTACGGCCAAATGAACCGACATCCTAGATATTTTTGAGCACATTTTAAGTTCCCTATACTTTAACTTCATTTTAGAGCTTTGAAATGGGGTTAACGGGCCTTAAACGTGTCGTAAATGGCGTTATTGCATAACAGGGACCAAAACTGTCATTTTGCCAAAGTTGATGGCTTACGGACCGTAAGCCATCACCCTTACGGTCCATAAGCAGTCCCCAGATCAGCAGAATGCAGAAACATTGAATCTGGCCTATTCCACCTTTGCACATGGTTTTGGGCAATACTATGGGCTCAAAAGGTTTTGTAAAACCAGGGTCTTGAGGTGTAGGGTGGAGATTGAAGCACGATTTTCGAGGAACGATCTTAACGGCTCTCCGAAAACTATAAATACCCCCCCATGCCTAGATCAAAACCCACTTGAATTCTTGAAAGTTCTCTAAGTTGAAGTAATACCCACTTCATACCTGAGAATACTTGAGAAATCAAAGCTTTCGGGGACCCTTTGTAAGTGTTCCTTCGTTCTTTTCTTCCGTTTAGTGTTAAAGTCAAACTTTGTTTGACTTTCTGCATTGACCAGTTTATGGTCAATGCGAAGTTCATTTGAACTTCATAATGTGAGCGTAATCACGATGGTCATAGTCCCTAGTGACTATACCTACTGATTACCACGTTATCTAGGCTCAGTGACGAGCCGTAGTTTCGGCCAAAATGCGCATTCGTGCGTATTTTGTAACCAAACTACTCTTGGGTATCAAAACCGTTTGTTTTGATACCAAACCTATTTTCTAAACTTAGTTCGTCACTTTTAGTTTAGTGCTTATATAGGGTCGTAAGGTAGGCGATCTAAACAATCACTTGTACTTTCGAACCCGACCCGTTTGGTCGATCATTAGGATCCGACCAAACACATTAGGTGACCATAGTATATAGGGAATAACCTTCTGAGGTTATACCTTATGGTCGCTTCGTTTAAGTAGTTGTATGATAGGTAGTTTATATGCCTTAGGTAAATTACCAAAATGCCCTTTTTACGCCAAAATTCATTTTAAGCATATGTAACATAACTTTTGACATCTAAACTGATTTGAAAACAATATTAGACATGTTAAGGCATTTTTACTTGTCATAGGACTAGTTAGGCAGTCCGAACGCATTTTACGCGAATGACGCGTTAAAGTAGTATAAGCTACCTAAACGGGTCGTAAGCACTTAGGTTAGGTTTCATTTAGTATGTAGGCTTTGTCAAACCATACTACATGAGTTCCCATACTCATTTGGTTTACGAGCCCTCATTCTATCCGATCCTCCGATATAGGTCAGGTTTATTAACATAGTTACCTATATTAGGTGTCGTTTGATTCCGTGATCTCTAGCATTGCTTGGTGGTTATCTTAGGACTTCTGAGAAATCTCAAGTGAGTACATAGACCCCTCTTTTACCGTTTTCAAACTGTTTTGGGGTGAAACACATGTGCCTACTTGTTACTTTCATGCTTTCCGTGTTTTCACATCATATACTTGCTATGTTCATTAGTACATTTATAGTACATGATTTACATTACATTTCATGCTATGTATGTCCATTGTGTGCATACTTAGTACATCGTTTTACATTACATTTTATGCTATGTATGTCCATTGTGTGCATACTTAGTACATTGTTTTACATTACATTTCACGCTATGTATGTCCATTGTGGTCGGGGTGTGATAGAAAAGTTGGTATCAGAGCCAATGGTTATAGGGAATTAGGTTATTAGTAATACTTTGACCTAGACTATAACCTTTCTAGGACCCCAACGCAAGTTATCTTGTGTTTAGATCTTAAAACATGCACGTCACCTATCCTTAGGTGATAACCACGACGAGAACATCAATTCCGAATCCGCTTTGAAAATTAATCATCTGTTTTTGGATGATTGATTACTAGGTTTTGAACCCTCTATTGTAAGGTTTTGAACCCTCTGTTATAAGGTTTTGAACCCTTTTGAGTTTTCAAAATCTCGTCAAAGTTTTGGGTCCTAAATAGTGTGAACACGTGCAAACTGGAAGAGTGAATGCCTGTACCCTTGGTTTTCTGTCTAAGGCTAGAGTGTTCGTACAAATCCACATAATCGGACCAGTCACTCTTACCTAGGAACTCTTGGGGTGAATGTCCACTTATAGGCGAGCATGTCTTCGCGATACATTATAAGGATCTATTTGCTTTGATTCAGCCTTTGTGTGTCGTTTGTTTGCTTCGTGGTTCAAACAAATGACCATCACCCATGATTTTGGTCGGTAATTGTAACATCCTATGTGATTATGTGCTTATATGTTCCCTTTTATGTTTTTGGTGTAATCCAAGTTTTTGTTATCCAAGTCCTCGTAGAATCTTCCATATCTTCGTATAAGGGATTCATAGTAGGATATCCAAAGGTACTATATTAAATCCTCAATGGGCTTTTACGTAATAGTAAAGACCCTTGGATTATATTGTACTATTCCATAATTAGACCCCTTGAGTGGTCTAGTTAAACAGATTGATCCAAAAAAAAAAATCTGGTTAGGAATATCATGTGATGAAATAGCTGAAAAGACTCCTTGGTGGTCTAATTAAGAGAGATCATTTGTCGATCTAATTAAAAGGACCCTATGATAGTCTAGTCACACTCATCACTGGTTTAATTTTTCTTCCCCTTCACATTACAAAACAAATTGTGCGGACTGTGCAAGGAATTGCATAATTATGGATGCATACATAATTATGGAATTCAGTGCACAGAAACCACAGCAAGTTTGGTCGTGTGTCTAGAGCTCATTCCGTACATTTTCGTTTCTGAAGAAAGTGTGGAAAATGACTCATTCCGTTCATTTTCGTTTCTGAAGAAATTGTGGAAAATGACTCATTCCGTTCATTTTCGTTTATGAAGAATACCCATTAAGGAAAATGACTCATTCCGTGATTTTCGTTTCTGATGAAAGTGTGGAAAATGACTCATTCCGTTCATTTTCGTTTCTAAAGAAATTGTGGAAAATGACTCATTCCGTTCATTTTCGTTTCTGAAGAATACCCATTAAGGAAAATGACTCATTCCGTGCATTTTCGTTTCTGAGGAAATTGTGGAAAATGACTCATTCCGTGCATTTTTGTTTCTGAAGAAATTGTGGAAAATGACTCATTCCGTTCATTTTCGTTTCTGAAGAAATCGTGGAAAATGACTCATTCAGTGAATTTTCGTTTCTGAAGAAATTGTGGAAAATGACTCATTCCGTTCATTTTCGTTTCTGGAGAAATCGTGGAAAATGACTCATTCCATTCATTTTCGTTTCTGAAGAATACCCATTAAGAAAATGACCTATTCCGTGCATTTTCGTTTCTGAAGGATACCCATTGAGGAAAATGACTCATTCCGTGCATTTTTCATTTCTGAAAATTTTCCATCGAAGGGAAATGAATATCCATGATTCTTCCTTCATTTCCATTTCTGAAAAAAAATGTCCGTTAAAGAGGAATATCAGGATGATGCCTTATCTTTGATGGTTATTTAACACAGCTTCACAAACAGACTCCTACAAATAAATTTCGGGACGAAATTTCCTAAAGTAGGGGAGACTGTGACACCTGTGCCTCTATGAACATCAAACAAATACTAAACCAATGAAATATTGTATTTCATACTTGGGATTTGTACAAATATGTGTATCATTTGCACATATCAATTCTTGTTCGATTTCGGGCTCTAAATCGCTTTCTTGAAGGTTATACGCGCACTGATGCGTAAATATAACCAGTTTAATGCAAAAAACACTCCGGAACATCAACATATACTTAACATACCTTAAATAACCTTTACATAACTTAGGAATAAGTTTTGAAGGCTTTGGTATGGCAAAAACAAGTTTAATCGCTTACATGGACTAAATTCGACAAACTGCGAAAGTATGATGATTCGTACTAGAACAGACATTCCGGAACATGACCATAAGTTAAACATACCATAAATATCCTTTACATAGCTTTGAAATAGGCTTTGAGGTGTTCGGTGTGCTAAAATAAACTTTTGGGTCATTCAGGGACTAAAAGCGTCAAAAAGTGCACAAGTTTTCTCTTTCGCGCATAACTTATGTTCTGAATACATCCGGACATCCAAAAACTTATGTAAGCACAAAAATATTTAATTTTAGTGTTTGGCATAAGAAAAATCCATTCGTCGCGCAATTTGGATCGTTTTTCGCGTTTATGCGTATTCCGTCATAATTAAGCGAACATCGCGATTGTACGGCCAAACGAACCGACATCCTAGATATTTTTTAGCACATTTTAAGTTCCCTATACTTTAACTTCATTTTAGAGCTTTGAAATGGGGTTAACGGGCCTTAAACGTGTCGGAAATGGCTTTATTGCATAACAGGGACCAAAACTGTCATTTTGCCAAAGTTGATGGCTTACGGACCGTAAGCCATCACCCTTACGGTCTGTAAGCAGTCCCCAGATCAGCAGAATACAGAAACATTGAATCTGGCCTATTTCACCTTTGCACATGGTTTTGGGCAATACTATGGGCTCAAATGGTTTTGTAAAACCAGGGTCTTGAGGTGTAGGGTGGAGATTGAAGCACGGTTTTCGAGGAACGATCTTAACGGCTCTCCAAAAACTATAAATAACCCCCCCCCATGCCTTGATCAAAACCCACTTGAATTCTTGAAAGTTCTCTAAGTTGAAGTAATACCCACTTCATACCTGAGAATACTTGAGAAATCAAAGCTTTCGGGGACCCTTTGTAAGTGTTCCTTCGTTCTTTTCTTCCGTTTAGTGTTAAAGTCAAACTTTGTTTGACTTTCTGCATTGACCAGTTTATGGTCAATGCGAAGTTCATTTGAACTTCATAATGTGAGCGTAATCACGATGGTCATAGTCCCTAGTGACTATACCTACTGATTACCACGTTATCTAGGCTCAGTGACGAGCCGTAGATTCGGCCAAAATGCGCATTCGTGCGTATTTTGTAACCAAAATACTCTTGGGTATCAAAACCGTTTGTTTTGATACCCAACCTGTTTTCTAAGCGTTAAGCATGTTTTAACATGCTTAGCTCGTC
The DNA here is from genome assembly GCA_030545235.1 of Helianthus tuberosus. Lineage (NCBI taxonomy): Eukaryota > Viridiplantae > Streptophyta > Magnoliopsida > Asterales > Asteraceae > Helianthus > Helianthus tuberosus. The sequence goes on from CM060397.1 coordinate 98,198,886, forward strand.
ACTTTTAGTTTAGTGCTTATATAGGGTCGTAAGGTAGGCGATCTAAACAATCGCTTATACTTTCGAACCCGACCCGTTTGGTCGATCATTAGGATCCGACCAAACACATTAGGTAACCATAGTATATAGGGAATTACCTTCCGAGGTTATACCTTATGGTCTCTTCGTTTAAGTAGTTGTATGATAGGTAGTTTATATGCCTTAGACATGTTAAGGCATATTTTACTTGTCATAGGACTAGTTAGGCAGTCCGAACGCATTTTACGCGAACGACGCGTTAAAGTAGCATAAGCTACCTAAACGGGTCGTAAGCACTTAGGTTAGGTTTCATTTAGTATGTAGGCTTTGTTAAACCATACTACATGAGTTCCCATACTCATTTGGTTTACGAGCCCTCATTCTATCCGATCCTCCGATATAGGTCCGGTTTATTAACATAGTTACCTATATTAGGTGTCGTTTGATTCCGTGATCTCTAGCATTGCTTGGTGGTTATCTTAGGACTTCTGAGCAATCTCAAGTGAGTACATAGACCCCTCTTTTACCGTTTTCAAACTGTTTTGGGGTGAAACACATGTGCCTACTTGTTACTTTCATGCTTTCCATGTTTTCACATCATATACTTGCTATGTTCATTAGTACATTTATAGTACATGATTTACATTACATTTCATGCTTTGTATGTCCATTGTGTGCATACTTAGTACATCGTTTTACATTACATTTTATGCTATGTATGTCCATTGTGTGCATACTTAGTACATTGTTTTACATTACTTTCATGCTATGTATGTCCATTGTGTGCATACTTAGTACATCGTTTTACATTACGTTTCATGCTATGTATGTCCATTGTGTGCATACTTAGTACATTGTTTTACATTACAATTTGTTGCATATGCTCATCCAGCATATGAACACATTATATTACATTATGTGAACCATTTGTATCTATTGAACCATGTGAACTATTTGACAATAGATATTTGACTATGCCTAAATATTTCTACAATTGTTAAACATTACATCTTGATGGTTTGGTTTGGGTAAGTGATTTAAGTAACGAGGCGTGTGTAACATGATACAATCATGGTGGATACGCCGCTGGTACTTCCTATATATAAGTGTTTATATGGTATTACATATCGTAGCGTTATTTGAATCATTTCCATTTGAGACATATAACATTTTATACAAATAACATACTTTTCACAAGACATTGTTTTACAAACAACTTATCTTATACAAACTCATTTTACTTAGTTATTCATTTAACCATACATTATTCTCTTATTTATACATATCATCTGGTCTTATTGCTTTTCAAATGATTTACAAAAACAAATCGATTTACAAGGTCCATGGCTAAATTTTATTAAACATTTTCTTAAACTTAAGTCATGAATCTTATTTCACAAAACCTATGTATCTCACAGGCATTTTTATGCTGACGTACCTATTTTCACATGTGTTTTCAGGAATTGATGCATAGGATTGATCAAGATACACCTAGGCAGACTTGTGCCTTAGTGACTTAAAACGAAGCAAGAACTAGTTAATTTGTGTTATGTACTCTTTGTTTCTTGTTTAAAATGATGTAAACTCTCTTGTTTGATTAATAAAATGAAACTTTAATTGCCATGGATTTGAAACAATTAATTATGTTACAACACTCCCCGACGTTTCCGCCACGTTTCGTTGTCTCACGTGGTCGGGGTGTGACAGAAAAGTTGGTATCAGAGCCAATGGTTATAGGGAATTAGGTTATTAGTAATACTTTGACCTAGACTATAACCTTTCTAGGACCCCAACGCAAGTTATCTTGTGTTTAGATCTTAAAACATGCACGTCACCTATCCTTAGGTGATAACCACGACGAGAACATCAATTCCGAATCCGCTTTGAAAATTAATCATCTGTTTTTGGATGATTGATTACTTAGTTTTGAACCCTCTATTGTAAGGTTTTGAACCCTCTGTTATAAGGTTTTGAACCCCTTTGAGTTTTCAAAATCTCGTCAAAGTTTTGGGTCCTAAATAGTGTGAACACGTGCAAACTGGAAGAGTGAATGCCTGTACCCTGGGTTTTCTGTCTAAGGCTAGAGTGTTCGTACAAATCCACATAATCGGACCAGTCACTCTTACCTGGGAACTCTTGGGGTGAATGTCCACTTATAGGCGAGCATGTCTTCGCGATACATTATAAGGATCTATTTGCTTTGATTCAACCTTTGTGTGTCGTTTGTTTGCTTCATGGTTCAAACAAATGACCGTCACCCATGATTTTGGTCGGTAATTGTAACATCCTATTCTTACCCAATGTTATTTCATTTGTTTTCTCTCTTGTTTCCCCTTTTAGAATGCCTCCACGACGCGAAAATCAGGTATCTATTGAAGATCTGGCAGCTGTCATTACGCAGCAAATGACTGCTGCAATCCCGAACATCGTTGCTCAATGTAACCAAGCCCTCAACAACAATAATGCCCCCTACAACTTCAAGACGTTCAACTCGGCTAAGCCATCAAAGTTTTCTGGGTCTCAAGGAGCGACTGCACTTCTGCAATGGTTCGAGAGTTTAGAGAGCACCTTCAGACATGTTCAATGTCCAAACAAGCGAAAGGTAGATTTCGCATCTAGTGTCTTTGAGAAACGAGCTTTGACATGGTGGAACGGTGTGATGAGAGATAGGGGTGCCGAAGCGGCACTGGCTCAAACGTGGGAAGAACTTCGAGTACTGATGATGAAGGAATTCTGTCCTCGTCATGAGATCAGGGCCTTGGAAAGGGAATTCGATGATCTTAAGCAAGACAGCGGTGAACATCGAGCATACACTGATCGATATGAGGAGCTGAGCCTGTTGTGTCCTACCATGGTTAAGCCTTTGGATAAGGCGATCGAAAAATACATTGATGGTCTCCCTGACTCAGTTCAGGACATTGTTACTGGTAGTAACCCCACTACGGTTAGGCAGGCCATTGAGCTATCTGCTACCTTGACTGAATCTCAAATCAGGAAAGGTAAACTTTTCCGAAAAGATGATAAGAAACCAATCGAGGAATCAAAGACCATGGATGAACAGACTGGATCCCCTAAGAGGTCAATGAAGCGAAAGGCTTCTCAGAACTTTGCCGTGGTCGCTCACAATGGTCAAGCCGTCCCCAACCAACCAGCTCAACCCCCTGCTAGGAAGCCATACAATGGAACTTCACCCTTGTGCAACCAATGTAACCTTCATCATCATGCTAGGGTGAAGTGCCGCGAATGCCAAATTTGTGGACTTAAAGGTCATACAGCAAAAGTTTGCCAAGCTGCAGTTGCACCAAATCAAGCTGACTACAATCATGCTCAAGCTCGCTTTCCACCAGGTTCTTGCTACAATTGTGGCGAGATGGGTCATTTCCAAAGAAAATTCCCAAAGCTTGCTAATGCAAATCCAGCACAGGGATGAGCATCTGACCGACTGGAAGACAACACCTTTAAGAAATAATCACGTCTTATGTATTATTTTCTTTTGTTGTCAAGTTCCATGAAACAGTTGTTATCATTGTTTATAAATAAATCTTTTATTTACATTACAATGTATTTATGTGGTTATATGTATAAACTACATATCCCCTACAATACCGACAATCAAGGAATCGTATTCCTTGAAAAGCAAACTACCCCCAAATTTTTTTCTATTTTTTGATCTCTTGCGTTTTCCACAGGATTCCTAAGTACATGTTTCTTCCAAGGAAACGAAGTACAAGGCGCAAGTTACAGCACTGGACGAATACCCAAAGTACCACTATAAATCCTTAATAGGGTACCCAAGGGTATTTCCGTAAATCCTAAAAATTTTGTGTTCCTTAATTCGAATATTACGTTTCTTTGAAAACAAAATCGAATTTTTGGGATATCTTCCTATCTTTTCAGATAGATCCCATAGGACGTTGAAGTCCATCGACTGGTTTCCATATCCATTTTCAATCGATGACAAGTTAATAACAAATTAATAACCAAGTTAAACAACTATGTGATTATGTGCTTATATGTTCCCTTTTATGTTTTTGGTGTAATCCAAGTTTTTGTTATCCAAATCCTTGTAGAATCTTCCATATCTTCGTATAAGGGATTCATAGTAGGATATCCAAAGGTACTATATTAAATCCTCAATGGGCTTTTACGTAATAGTAAAGACCCTTGGATTATATTGTACTATTCCATAATTAGACCCCTTGAGTGGTCTAGTTAAACAGATTGATCCAAAAAAAAATCTGGTTAGGAATATCATGTGATGAAATAGCTGAAAAGACTCCTTGGTGGTCTAATTAAGAGAGATCATTTGTCGATCTAATTAAAAGGACCCTATGATAGTCTAGTCACACTCATCACTGGTTTAATTTTTCTTCCCCTTCACATTACAAAACAAATTGTGCGGACTGTGCAAGGAATTGCATAATTATGGATGCATACATAATTATGGAATTCAGTGCACAGAAACCACAGCAAGTTTGGTCGTGTGTCTAGAGCTCATTCCGTACATTTTCGTTTCTGAAGAAAGTGTGGAAAATGACTCATTCCGTTCATTTTCGTTTCTGAAGAAATTGTGGAAAATGACTCATTCCGATCATTTTCGTTTCTGAAGAATACCCATTAAGGAAAATGACTCATTCCATGCATTTTCATTTCTGAAGAAAGTGTGGAAAATGACTCATTCCGTTCATTTTCGTTTCTAAAGAAATTGTGGAAAATGACTCATTCCGTTCATTTTCGTTTCTGAAGAATACCCATTAAGGAAAATGACTCATTCCGTGCATTTTCGTTTCTGAGGAAATTGTGGAAAATGACTCATTCCGTGCATTTTCGTTTCTGAAGAAATTGTGGAAAATGACTCATTCCGTTCATTTTCGTTTCTGAAGAAATCGTGGAAAATGACTCATTCAGTGCATTTTCGTTTCTGAAGAAATTGTGGAAAATGACTCATTCCGTTCATTTTCGTTTCTGAAGAAATCGTGGAAAATGACTCATTCTGTTCATTTTCGTTTCTGAAGAATACCCATTAAGAAAATGACTCATTCCGTGCATTTTCGTTTCTGAAGGATACCCATTGAGGAAAATGACTCATTCCGTGCATTTTTCGTTTCTGAAAATTTTCCATCGAAGGGAAATGAATATCCCTGATTCTTCCTTCATTTCTATTTCTGAAAAAAAAATGTCCGTTAAAGAGGAATATCAGGATGATGCCTTATCTTTGATGGTTATTTAACACAGCTTCACAGACAGACTCCTATGAATAAATTTCGGGACGAAATTTCCTAAAGTAGGGGAGACTGTGACACCTGTGCCTCTATGAACATCAAACAAATACTAAACCAATGAAATATTGTATTTCATACTTGGGATTTGTACAAATATGTGTATCATTTGCACATATCAATTCTTGTTCGATTTCGGGCTCTAAATCGCTTTCTGGAAGGTTATACGCGCACTGATGCGTAAATATAACCAGTTTAATGCAAAAAAACACTCCGGAACATCAACATATACTTAACATACCTTAAATAACCTTTACATAACTTAGGAATAAGTTTTGAAGGCTTTGGTATGGCAAAAACAAGTTTAATCGCTTACAGGGACTAAATTCGACAAACTGCGAAAGTATGATGATTCGTACTAGAGCAGACATTCCGAAACATGACCATAAGTTAAACATACCATAAATATCCTTTACATAGCTTTGAAATAGGCTTTGAGGTGTTCGGTGTGCTAAAATAAACATTTGGGTCATTCAGGGACTAAAAGCGTCAAAAAGTGCACAAGTTTTCTCTTTCGCGCATAACTTGTGTTCTGAATACATCCGGACATCCAAAAACTTATGTAAGCACTAAAATATTTTATTTTAGTGTTTGGCATAAGAAAAATCCATTCGTCGCGCAATTTGGATCGTTTTTCGCGTTTATGCGTATTCCGTCATAATTAAGCGAACATCGCGATTGTACGGCCAAACGAACCGACATCCTAGATGTTTTTGAGCACATTTTAAGTTCCCTATACTTTAACTTCATTTTAGAGCTTTGAAATGGGGTTAACGGGCCTTAAACGTGTCGGAAATGGCTTTATTGCATAACAGGGACCAAAACTGTCATTTTGCCAAAGTTGATGGCTTACGGACCGTAAGCCATCACCCTTACGGTCTGTAAGCAGTCCCCAGATCAGCAGAATGCAGAAACATTGAATCTGGCTTATTCCACCTTTGCACATGGTTTTGGGCAATACTATGGGCTCAATTGGTTTTGTAAAACCAGGGTCTTGAGGTGTAGGGTGGAGATTGAAGCACGGTTTTCGAGGAACGATCTTAACGGCTCTCCAAAAACTATAAATAACCCCCCCCCCCATGCCTTGATCAAAACCCACTTGAATTCTTGAAAGTTCTCTAAGTTGAAGTAATACCCACTTCATACCTGAGAATACTTGAGAAATCAAAGCTTTCGGGGACCCTTTGTAAGTGTTCCTTCGTTCTTTTCTTCCGTTTAGTGTTAAAGTCAAACTTTGTTTGACTTTCTGCATTGACCAGTTTATGGTCAATGCGAAGTTCATTTGAACTTCATAATGTGAGCGTAATCACGATGGTCATAGTCCCTAGTGACTATACCTACTGATTACCACGTTATCTAGGCTCAGTGACGAGCCGTAGATTCGGCCAAAATGCGCATTCGTGCGTATTTTGTAACCAAAATACTCTTGGGTATCAAAACCGTTTGTTTTGATACCCAACCTGTTTTCTAAACTTAGTTAAGCATGTTTTAACATGCTTAGCTCGTCACTTTTAGTTTAGTGCTTATATAGGGTCGTAAGGTAGGCGATCTAAACAATCGCTTATACTTTCGAACCCGACCCGTTTGGTCGATCATTAGGATCCGACCAAACACATTAGGTAACCATAGTATATAGGGAATTACCTTCCGAGGTTATACCTTATGGTCTCTTCGTTTAAGTAGTTGTATGATAGGTAGTTTATATGCCTTAGACATGTTAAGGCATATTTTACTTGTCATAGGACTAATTAGGCAGTCCGAACGCATTTTACGCGAACGACGCGTTAAAGTAGCATAAGCTACCTAAACGGGTCGTAAGCACTTAGGTTAGGTTTCATTTAGTATGTAGGCTTCGTTAAACCATACTACATGAGTTCCCATACCCATTTGGTTTACGAGCCCTCATTCTATCCGATCCTCCGATATAGGTCCGGTTTATTAACATAGTTACCTATATTAGGTGCCGTTTGATTCCGTGATCTCTAGCATTGCTTGGTGGTTATCTTAGGACTTCTGAGCAATCTCAAGTGAGTACATAGACCCCTCTTTTACCGTTTTCAAACTGTTTTGGGGTGAAACACATGTGCCTACTTGTTACTTTCATGCTTTCCATGTTTTCACATCATATACTTGCTATGTTCATTAGTACATTTATAGTACATGATTTACATTACATTTCATGCTATGTATGTCCATTGTGTGCATACTTAGTACATCGTTTTACATTACATTTCATGCTATGTATGTCCATTGTGTGCATACTTAGTACATTGTTTTACATTACATTTCACGCTATGTATGTCCATTGTGTGCATACTTAGTACATCGTTTTACATTACGTTTCATGCTATGTATGTCCATTGTGTGCATACTTAGTACATTGTTTTACATTACAATTTGTTGCATATGCTCATCCAGCATATGAACACATTATATTACATTTTGTGAACCATTTGTATCTATTGAACCATGTGAACTATTTGACAATAGACATTTGACTATGCCTAAACATTTCTACAATTGTTAAACATTACATCTTGATGGTTTGGTTTGGGTAAGTGATTTAAGTAACGAGGCGTGTGTAATATGATACAAGCATGGTGGATACGCCGCTGGTACTTCCTATATATAAGTGTTTGTATGGTATTACATATCGTAGCGTTATTTGAATCATTTCCATTTGAGACATATAACATTTTATACAAATAACATACTTTTCACAAGACATTGTTTTACAAACAACTTATCTTATACAAACTCATTTTACTTGGTTATTCATTTAACCATACATTATTCTCTTATTTATACATATCATCTGGTCTTATTGCTTTTCAAATGATTTACAAAAACAAATCAATTTACAAGGTCCATGGCTGAATTTTATTAAACATTTTCTTAAACTTAAGTCATGAATCTTATTTTCACAAAACCTATGTATCTCACAGGCATTTTTATGCCGACGTACCTATTTTCACATGTGTTTTCAGGAATTGATGCATAGGATTGATCAAGATACACCTAGGCAGACTTGTGCCTTAGTGACTTTAAACGAAGCAAGAACTAGTTAATTTGTGTTATGTACTCTTTGTTTCTTGTTTAAAATGATGTAAACTCTCTTGTTTGATTAATAAAACGAAACTTTAATTTCCATGGATTTGAAACAATTAATTCTGTTACAACACTCCCCGACGTTTTCGCCACATTTCGTTGTCTCACGTGGTTGGGGCGTGACATTTGTGTTGGTTTTTGCTGTTAATTTGTTCCTTTTATTTGCTTATGCTCTTTTGATCTTATAAGTTAAAAGTAAACAAAGGAACATGCTTTCTTCCAACATTGTTAGGATCTGTGGCTCCTTATGATTGTGTTTGTTTGAATAATTTGAACAAATCAATAGAAATGAACAGAGTTTAAGTGCAGCGGAAATGAACAACAAACTTTGTAAACACAATCAAGGAAGAAAATGGTTTGATAAACACAAGCTTTTCATTGAGTCGAATGATTACAATACAAATCAAAAGATTACAAAGCAAGCTTACAAACTAAACTCTCCCTTAGCCTGATACTCCATGGTTGATTGCACACAAGACGAAAGGATTGGGCTAGAGGAGAAGAACTCGCTCAGTCAAATAAAATAAAATGAAACAGTACAGGGTACTGTTCCATTTATAGGCATAATCAAACCACTGAAGCATCTTTGCTGACATCACCATGAAAGTGACATTTAACAAACTAACAAACTCTAACTACTGATCTAATAGAGACACTGCTTATGCTAACCACTGACTACAATATATAACATAAAAGAAGTTAAACAACTGCTGAAACCTTCCACTGATGTGAACCCAGCAGTACTTGTTGTAACTCAGCTGTGCTTGACCCATAGAAGTAGATTTAACAGCAGGGCTTTGTACTTCATCAGACTTTAGTGTGATCAGCAGTTGTACAAATTAGTGGATTGGAGGTCATCAGATGTTTCAAATCACTTTCAAGGGGAAAGTCTAGTGCAAACTACTGTTTATTGAGAATCCACTGTTGTGACCTGGTTTTGGCTTTACATCATCTGTTCCTCTGGTAGGGTTCAATCCCAACAATCTCCCCCTGGAATAGATGATGCCAAAACCTTTCATTATACTGGATCTTTATTTTCTCATCAGTAATTCCTTAGCTTGTCTTTTAAATTCCACTTCAAAGTCCTTGGAACTTGAGTCATCCTCATCCCTGAACAGTGTAAGTTCAAGGAGATCTTGTAGATCTTCAACACCAAGGCCTAGTGCTTGTTTCCTTGATATGTACTTCACCTCACCATTGGATCTGATCATAGTCAATACATGGGTCTTTTGATCAGACGTCCATTTTAGTATTTTTGAACCCAATGGGTTTCTTGGGAGAGGTTTATTGACTGATGAGTTGGGAGATATTGGACTCGTAAAGATTTGTGAAGCAGTATCCTGAGCTTTTGCTAGTTCAGAATTTTCAGACATTTGTTGGAAAGCCATTTTTATGACATCATTTGCTGCAGCTATATCTTCTGCAACTTCTTTGTCAGTCTACTCTTGTCTCTTTCGTTGATCTAGCTCAATGTCTGAGATATCTGCTGATGTGTTTGGTGATGATGGTTTGTTCAAAACCTTTTTGGCAAGATCTTGAAGTTTTGCTGATTTATCTTCATCTAAAACCATTTTATTGATGGCTTCTTTTTCCTTTTCTTCTGCATCAGTCAGCAGTTTCCTCTTTTCTTGGTTTATCACAATAACAGAGGTATCTGCTGAGGTGATAAGTGGTTTGGAAGTACTAATCTGCTGTTCTGGCTTTTTGTATTTAGGCTTCTGTGGTAAACTAGAATCTATCATCTTTCTTTTCTTTAGCCTCTTATAAGCCTCATCTGTATATTGCCTAGTCCATTTTGCTATGACATTGGCAGGTTCAACCTTTGCATCCACCAGCTCTTGTTTCTTCCTTTTGTACTCTGAAGTAAGATCAGCAATGAGCTTTTTGTATTTGCTCCAGTTTGGAGCTGTTCTCTTCTTGCTTGGATCATTTTTTATTCTTTCAATTATGTTTGCCTCATGCTTTAATGCAACAATTGGCCATTCTTCGAATTGTTTTTCTTCGGCTGGATAGAATTTTTCTTTCATGATGTATGCAAGATATTCTTTTCTCATTTCTTTTCGTAGATCTGCTTTGGGTGGTAAATTTGACATTTCTTTGCTCAGATCTCTTGCATAGTCTTCCATATGTTTGACTTTAGTGAGCAAAAATTCCATTTTTTCAGAAATGGCTTTGTCACTTTGATCTTCACATTCAAGTTTGGCTCTTATCTTAGCCTGCCTTGCTTTGAGCTTGAGATATCCATCCATATTTTCTGGAATTATGAAGCCTATGAGAGAAGGAAATCTTCTTTTTGAAGGATCATCCTCAGTGTAGAATTGTCTCATCTCATTTTTTACAGCTTCAAGTTCCAGTGGATATTTTGCAGCAATAGGATCATATTTGTCATCATTTTACTGAGTTGTTTTTATTTTTCTGGTGTAAGTTTTCTCCAGTGAAGGAGTGCTTTTGGGTGATTTGTTGATTGGAGTAAAGATGGCTTGAAGTGAAGTGAGGGTGCTTGGACTGACAGGTGTTGAGACAACCGGTGTTTCAACCACTGTTGTCATTACAACAGATGTTGTAACATCTGATGTCTTCTGCTTTTTAGCAGGAGGTGATGGTGGTGAGATGGTTTTTGGAGATGATGGTGTTTCTGGTGGGGCAGTAGTTTGAGTGAGAGCAGTTGTTGTAACTGAGGTGGTGATTATAGGGTTAACAACTGCTGAAACCACTGAAGTAAACAATTGTTGAGACAGCAGGTGTTGCAACAATTGTTTGGGTGGAAGATTGATGTGTGGAGCTTTCAGGAAGTTTGGGAGTGTGTTTTCTGGATCTGGATGGTATGGATTTGGATTGCCTCACTTGTCTAGTGGGCTTCTTCTTTTCTTCCTTAGGATTTTCATCATCCTTTGGCTCAGAAGTACCCTGAACATTCAGCTCCATGAAAGCTTTCTTCTCCTGTTCAAACTTTGCTTTTTTCCTTTACTTCCAAATCACTTTTTACCTTTGCTTTTTCATCAACAATGGCCTTAGTGGTTTCATCAATCTTTTTAGAGCCATCTGGTTCCACTTTCTCCCCCTTTTTGGCATCAGCTGATTTTGGGTTATCTATAATTATGATAGAGGGAGGAACAGTGTCAGTGGTGTTCAATATGTGGGCCTTAATTGCTTTGATATCAGCTTGAGTGTCTTTAAACCTTGCATCCATAATATTCCTGATCTTTTGAACCTGAATCTTATGTTGCTGATCAGCTAGTTGTTTTTGATGATTGAGCAATGGTTGAAATAAATTCCACAACTCACTTGCAGTGAGAGTGTATGTTGGCTCAGCTGTTGAAGTTGATGCAGCAATGGATGGTACCTTTTGATCTTTCAACACCTGTTGCAGCATGCCTTTGATTTCTGCAACAGATGTGTCTAGTTTGTCAACTCTGGCCGTCAATTCTTGGTACAATAAATCATCACCCAAGTTACTGGGATCATCTGATTTCCCACTAGCAGTGGTTGTATCAATGTGTGACTTAGGAACTGAGTCCCAAAAATCATTCATTGATGCCCCTTGTTCTTGGTTCTGGGGTCTTCTTTCTTCAACACTTGATAACCTTTTGAAGGTACCAGTGGTCAAAACTAACTCACTAATGGTTACCAGAGGTGCTATAGAAGAAATTTCGTTCAAGGGAGTTTGATTTATGAAACAACTGGCCAAGTGTAGATCTGTTGATCCAACACTTGTAGTTGCTGCTCCACTTGAACTACTGTCAGGAATTACTTGTAATTCCTGCAGTGTAACCTCCTCAAATGTTGCTGGGATAGCAGAGGTATAAGCATCAGACCCAGTCACTTGTAGGAGTGTGCTCTCAGTGATAGGTGATTGAGAGGAACTGGTTTTTGTCTGAGCTATATCAACTGTAGGCAACAAGGGTATTATGGATTGTGGTAGTGAGAGGGGTGTTGAAAGAGACATATCCTTGGGATCAGGACTGAGGAAGATGGATTCAATTGAATCTAGAGCTTCATAATGTGGGGTCTGTGATAACCCTCACCAAACCAGGTATCCGTACGAATTAATTAATATTTAATTAATGCTTAATTACTGTGCTTGCTTACACCTGTGGTTAAACTGCTACTTGATTTCTGATACATACATGTTCATGCATCATACTTTATTTCTGTCACTCCATTATTTACACAAACATCAGTGACAACCTTGATGCACAAAAGCACAGTAGGCACACTATACGGATAACCCAGTACACATGCTGACATTGCCAGCACTAGACAGATATTGTCTCTGAGGCCAGTATGAGCCGGTAATAGATTTCTACACTAGTAGTGAGTGTAGGGAGATGAGGTTTATAGAACTGCGTCACTAGGTGATAGTTATAGTGACCGGATGTGCTAAAAACATGTGTTAATTACAAAATTCTGCACTTTATCACAAAATTCAGCATTTAACTTAACTAGTAAGGTGCAAAAACTTGGTAAAATAATGCTAGACACTTTCCAAAGTGTCGGGGAATAAATTGTGTCACTAAAACACTATTAAAGACACTATAAATGCTTATTTAGCACTTTAACGGATTAATATCCAACCGAACAACCGGACTTTACCCGGAACATAAAAATATTGTCAATGACATTGTTTTTGCTTTTCTGAGCTAGTTAGGGTACCCGAACACCCTAACACCCGTTATATTACATAACACACTAGTAACTAACTTAAAGTTCTAATTAACATAACTAGTTACTAACTATATGATTGCAATCCAACCATATAACCCCCCCCCCCCCTAACCGATCGGTCCCCATGTGGGACACACTCCTTACAATCTTGATTTTTTTATTAGTCCATGTCCCATATCTAGTAAACATATGATCTAATGGTTAATGGTGAGAAATGGTCTATAAGTAAACTCCATAGTTCATTCATTCATTCACAAAACACTTAAACAAAAATTGATCTCTCTCTCCCTCTTGCCTTATTCTCGGCCGAAACCATAGCCCACCATCCCACCATCATCAAGCTTTGATCTTGCAATTTCACATACACACAAGGGTGAAAGGTCACACAAAAGGAGGCTCAGTGCTTTCGGAATCTCAAGAACCTCACCACGTTGCTTTTATCCACCTTGTTTTCGATTTGATTCTTCCCTAGCCTTGAGCTAGTTGTAAGTGCTTCTAAACACTCTCTTGTTCATGTTTAAAGTGGTTAATAAGAGATTTAACGGATAAAAACCAAGAATACAAAAGATCAAAACATAAAGTCTTGAATGAAAGATGAACAAGATGGTTAAAGAAAAGCTAGTGGTGTAAAACTTATGAATCTTGTTTAGAAATGATTGTTTTATGTTGTTTGATGCTAGTAGTGGAACGGATCGTCATCTAACCACGCTAGATCATGTTCATGGAACATGAACTAGCAACATGTATAGTGTAAAAATTGCAAGATGATGAACCTTTCCATACATAAACATGAACTTGTGTAAAAATGATTTTTCTTGTAAAATAGAGTTCTAAACTAGTAGATCTAAAGATCTACAAGTGGTATTTTCAAAGAACCAAGTGTAAGATGCAAACCTTGTTTAAAAGTCGGATCTTTCATGAACTAAAAGCATTTTTGCAAATAAACAAGTGTGTAAACACTTGTGTGACAAAAGATTTAACCAAGAAATATTTCGTGATTTTTGGAATAGAAGTTGTAAACTTACATGTTCTTTAAAAATAAAGATTTCCAAGAAAATGATTTTATTTTTAAAGATGGAAAGATCTACTAAATATGTTGGAAAGTTACTACATATTTTTACACAACTTACAAGTTCATGTATTTGCGATTTATGCTTATTTTTGACTATATTGATGATTGGAAAATTGATTGATTGAATTTTTAAAAGAAAATGATACGCTAGAAAGTGTGGCCACCTCCAGTTACAGAGGAAACTCTGGCAAAATTTTTCCAGAAAATAACACTTAGAATATTTTTGGTAACAAGTGTTTATAAATATATTTTTGACTTGTTTTCCAAACAAACTTCGCCATGATTTTTATTATAAAATAACCAAGTATTCGGAGGTGGATTTTCGTAAGTAAAACTTGTTAAATATATATTTAGAATATATATTTCATAGTAAAACGCTTGTGTGATTTTATGATTATTTTGTGAACTACACATATATTATTTTTAGGGTAAAAATAATATAACTCGTATACACTAAAAAGTAACGACTCCAAAATAATACCAACGCCCTCACAAATAAATATTTAAGTTACACCGGTATTATTATTACCACGCGAACTGTAAAATGTAACTTACGTATTTTTCGGAAAATACTCTTAAATGCGTATTTTGATAAAAGTATTATTTTGGAAAATTGTATGGGAATAAAATGTAATATTTTTTGGAAAAATATGTATATTTTGGAGATAGAATATTTTAGACAACCGAATTAAAATATATTTTAAGTGAGACTTAATAATATATTTCGAAGATATAAAAACGCACATGTATTAAAAACCCCCATCCTTGGGAAGGAATATAATTATTAAATAATTAAGAAGTGTAAATACGAAATAGTTGCCTAACTATTTCCCAAAAACGATAAACCTTAAGCCAAGGCACGGCCGTCCGTCTAATAGAAGCTAGTACGTGTAGGTCGTCACACAGCAGGTTATTTTGGGACGGACTATTTCGAGACGCACTTCAGTGAGTTCATGTCCCCCTTTTCTCTTAAATGTTTTCAGTTTTTATACTTCGGGGGTGAAATACCTGTTACTATGATTACGAATACTTTTTACATGGTATGGTTAGCGTAAGGAGGGTTACTACTTAGATCATGTGAGTGAGTAGGCTGAAACTGGAGGCCATTAATCCTCATTGTAGGACCGAGGGT
Source organism: Helianthus tuberosus (assembly GCA_030545235.1). Classification (NCBI taxonomy): domain Eukaryota; kingdom Viridiplantae; phylum Streptophyta; class Magnoliopsida; order Asterales; family Asteraceae; genus Helianthus; species Helianthus tuberosus. The sequence goes on from CM060397.1 coordinate 98,214,160, forward strand.
CAGTAGCGGTAGATCTATCTGGGTGTAGCGAGCCCAACTCCAGGCCCAACAGAACGGACCTCGGGGTGACTTTGTACCCGACGCAAAAATCTGCTAGGTTTGAGTCTTCCTACTACACTTCACACATATCAATGGCCTTGCAAACCATTGGTGATCTCTTTATTTCCTTATTTACTACATACCAGGGATTTTATACTTACAAAGGTTTTACATACTCACTTTCACATGAACTCGCTCAACTTTATGTTGATTTTTCAACTTACATGTATTTCAGAGAATTAGGGATCTGGCAAGGTATGCACTGTCGTTACGCTGCGTAGAAGAATGGTGTCATCCAAGTTTAGGGATTGTGACTTTTACCTGGACGAGTCGCAAGTCTTAAACTATGTGTATTTCATGTTTTGTGGTTGCGTCTTATGAACAAGGTTTTTATTATGCTGTGTTGTAAACTCGTTGCATGTGTCAACTCTAAAACAATGTTGTCGTATTTTACTTTTAAAACTTGAAGTAATGGATGATCATCATGGTTTTCCTTTCATATAGCTTTGTTGTGATTAAGCTATGGTATTAAGAAGTCACACCAAATAAACCCACGCTTCCGCAAAGCCAGGGTGTGACAGTTTGGTATCAGAGCCTTGATCATAGCGAACTAGGATTCCTTCTCGAGTCTAGACTATAATCACTAGGGCTCTCATGAAAACATTTTTTTGCATACACTACGTCCAGATCCAGGTCACAAAACATTTTCCCAAACAAAAGAGTGAGCACATTTTATTTGTTAGTTATGGCTCAGCCTGAGAGGCTGAGGGAGTAGTCTAGTGGGACTAGGAGGCTCAGTCTGAGAAGCTGAGTAGTCTAGTGGGACTAGGAGGCTCAGTCTGAGAGGCTGAGGGAGTAGTCTAGTGGGACTAGGAGGCTCAGTCTGAGAGGCTGAGGGAGTAGTCTAGTAGGACTAGGAGGATCAGTCTGAGAGACTGAGAGAGTAGTCTGAGAGACTAGGAAGTTCAGTCGGGGAGACTGAGAGGATAGTCTATGGTAGACTAAGATGATTACTTGTTTGCTTATTGGTGACTAACATGTCTATATGATTATATGATTGATTGTTTGTACGTATGTGTGTTTGTGTTACAGACATCATGCCTTCTTCATCAGACACTGGAGTTTCCGACACTCTGGACCCTATGGCGATAGTATCAGATGACATAGTTTCATCGGAGCACAAGGTGTACACTTCCGATACTACCATCACAGACGATGACGACTTCCAGCCCTTTGCGCTGCCTGATGTCGTAGCCGAGCCTGCTGATGGCCATCTCGCTGGGGATTTACCACTTGTGGTGATCCCTGCTCCTATACCCCTTGCTGCTTATCCGGTTGTTGATATGCCACTTGTTGATGTTTCTGACGATGATGTCGATTTATTTGAGGAGGACCCACTTGAGGGCGAGGCCCATATTGCTGCCGATGATATCCTACTTCTTGCTGATGCTCCTGCGGAGGAGGCTCCCGTTCATTCACTTGTTCCAGACTCCTTTGAGTCTGTGGCATCCGTACCTTCGCACACACAGGGAGTGCAGCACCACTCACACGACACTGACCCTGACATGGCGTCATCAGCTGCACCTGCTCCCACGCATGACTTTGAGTTTGATTACAATGTTGATGATGATCCTGTGTTTCCACCTGGTTTTGATCCTGACCAAGACATTGAGTTCATTCACTTAGACCAGCACTTGGAGGATCCTGTAGCCCCTGTCGACCCCATGTTTGTTGATCCAACTGATTTTGAGATGGAGTTTGTTGATCCGGAGCCCGCTGTGGCCCCTGAGCCAGTCGTTGCTCCTGACCCCGCATTTGAGCATGACCCTGTTCATGCCGATGCACCTGCGGTTGCTCCTTTTGTTGATGACATACCTGTTGATGATCATCCAGTTGTTGCTCCACCATTGGTGGATGATCATGTTGCTGACGCTCCTGTTGATGCTCCACTTCTGTTAGAGGATCCTGTCATTGTACCATTTCCTGACCCTATGCCGGTGATGTTCGAATGTGCAGCTTTTGCGACCCATATTGATCCACGATACGCTCACACCCGCAATGGGTGGATTGATGACGATGATTACCCACCTTTCGTGATACCAGTTACACCACCTGTAGCCCCTGTTTCAGCTCCCATTGATGTTCCCTTGATTACCCCACACACCACAGATGCTCACCGCACAGATCTCCCAATCACTTATCTCTAGGACATTCCTCCACCACGTCCTGGGGAGGGTTCGTCACGTCATCCGTTTGGTCATACACCTTTCGTGTCAGGAGGAGATCAGTTTGTACCTCAGATTTCTCATCCCACTGTTGTCCCCACTGTTGCACCATTTACTGTACCATCCTTCGCTCCATCTAGTGAGCCATTCCTCTGGACTACGCCCCCCATTATGCCACCGAGGGATCCGTATCACCCATACCACATGGGGTATTCTACGGAGGATGTTCTCACATCTTTCATGATACATCAGGAGGCGCTGACCCGTCGCGTACAAGAGCTGGAGAGAGCTCAACGACCACCGTGCCATTGCCAGACCCCACCTGCAATATCACACCCTCCTCGTCCACTTTCACCTGATTCTGTCGCTCGTTTTTGGACTCCCGAGCAGCAGATAGCATACTTATTGCACGCTCATCGCGCTATGGAGGAGGACTGGCTTCATATGTGACGTTTACTCTTTTCCCGTTTTCCCCCTCCTCCACCACCATCAGCATAGGCCTTTTTGTACGACGCAGGTAGACTGTTGATGAGAGGACCGCGATTGCGCAGCTTTTGGGAGACTGCATTTTGATTATGACTTTTGATGTTGTGTATATTGGATGTTGTTGACATTGGTTAGATAGTTTGGTCTAGGGCAATGTGGCCCTTAGTCGATGATGATGTACGATACAGTTATGTACTTGTAAACCTTACATTGTGGTCTTGATTTATAACAGCACAATCGCAGTATTCTCATCATATGTGATGTTTGATTGTTTATGTTCTATAACATGAGATGTTATGTGGTTGATTTATTTATAACATGAGATGTTATGCGTTGATATTATTGCTACATACGTACACTTTACTTATTACGACCTGACCAACGTGAACCATCTTTTAGAAGATGCCACCAAGACGTGAACCGCGCATGCCTACTAGTGAGGCGGAGCTTCAAGGAATCATTGCAGCCGCCATAGCGCAGTATGTAGCCTCACAATGAGGAACCAGTGGAAGAAATTCACAGAACAACGGCAATAACAATCCACCCCATGGTAATGTTAGGTCGTTTGAGACATACTACGATACGTTTGGATATTATAGCACGATTCGCTAATACCATTTGTATATCCCAACGTATGTGCAGGGTCCACTTACAAGCAATTCCTAGATTGCTGATGCGTGTAAAGTGTTATATATTTTAGGTGTATATTTTAAGCCCCTTTAACACTTATTTTAGCCAAGTTTTAAATTTATAAAACACGATATTTCACTAACACTAAACACACATATGGGCAAGTGCACCCATCGTGAGCGTAGTATAGTGTTGGCAAGATACCGAGGTCGTCCAAGGACACAAGAGCTTTTAATACCGGTTTATCATCAACGTCTAATCAAAATAAAAAGTTTAGAAAAATGTTTTAAACTAAGAAAAATAAAAACTAACTAAAATGCTGAAAATAAAAATAAAATAAAAACAGATATACAAGATGAATCACTTGGTTCCGACTCGTATCTAGTGTAACCTTTGATTATTTCCGCACTTTTGCACATGATTAAGAGATTATCTTAGTTATTGTAGTAGGCCCCTCTTTTGAAGGTGACGTTACCCTCACCCCAGTAGTTTGAGTCAGCAAGGATACAATCCTAAAAGGGTGGATTATTGGAAGATAATGAATTAAGTTATTAATGCAATATTATGGTAGGCCCCTCTTTTGGAGGTGACGTTACCCTCGACTAAGTAGTCTGAGTCAGCAGGGATACAGTCCTAAATAGCCGGGTTATAGTATTAATAGTAGTTAACTTATGAGGGGATCAAAGAGTTTGGACCCCCGCCATCCAATACCGTGAAGTATTGAAGGAGGTCCTACTAAATTTGACCCAGGTCCATTGCAGGACCTCTAAACGCTGAACAATGGCAAGACCTTTACCAAACCGTTCCCTTAACCCCCGACCAGGTAGCCAACATACCTCCATATAGACCGTGGAGATATGAATGGTGAAAATCTTTTATTTTATATAGACAGTAAAATAATTTCAAGACACCACGGACAAACGATAAAGAAAGATCACCTTCAACATAAGCAACTAGTTATTAAAGTCATTAATACGAAACACTCGGCCGAAAATGTATTTTTGTGGATCACTCGAGAGCGGCATGGAACTTACTCCTACCATAGGCTTGCCAAGCAATCAATCCTCCTCCTTTTTAACTTATATACCTTTGTAAATATCAAGAGGACTTTGTGGGTTAAGGGCTAGGCTTGGGTTAAAGGTAGGTGGTTGGGTTGGTGGTTAGTGGTTAGTAAAAAGGGCGAAAAGCGTAACAAGTGTCGGTTTTCATATGACTTCCTATTTTTGTAACTTTTATTTTGATGAAGCCATTTATTCAAACAAAGTTATTTTTGATGAACTTGTTTGTTTATTTTCTTTTGCTTCATCATCAACAACAAATGTTTTTTTTTTTTTTTTGAAGTCATTTAAAGAACCGAACTTGTTACTAAAACAAAGGGGGATTTTGGGTAGGTGGTAAAAAAAAAAAGAAAAATAATGGTGTAGAAATAAAAGGGTTAGTCCTAATGCCTCCATCATTTACTTACTTAGGTTTAAGTTGGTAAGGACCGGGAATGTATCGTCATGGCAAGTTCTAGAGTCGTAAGAACCAAGCGGCTATTCACACAAGAAACGAAAATGAGCATTTAGTCAAATGATATGTAAGTGTTTGCTCAATAAAGGCTCAAAACTCACTTTTGTGGGAATGGGTTTTTTTATGTGATCAAGTATATATAATTAAATTTTAACTAAGCTTGTCATGCCTTTTCATAATTTTCTTATGTTGGTTCTTTTTATCACGACGCTATCGGTTGTAAATTCATAAAAATATAACCTTTTTATAAACTTGAATTTCCCGAATTAAACCTAGACAATAAAAAAAAATGAAAATTTTTGAAAAAAATTTGGGGTGATTAGCAGTTCCAATAGAGTTTTGTGTAAGGCTTGTATTTAGGACTTGCAAGTTTCAAGGTTTTAGCATCCCCCCCACACTTAAATTACACATTGTCCTCAATGTGTCCCAAAAATAAGTTTTTAGGTTGATTGAATGTGTAAAAAGCAAAAAAATTTTGTGTTACTGGGCGCTGAACACGGGCCCGTGTGATCCGGGCACGGCCCCGTGTTCAAGTGCCAGTAACAAAATTAAACAAGAGAAACAGAAGTCTGGACACGGGGGCGTGTTGGGCGAACACGGCCCGTGTCCAGTTACCTGAACTGGGTCTTTTTCTGCAGACTGTGCAGCACGGGGCCGTGTTGGGTGGACACGGCCCGTGCCGAGCTTACTGCAAACGAAGAAATTTGTCGGACGGTTCTGTTTTCCTGTATGGAGTGCTGGTTCAAGTTTCCCTTGCATCCTTTGCCATCTCAAGTGTGTTTTATTCATTTCAACACCATCCAAAACACCAAATTAACTAAAACCATCATTCATTAATCATAGAGAGAATTACATAATAGTCCTAAAAATTAAAATACTAGCTAGTTAGGTCAAGGAAACACAAGAAATCCAAGAAGTTTCTAGCCTACTAATTAGTCTACTTAGCAAAATTTCCGAAAAGATAGATCTCTCGGTTAAAAGCGGCTTGATAACTTCTCCCTACGGGTATGGGCTCCTTATACATCGGCGAGCCACTCTTCGATCTCCCTAGGGAGAAGAAAAGCGGGCTCATGAGCATCGGGTTGAGGAGGTGTAACTTCCACCGGAATTTCTTGGAGTTCTTCAAGAAGAGGTTCCGCCGGAATGTCGTCCCAACCGGTAGGATTTTGAATTCCAAGTGCGAGGTTCCAATCCTCTTGAGGGAGGATTGGTTCCATAGGAGGTGTTACCAGAATGTTTAACCTCTGGTGCAAGAGGTTTATTTCCCGGAAACTGTTTTCCAACCCCGCCGAGAGATAGTTTATACGGTCAATGAGAACCTCCTCCACTGAAGTCATCTCGTCAAGTACTTCACGTAGTGCCATTACGTACCTTACGAGAGTTGCTTCAATCGATGGCCTCCTTTCCCGTCGGCTGTTCCTTGATTGCGCAGAAGAGGTTCCGCTGTTTTGGCTAGACATTCTATGAAAACAAACCAAAAACAGTTCGTTTTAATGAAACAGTACCACGGGCACGGCCCCGTGCTCAATGAACACGGCCCCGTGTTCAACTTTCTGCAGATTTCTATAACAAGGAATCTTGGGGTTTCAAATTATTTTCTTAATTTATGAAGCATTTTTGAGCAGAAATAACTTAAAACCATGTTGTGTAACTTATTTTTAACAAGATTCCTTGAATAGAAATTCAATAAACATCACAACAAAGCTTGAAATCAACCTTTTATTGGAGTTCTTGGTGCAAGAAAGATGAAGAAGAAGGCAATAGATAAAAGAGGAAAGGACAAGATGCTTGTAGGAACCTTCTTTTACAACATACCTAGGATGGTAAGTCAGAAAATCCCTCCAAATCTCTGTCCCTGGATGGTCCAAATGTGCAGTTCTTGGCTGCATTTATAGAAAACGACAGCGTGCTGGACACGGCCCCATGTGCAGGCAAGATCCTGACACGTTTTGTCCGTATTCTGACAAAAGTCAGAAGGGAATCTTTTGGTGGACACGGCGGCGTGTTGACCTGGGCACGGCCCCGTGTCGGAAGGTTGTTTTATGAAGTTCGTCTATTTTTAAGGAACTTTTCCGGATCGGGCGGCTCCTTACTGGATGGAACAACCCCAAAGTGCCTAAGATACCTTAATTGATCTAGATTAAGACGAGAACGCAAGAGGTTGTCGGTGAGGGTGATTCCTATGCTATATGTAGGTGGACAAGTCCAACCCTTTCCCGGGCTCTCGTTAAAGAAGGTGTATGTTGAGTCGCTCAGGTCTATGTATGCATCAAACGAAGTTGATGGGGAGTCCTTCACGATAATCGACATAGGGACGACTATCGCTCAAGTCCTCACTAGAGTTAGAAGTATCATTGGAAACAATGAAGTTGTTTGAATGCGGTTCCAACCTTTCTTCTTGGTTATTGTCTTGGAAAAGATTATTGAAATCTTTCCTAAGTTCTTTTAACCAATTAAAAATTAGATCTTCTAGTTGAAATAATTCATCGAGAAGCATTTCTCCTAGAATATCCGGTTGGGCGCATTCGAGGGAGCGATAGGGATTATTTTTACTTTCGCCCCTCTTAAGGATACTAGGAAACGATGCGTCTATATAGTGGGGTTTATAATTTAGAAAAAAGCATTCTAATTCTTTATGGTTACCACCACATAATTGACACCACATAGTACCATAAGAGGGCCGAAAGTAAAAAGTATCAGTATCACTCATGTTTGTGTCAGAAATTACCAACCGTCGGGATCTTACGGTTCTGTTTTCAGTAACTGAAACTTGGGCACGGGGGCGTGTTGAGTAGGCACGGCCCCGTGTTTAGCTTACTGTCTGACTTAAAACAGGATTGCCAGTTCCAATGATTGGGCACGGGGCGTGTTCAGCGGGCACGGCCCGTGCTGAGTTCTGCAGAAGCTGAAAAATCTAAAAAAAAATCCTAAAAAAATGAAAAATAAGAAAAACGATTAGGCCATTGATTCCTAACTTTCTTAAAATCCTTGTGTCCCCGGCAACGGCACCAAAAACTTGATGCGTGTGAAGTGTTATATATTTTAGGTGTATATTTTAAGCCCCTTTAACACTTATTTTAGCCAAGTTTTAAATTTATAAAACACGATATTTCACTAACACTAAACACACATATGGGCAAGTGCACCCATCGTGAGCGTAGTATAGTGTTGGAAAGATACCGAGGTCGTCCAAGAACACAAGAGCTTTTAGAACCGGTTTATCCTCAACGTCTAATCAAAATAAAAAGTTTAGAAAAATGTTTTAAACTAAGAAAAATAAAAACTAACTAAAATGCTGAAAATAAAAATAAAATAAAAACAGATAGACAAGATGAATCACTTGGTTCCGACTCGTATCTAGTGTAACCTTTGATTATTTCCGCACTTTTGCACATGATTAAGAGATTATCTTAGTTATTGTAGTAGGCCCCTCTTTTGAAGGTGACGTTACCCTCACCCCAGTAGTTTGAGTCAGCAAGGATACAATCCTAAAAGGGTGGATTATTGGAAGATAATGAATTAAGTTATTAATGCAATATTATGGTAGGCCCCTCTTTTGGAGGTGACGTTACCCTCGACTAAGTAGTCTGAGTCAGCAGGGATACAGTCCTAAATAGCCGGGTTATAGTATTAATAGTAGTTAACTTATGAGGGGATCAAAGAGTTTGGACCCCCGCCATCCAATACCGTGAAGTATTGAAGGAGGTCCTACTAAATTTGACCCAGGTCCATTGCAGGACCTCTAAATGCTGAACAATGGCAAGACCTTTACCAAACCGTTCCCTTAACCCCCGACCAGGTAGCCAACATACCTCCATATAGACCGTGGAGATATGAATGGTGAAAATCTTTTATTTTATATAGACAGTAAAATAATTTCAAGACACCACGGACAAACGATAAAGAAAGATCACCTTCAACATAAGCAACTAGTAATTAAAGTCATTAATACGAAACCAAATAAAAAGTGCAAAAGATTAGAAATAAAAAGTATTACACTAGACACTTTGTCTTCACCAAGTGATGTAAGAGACTTAGGCAAACATGGCCTTGATTGTCAAGAACTCTTACGATCAATCTTGGATCCCGAGACGACTCACACACTCTACGATGGACAATGGATGATGGTGGTGGATGATGGTGTTATGGTGGTGGTGGTGGGTGGTGGGTGAAGTGTGAGAGAGGTGGTGTGCCAAGGGATGGTTTGAGCTTGAGCCAAGCACATCTATTTATAGGCTGAACAGAAGCTCGGGCACGGCCCCGTGTCCAGTGGGCACGGCCCCGTGTCCATATCCTTCTCTTTCTTCATTAAATGCAGCTTTGTCTTATTAGTTGGCCACGCCCCCGTGTCCGCTGAGCACGACCCCGTGGTGCAGAAGAATCTTTGTACTATGCAGATTTGCTGGATTGTGCGAATCTTATAGTTGACCACGGCCCCGTGTCCACTGAGCACGGCCCGTGGTGGGAAATAGAAGCTTCTACCACTTTGTCTTTTCTGCTGACACTTGGGCACGCCCCCGTGCTGGCTGAGCACGGGGCGTGTTCAGGCTTCTGATCTCTTGTTTTGCTTGGGAAGATGCTGTCGTGGGGTCGGGCATGTCACATCTTGTTCCTTTTCTTGTATTTATGTCAGATTTTCATGTCTTTTTGCTTCTTTTGTTAATTTGAGCTCATTTAATCCTGAAAATACAAAAGGAAGACAAAATCACACTTTTTCCAACATTAGTACTAAAAAGGGGTTAGTTTTATGCCTCATTTGATGAAATTTATATGTTAATATTTGAACATATCAATTGCAAGGCTGTAAACTTCGACGGCACCGGAGGTGCTGTTGCTTTTGTAAGATGGGCCGAAAAGACGGAGTCTGTTCTTCGAATGAGCAAGTGCGCTCCAGACCAACAAGTGACTTACATTTCTGGTCTATTTTTGGACGGAGCCCTGTCCTGGTGGAACTTACAAGTGCAAACTCTTGGCGAAGCCGCAACTTACGCAATGACATGGAATGAGCTAAAGGAGCTCATGCGAAGAAAGTACTGCTCACGTGCGGAGATTCAGAAGTTGGAAACTGAATTCTGGCACTTGAAAATGGAAGGGCCCAAGATTGCTGAGTACGTTCAGAGATTCCACGACCTGTCTCATGTGGTACCTTATATGGTTACACCGGAATTCAAGCGAATTGAGCGCTTTATCTGGGGTTTAGCTCCACAGATCATGAGTATGGTCACTACTTCCAAGCCTGCAACAATCACAGAGGCCATCGATTTGAGCGTGGATCTTACCGAGGAAGCCATCCGCCTGAACAAGTTTTCGAATATTGAGCCAAAGAAGAAAGAGACTCACGTAGAGTCGTCTGGTGAGAATAAGAGGAAATTCTCGAACTTCAAGCAGGGAACTAGCGGTGTTGGCAAGAAAGGAGAATCAAGCACACCGGTCCAAGCTGCAACCGGTGCTGGGAAGAAAGGAAAAGGCTATATGGGTTCACTGCCCAAGTGTAACTCCTGCCAACGTCATCATTCTGGCCGGTGTGGGCCAAAAGTATGTGAAGCTTGTGGAAAAGTTGGCCAATTGAAGGATTCTTGCTGGGCTAGTGCTGGCCGGGGAGGCCAAGGAGGTTTTGGTAGTAGGAACAATAATCGTAATGGTAATGGAAATCGTCCACAAGGGAATAATGGAGGCAATGGTAATCGAGGGAACAACGCAAATCAAGTTGGGGACGCGAATCGAAATCAAAACAACAATCAAGCGGGGAACGGAGGAGGTAATGGTCAAAAATTGGGTTGTTTTAACTGCGGTGACATTGGGCACTTTAAGAGGGACTGCCCAGGATTGAATCAAGCCCGCGGAAGAGTCTTTAACATTGGCGCAAGGGAAGCGCGCCAGGATCCCAATGTTGTTACTGGTACGTTCCCTATAAACCAACGCTTTGCATCCGTTTTGTTTGATACTGGTGCCGATTATAGCTTCATGTCATTAGAATTTAAGAATATACTTGGTTTGGCCGCTAGTAAGTTAGACGTTCCATACTCGATTGAATTGGCGAATGGAAAACTAGTTGAGACCAGTGAATTCGTTAGAGGATGCGTGATAGAATTGGGAGGACACGAATTTACGCTAGACCTGCTACCTGTCGAGTTGGGAAGCTTTGATGTGGTAGTGGGAATGGATTGGCTATCAAGTAACAAAGCCGAGATCGTTTGCCATGAGAAGACCATCCGCATCCCACTAATGGATGAAGAAACGATCGTAGTGCACAGAGAGAAGCATGATACGCTGTTGAGGTTTATTAGCTGTCTGAAAGCTAGGAAGTGTTTGCATAAGGGATGTGTTGCATTCTTGGCACACATCATGGATAAGAAAGTTGTTGAGCCGAAGATCGAAGACATCCCTGTCATCAAGGAATATCCGGAAGTCTTTCCAGAGGACTTGCCAGGATTACCGCCTCAAAGGCAAGTCGAGTTCCACATTGACTTGGTTCCAGGCGCCGCGCCTGTCGCCAAGGCACCTTACAGACTTGCACCGTCAGAGATGCAGGAGTTGTCGACACAACTCCAGGAGGTGTTAGATAAAGGATTCATCAGACCAAGCTTCTCACCTTGGGGAGCTCCGGTTCTGTTTGTTAAAAAGAAGGACGGTAGTTTCCGTATGTGTATAGACTACCGTGAACTTAATAAGTTGACTATCAAGAACATATATCCTTTGCCGAGAATCGATGATCTTTTTGACCAGTTGCAAGGCTCAAGCTTTTATTCAAAGATCGATCTTCGATCCGGATATCATCAACTAAGGATACAAGAGGAAAGTATCCCAAAGACGGCCTTTAGGACTCGTTATGGACATTACGAGTTCCTAGTTATGCCGTTTGGGCTAACAAACGCACCTGTAGTTTTCATGGACCTAATGAACCGAGTCTGCAAGCCGTACTTGGATAAGTTTGTGATCGTGTTTATCGACGACATTCTGATTTACTCGAAGACAAAGGACGAGCACGAACAGCACTTAAGGGCTATTCTAGAGCTACTTAAGAAGGAAAAGTTGTATGCCAAATTCTCGAAGTGCGAGTTTTAGCTACACGAAGTCCAATTCCTTGGACATGTGGTGAATAGAGATGAAATCCATGTGGATCCAACAAAGATCGAGGCGATCAAGAATTGGGAGACTCCAAAGACGCCAACCGAGATTCGACAGTTCTTGGGTTTGGCTGGTTATTATCGAAGATTCATTGAGGATTTTTTCCAAAATCGCTCAACCTTTGACCTTCCTCACACAGAAGGATAAGAAGTTTGATTGGGGAATCAAATAGGAAGAAGCATTCCAGTTACTGAAAGACAAGCTTTGCAATGCACCGATCTTAGCGCTACCAGAAGGAACTGATGATTTCGTGGTATATTATGACGCCTCGCGTCAGGGTTTGGGTTGCGTGCTGATGCAACGCCAGAAGGTTATAGCTTATGCGTCACGCCAATTGAAGGTACATGAGAAAAATTATACCACGCATGACTTGGAGCTAGGCGCAGTGGTATTTGCGTTAAAGATTTGGCGACATTACTTGTATGGTACAAAGTGTACAATCTTTACGGATCATAAGAGTCTGCAGCACATATTCGACCAGAAAGAGTTGAATATGAGACAAAGACGCTGGGTAGAGCTGTTGAACGATTATGATTGCGAGATTAAGTATCACCCAGGGAAGGAGAATGTGGTCGCCGATGCCCTGAGCCGGAAGGAAAGGATTAAGCCCATAAGGGTTAGGGCTTTGGAGATGATTGTCTAGACAGATCTTTCTCTACGCATTCGTGTCGCGCAGAGAGAAGCTTTGAAAGAAAGGAACATTGAAGATGAGTATCTCCGTGGAATGGAGAAGCAATTGGTACCAAACGAGGAAGGGACTTTATGCTTCATGAAACAGATTTGGGTTCCTCTGTTTGGTGGATTAAGGAAGGTTATTTTTTATGAAGCCCACAAGTCACGGTACTCTATTCATCCCGGTGCGGATAAGATGTACCAAGATCTTAAGAATTATTATTGGTGGCCTAGGATGAAGGGCGATGTTGCTGTTTATGTTAGCAAGTGTTTAACGTGCGCCAAGGTGAAAGCTGAATACCAGAAGCCTTCAGGACTTCTGCAGCAACCTGAAATTCCCAAATGGAAATGGGAACAGATTTCAATGGATTTCGTTACGAAATTGCCCAAGACGCCCAGAGGCCATGATATTATTTAGGTAATAGTAGACCGTTTAACAAAGTCCGCACATTTCTTGCCAATCAAAGAGAAGGACAACACTAGTAAACTTGCGGAAATATACATGAGAGAGATTGTCACACGTCATGGAGTGCCTCTCTCGATCATCTCTGATAGAGATGGGAGATTTGTATCAAGTATTTGGCAATCCTTCCAAGAAGCTTTTGGCTCACAATTGAATCTAAGTACTACGTTTCATCCGCAAACTGATGGCCAAAGTGAAAGAACTATTCAGACATTGGAGGATATGCTGAGAGCATGTGTAATGGATCTAGGTGGTAGTTGGGATAATCATTTACCACTGGTCGAATTTTCATACAACAACAGCTACCACACAAGCATTGGAGCTGCGCCATTTGAAGCTCTTTATGGACGCAAATGTCGATCACCCTTATGCTGGGCTGATGCAGGTGATAGACAACTCGTTGGTCCCAAAATAGTCCAAGAGACGACAGACAAAATTGAGCAGATTCGAAAACGCATCGAGGCAACTCGTGACAGGCAGAAAGCCTATGCAGATCCAAAGAGGAAACCTTTGGAATTTCAAGTTGGGGATATGGTTCTATTGAAGGTTTCACCCTGGAAGGGTGTGACACGCTTCGGAAAGTGTGGGAAGTTGAATCCGCGTTACATTGGCCCGTTCAAGATACTGCAAAGGATTGGGTTTGTAGCCTACAAGTTGGACCTACCTGCTGAACTCAATGGTGTTCACGATACATTCCATGTATCAAATTTGAGAAAGAGTCTAACACAAGAAATAGTGATCATTCCTGCTGACGAAGTTCATATCAACGACACGCTCCACTTTACCGAAGAACCCGTCGAGGTTACGGATTGGAAAGTTAACAAAACTCGCAGGAGCAGTGTCAAACTCGTCAAAGTTCGATGGAATGCAAGACATGGGCCTGAATTCACGTGGGAACATGAGGATCGTATGAAAGAGAAATACCCCCATTTATTTCCTAAGACCCCTGCAAATAGAGGCAGAGCCTAAAATTTCGGGACGAAATTTCTTTAACGGGGGGGGGGGGGGGCGAATGTGACAACCCTCACCAAACCAGGTATCCGTACGAATTAATTAATATTTAATTAATGCTTAATTACTGTGCTTGCTTACACTTGTGGTTAAACTGCTACTTGATTTCTGATACATACATGTTCATGCATCATACTTTATTTCTGTCAATCCATTATTTGCACAAAAGCACAGTGGGCACACTATACGGATAACCCAGTACACATGCTGACATTGCCAGCACTAGACAGATATTGTCTCTGAGGCCAGTATGAGCCGGGAATAGATTTCTACACTAGTAGTGAGTGTAGGGAGATGAGGTTTATAGAACTGCGTCACTAGGTGATAGTTATAGTGACCGGATGTGCCTAAAACATGTGTTAATTACAAAATTCTGCACTTTATAACAAAATTCAGCATTTAACTTAACTAGTAAGGTGCAAAAACTTGGTAAAATAATGCTACACACTTTCCAAAGTGTCGGGGAATAAATTGTGTCACTAAAACACTATTAAAAACACTATAAATGCTTATTTAGCACTTTAACGAATTAATATCCAACCGAACAACCGGACTTTACCCGGAACATAAAAATATTGTCAATGACATTGTTTTTGCTTTTCTGAGCTAGTTAGGGTACCCGAACACCCTAACACTCGTTATATTACATAACACACTAGTAACTAACTTAAAGTTCTAATTAACATAACTAGTTACTAACTATATGATTGCAATCCAATCATATAACCCCCCCCCCCTAACCGATCGGTCCCCATGTGGGATACACTCCTTACAATCTTGATTTTTTTTATTAGTCCATGTCCCATATCTAGTAAACATATGATCTAATGGTTAATGGTGAGAAATGGTCTATAAGTAAACTCCATGGTTCATTCATTCATTCACAAAACACTTAAACAAAAATTGATCTCTCTCTCCCTCTTGCCTTATTCTCGGCCAAAACCATAGCGCGCCATCCCACCATCATCAAGCTTTGATCTTGAAATTTCACATACACACAAGGGTGAAAGGTCACACACAAGGAGGCTCGGTGCTTTCGGAATCTCAAGAACCTCACCACGTTGCTTTTATCCACCTTGTTTTCGATTTGATTCTTCCCTAGCCTTGAGCTAGTTGTAAGTGCTTCTAAACACTCTCTTGTTCATGTTTAAAGTGGTTAATAAATGATTTAACGGATAAAAACCAAGAACACAAAAGATCAAAACATAAAGTCTTGAATGAAAGATGAACAAGATGGTTAAAGAAAAGCTAGTGGTGTAAAACTTATGAATCTTATTTAGAAATGATTGTTTTATGTTGTTTGATGCTAGTAGTGGAACAGATCGTCATCTAACCACGCTAGATCATGTTCATGGAACATGAACTAGCAATATGTATAGTGTAAAAATTGCAAGATGGTGAACCTTTCCATACATAAACATGAACTTGTGTAAAAATGATTTTTCTTGTAAAATAGAGTTCTAAACTAGTAGATCTAAAGATCTACAAGTGGTATTTTCAAAGAACCAAGTGTAAGATGCAAACCTTGTTTAAAAGCCGGATCTTTCATGAACTAAAAGCATTTTTGCAAATAAACAAGTGTGTAAACACTTGTGTGACAAAAGATTTAACCAAGAAATATTTTCGTGATTTTTGGAATAGAAGTTGTAAACTTACATGTTCTTTAAAAATAAAGATTTCCAAGAAAATGATTTTATTTTTAAAGATGGAAAGATCTACTAAATATGTTGGAAAGTTACTACATATTTTTACACAACTTACAAGTTCATGTGTTTGCGATTTATGCTTATTTTTGACTATATTGATGATTGGAAAATTGATTAATTGAATTTTTAAAAGAAAATGATACGCTAGAAAGCGTGGCCACCTCCAGTTACAGAGGAAAATTGTTTTTGGTTTGGGGGGCTTCTGGATGTTTTCTTTTTGGTCTTTTTGGTAATGGCAAGTGTGGGTTTCAAAGCAGTGGTTGTGCTGCTATGATCACCTGGAGCAGTGGGCTCAGCAGCTGATACCTGAGGAGCAGTGATAGCTGCTAAATTCTGCTCAGACACCTCTGCTTTTGTTTTTGAAGGTGTTAACATTCTAGTGAATGTTTCAGGTGTTAAACATTTTATTTGAAAATAAACACCTTGTTTGAGCATATTTTCATTTTCCTTTCCAAATTTTTGTTTAAAATAATAGCTTTGAAACCTTGGAAAAAGTAAAAATGATTTGCTATCAACATTTTTTACCAAGTCATCAAAGATCTCCTGGGAATAGTTATAATTTTCATTATGTAAAATAGCATAACCCAGACATTGGATCTTCAATGGTATTTCGTTAAAAGCAGTTGTTTTATTTTAAACGCACATCAAAAGTGTATGGAATAAGAATCAAGGTGCAGAAGGGAAGAAACCTTTTTGTAAGGTGTCTCTTTTTGTTTGTTCTGCATACCCCCTTTTCAGAAAATCAATTTTCAACTCGCTTTTAAGAAAAGAAGCTTTACCTTTTTTATCATCAAGTTTAAAAACTTCTGAGATAGATTGCGGAGTAATTTGAATCGTTTTACCCTGTTTGGAAGAGTTGATGGCTATGACATTCTCGATTTGTTTGTCAAGGGTAGCATTTTTCCAAAACTCTCTCTGGGTTTGTTGATAGATTGGAGCATCCGCTGTTAGCAAAGTTTTGTACTTTGATGAAGACATGATGTCGATGATGGAATCGAAAGTGTTGGTGGTAGTGGGTTTTGTGAGTAGACCCAAGTAATTGTGAGGAGATTTGTATGGGATTTCAATGGGTTCAGCGACCATTTGAGTGTCCTCTTTGGAAGATGAGGATGATTTTGATTTTGATTTCGTCATCTTGATGAAGAAGAACGAAGGACCATTTGGGATGGAAGGTTGGAAACTGCTTTGAGGAGAGAATTTTGGAATTCAATTCGAAAGTGTAAAAACCTGTTTGGGGTTTTAGTCTGGGTTTTATTTAGGGAAAAAGTGAATACTGATGTGGCAGCGTTTACAAAGATCTGATGGCTAGAAACTGACCACGTGCCAACCTCTGATGAGAAGATGAATAAGACATTGATTTTGAATACTGGAGGACAGTTATTTTGGAGAACCACTGATGGAGCAAGTATCAGTGGTTACAACAGTAACAATATGAGAGCAGTGGGTGATTTTTACTATCAGTGGATAAGACATTGATTTTGAGCATCAGTGCTTGCCAAGAAAATGAAAGATCAGGGGTTGACTTTCATCAGTGGACAGTCTTTAGGAAACAGATGTTTGAACAAAACAGTGGTTAGGGGTAAGATAATGTTAAGGATTTGAAAAGCTAGTATATCAGCAACTGTTAGTGCACCAGTGGATAAACTTTTGACAAATATTTGAGCATCTGCTATTCTAATGAAAGAAATGATTTTATTTTGTGAAAACACAATATCAAGTCTAACATCTGTTGATGGTGATTCTGAAATATCTGCATGATTACTATCCTCAACAAAATACATTTTAGATGCAGATTGTCAAGTTCAATATGTCAGCAGTCTTTACAGAAATTTTCATTCAAGGTTGTGCCACATGTCAATTACAATTTTTGAAACTTTTATAGATTCCTGACAGTGGTTTAGTACCCCAGATGATGGAAACTTTTTACTATGGCTACTCATTTTTGTCATAATATTTGAATTAGGACATGAATACCCAAGTATTTTAAGATCTGTTTAGCAATCAATCTGTGATCTGTGTTAAAAACAAACTTGAGTTTGACATGACCTTGACACTTGTACCATTACCTTTTGACCTATTTTCAAGGATATTACCAAAAAAAATGATGATAAATAATCCTGACAGGTGTTTGAAACTTTTGCTATAAAAAACTAGCAAAAGTACAAAATATATCACTCTTAAGGAAAAATAAAGAGTAATATATCCTGCTTTATTTGAGAAAAACCTTTATAAGAAAAATAATTAAAGGTCTTCATGAAAACAACATCAAAAGGATCTGGTATATTTTTCAAATATGACTTGTTATAGGATCATGATCTTATCAAACTCAAATTTAGGAAAGTGGTAAGTAGTTGTATAATGCATTTTGATCACTGTTTGGAACCATTTCCTTGTCCATTGATTGCAAAAATGAGGAGACATGTTCACATACGTTTGTTACTATGTGATGATTCTGCGAAACTTGTCTAGTCCTCTTTTAAGTTAAATCACTGGTGATACTATTTTTACCTGAACTTTCCTGTACCAATGAATGCACACAGTTACTTGATAACCATTGTCCACCCTATTTTTGTACTCTTAAGTGTTTTACATTTATACTCTTTACTTCAAAAGTTTTGAGATAAACACACTTTTGAGTTTTTGTAATTTTCTTCTTCCCTTTTTACCTTTCCCATACATAAGTACTGAAATACTCACTGGGAGGTTTTATTAAAAGAATACTTATTCCAGAATCATTTTGCAGCAATGTTTTTGAGATCTGGTCATATTTTGTACATGCATATGTCAAATCTCACATTACATATGATTTGGACAACTTTAACACCTGATTTTCCTAATGTGCTTTTAACAAAGTTGATTTGGTCCTTTTCAACAGGATTCCCAACCTGTTTTCAACACATAAGATCTAGTAACTAAAGTTTTAATTTCCCTTTTTTTACGTAAACAAAACACTAATGTTTTTATGAACATAGGTTTTTGTCGTCCTGAGGTACATACTTTAGCTGTAAACGTGATGGATACAGCACAAAACTTCATAACAACAATTGAAATCAATTTTGTAAAGAGGATAATTATACCATAGTTAACAGATATATTTTCAGATCTGAAACCTATAGGTGATTTATGCATGACGTCACTTGTTATATGAAATTTGTGTGTCCTATGACATCTTGGTTGTGTTACAGAATTTTTGAATAGCCACTTTGAACATGGTTACTCGTTACTCTGTTTTTTCAACTGAATACAATCAACCTTAGTATCAATAAATTTTGAGCTGAACTGTTATGTCAAATTGATTGTTAGATCGAATTTGACTGTCCAAGCTCTGATACCAATTGTTAGGATCTGTGGCTCCTTATGATTGTGTTTGTTTGAATAATTTGAACAAATCAATAGAAATGAACAGAGTTTAAGTGCAGCGGAAATGAACAACAAACTTTGTAAACACAATCAAGGAAGAAAATGGTTTGATAAACACATGCTTTTCATTGAGTCGAATGATTACAATACAAATCAAAAGATTACAAAGCAAGCTTACAAACTAAACTATCCCTTAGCCTGATACTCCATGGTTGATTGCACACAAGATGAAAGGATTGGGCTAGAGGAGAAGAACTCGCTCAGTCAAATAAAATAAAATGAAACAGTACAGGGTACTGTTCCATTTATAGGCACAGTCAAACCACTGAAGCATCTTTTCTGACATCACCATGAAAGTGACGTTTAACAAACTAACAAACTCTAACTACTGATCTAATAGAGACACTGCTTATGCTAACCACTGACTACAATATATAACATAAAAGAAGTTAAACAACTGCTGAAACCTTCCACTGATGTGAACCCAGCAGTACTTGTTGTAACTCAGCAGTGCTTGACCCATAGCAGTAGATTTAATAGCAGGTCTTTGTACTTCATCAGACTTTAGTGTGATCAGCAGTTGTAAGTCATCAGTTGTACAAATCAGTGGATTGGAGGTCATCAGATGTTTCAAATCACTTTTAAGGGGAAAGTCTAGTGCAAACTACTGTTTATTGTGAATCCACTGTTGTGACCTGGTTTTGGCTTTACATCATCTGTTCCTCTGGTAGGGTTCAATCCCAACAAACATTAGTACCGAAAAAGGGTCGTTTTTACGCCTTGTTTGATGTAATTTATATGTTGTATTTTGCGGACATCAAATACCCCCACACTTGAATCTTTGCTTGTGCTCAAGCAAAACTCTATAATGTGGCTTACACACCCAAACGGAATTGGTAGAAGAGAAGTTTTTGGTTTATTTTAGAGTGTCGGGAATCCAAGTTCTAAATTTATTTTGTTTTTATTTTATTTACAATCTTATTCGTCATGATTTATTTAAAAGACATTTTAAGAAGAATTATTTGTTTTGGGCATAATATGCCTTTATAAAATTCTATTTAGTTATACACAAATTTACACACCTCACAAGCGGCCACTCAACACTCGGCTGAAGATGTTTAAGTGAAAGTGCTCAGACCTGGTGTGGAACTTACTCCGGCTTTAGGCTTGACAAACAATCAAACCTCCTCATTTTTGACATTTAATCCTCGAAAATATCAAGAGGGCTTTTTAAAAGCTTTTTGGCTTGGGTAGGTGTTTTTAGGTAAAATGATGAAAAGCGTAAAAAGTGACGTTTTTCATTGCTTTGTGGCATAGAAAAAAAAACTTTAGCCAATGTTTATTTAACCAAAGTTGAAACTAAGCCATACTTGTAATTTTATAACCGAACTTTTTTACAAAAATAAAGGGTGTAAATAAAAAAAAAATTGTACATGTGGGTGATTGTTTTTTGCAAAAGTTTGTATTTTGCAGGTTTAGAAATGAAGGGGTTAAGGCTCAAAAGGGTTTAACTAAAGGGATATTTTTGGTAAGGGATTAAAAGAAAAACAAAGGTTTAGAATGAAAAATGGGTTTTAGTCCTAATGCCTCTATCATTTACTTACTTGGATTTATGTCGGTAAGGATTTGGAACGTATTATTTCGGCAAGTTCTAGATTTGTAAGAACCAAACGGGCAAGTAAAAAAAGAAACAAAAAATTGAGAAATTAGTATAGATATGTATTTGTATGCTCAGCAAAGGCTCAATACTCACTTTTTGTGGGGAAAAAGGGTATAGTGTAAAGTGTATATAATCAAATTTTACAAAGATTTGTTATGCCTGTTTTTATAATTTTCTTAATTGGTTCTTTTTATCACGACGCTGTCAGGTGTAAATTAGTAAAAACATAATTTTTAGAAGTTATTTTTCCCAACTAAACCAAGATAAGTAAAAAAATAAAAATAAAATGACAAAAAAGTTTGGGGTGATTGGCGGTTTTCCAAGGGGAGTTTTGTGTAATGCCTGTTTTTAGGACCAAAGATTCAAGGTTTTAATATCCCCCACACTTAAATTACGAATTGTCTTCAATGTGTCCTAAATAGGATTTGTTTGGATTAAATGTGCAAAAAGTGGGGTAAAAATAATAATTTTTTGGTTACTGGTCACTGGGCACGGGGGCGTGCCTGGTGGACACGGCCCTGTGGCCAATGTGCTAGTTACAAAATGTAACAGAAAACTTATAGTATGGTGAACATAGGGGCGTGCTTGGTGGGCACGGCCCGTGCCAGATTCTCTGCAGACAAATTTTACATCAGACATTTGGGTACGGGGGCGTGCCTGGTGGGCACGACCCCGTGCTACAGACTCTGATTTGCAGTTTTTGAAGCGGGAGGCTCTAGTTTACGTGCATGGGGTACCCTTTTCAACGTTCCTTTGGCTTTTTCATCTTCTTTTGAATGTGGTTTATTCCTACAAAGATAAAAAC
The DNA here is from genome assembly GCA_030545235.1 of Helianthus tuberosus. Taxonomy (NCBI): domain Eukaryota; kingdom Viridiplantae; phylum Streptophyta; class Magnoliopsida; order Asterales; family Asteraceae; genus Helianthus; species Helianthus tuberosus. Next base: position 98,235,857 of record CM060397.1, read on the forward strand.
TTAAAAGAAATACCATTAGACTAAATATTACACTAAGATTTAAGCTATTTAACTAATGGATAGTCCATGGAATGCCTCCATGGTGCGTCATGTTTATAAGGGTCCTTGGCCAGGCCCAAAGTCGGTCAAATGTTACCCGAGCGGGATGACTCACATCCCGAGTTGCATCGTCGGAGGGCGTAGTCTAAGCTCGAGTCTATTACCTTGATGTAGTTGACCAGATCATCCTCTGCTCGTTTTCCCATCTCAAACTTGATCTCCTTGTCACCAACCTTCAATGTTAATCTTCCATCACTCATATCTACCATGGCCAGTGCGGTGGCAAGGAAGGGTCTTCCAATTATGAGCGGGATTTCATTGTCTTCTTCCATATCTAGGATTACAAAGTCTGCTAGGAAAACAAATTCTCCGACCTTTACCAATAAATTTTCTATGACACCTTGAGGGTATTTTACCGACCTATCCGCAAGTTGTATGCTCATCCTCATAGGGTGTGGCTTGCCTAGCCCAAGTCGATTAAATTTAGAGGTGGACATTAGATTAATGCTAGCCCCCAAGTCAGCTAGTGCATTGTTATCGGTGATTCTATAATAGAGCAAGGAACGGTGAAGCTTTCGGGGTCAATTTTCTTTTGGGGGAGCTTGTTGAGGAGTGCCGCCGAGCATTCTTCACTTAAGTTGACTTGCTGAATGGATTCAATCTTCCTTTTGTGAGTGAAGAAATCTCTCATAAACTTGGAGTATTTTGCCATTTGAGTGAGGACTTCCACAAAAGGGAGATTGATGTGAAGTTGTTTAAGCAAGCTTACGAACTTAGTGAATTGCTCGTCGGTCTTTTACCGTAGTAAATGACTGGGGTAAAGAACCGGGGGTGGTTTGGTTGTTTCAGCATCTTGGGGTTAGGAATTTTTATAGGGGGTGAATCGGGTTGTTGAGGTGTTGGTTCGATTTCGGGTCCTACCTTCTAGTTTCTTAAGTTGATTATGTTTACTTGGGATTTTGGGTTTGTTTCAGTGTTACTAGGTAAGGCTCCTTGTGGTCTCTCGGCGAAATTTTGGGCTAGTTGGCTTACTTGTTTTTCGATAATTTGCATGATAGCCCATTGGTTTCTAATTTCGGCTTCAGATTGTAGGAACCTTTCTGAGTACTTTTTATCAGATTCGGAGAAAAGGTGGGTGATGAGGTCCTCAAGCCTTTCTCTTCCTCTTTGTTGTTATGGTTGAAAGCCTATTTGCTCGTTTTGGGGTTGTTGAAAGTTGGGTCGTTGGTTTTTATTTTTTTAGTTACTATCCCCTGAATCCCTCCAACCAAAGCTGGATTGATTTCGCCATTCGGGGTTGAAGGTGTTACCTTGACTACCCGGTGGACGAGGGCGATTATTAAGGTAGTTTACCATTTCTGTTTGATTTTCCCCGTCTGTCATACAACTCCAGTTTTCATGTGGCCCACCGCACCCTTCACAAGCCATAACCGAAACACTTTTTGTTAATTCTAATTTTTTTTTATTTTTGAAGATAGAGCTTCGATTTGGGCTTGTAAAGAAGTATTTTCGTCCACATTATGGTCTCCCGAGGCTATGGATTATGAGCCCCGAGGGGTGTGCCATTGAAAACTGTTTTGAGCAATTTCTTCAATTTGATTAGAAATTTCGGTGGGACGATGATTACCAAGGAGGCCCCCGGAGTTTGAGTGAAGGATTTGTCTTGTGTGTGGCAAAAGTCCATTATAGAATGTGGAGACTTGTTGCCACACTTCTAAACTGTGATGAGGGCATTTTCTTAACAACTCTTTGAACTTTTCGCAAGTTTCATACAAAGATTCCCCGTCCTCTTGAGAATATGAATTAGTTTCAGTCATTAATTTAGTTGTTTTCGCTGGAGGAAAATATTTGTATAGAAATTTTTGGGCAAGTTCATCCCAAGTGTGGACGGATCCACTAGGGAGGGTATTGAGCCAGGCCTTGGTTCGGTCTTTTTAGTGAGAATGGGAACATACAGAGCCGGATGGCATCGTTGGAGGCCCCGTTGATCCAAAAGGTGTCACATATTTCCAAGGAATTGGTAATATGTTAATGGGGATCTTCGTCAGGTAGGTTGTGAAAGGTGGCGGAATTTTGGAGCATTTGAATTAGATGGGGTCGAAGCTCAAAGTTTTTAGCATCGATATTTGGCGGGTTAATAGCGGCTCCAAGATTTCCGACCGAAGGCCGTAAGTAATCCATTAAAGTACATTGATCGGGTTCCTTTAGTGGTTCTTTTATGTCTTTATCAGAGCTGGAGCTCATGCAGCAAGTTGAGTTGCGAGCTATGTGACTGAGTCCTGGTTCCTGTGATCAAAAACACAAAATTCTTATTGATCAGATGGTTCAACATGGCTCCGTGTTGGGTTAAAGTTTTTTTTCTGTATTCTGGATCCCCAGCTACTGGATGTCGGGCACGGCTCCGTGTTGCACCTCCACGGCCCCGTGTCTATCTCTCTGTAGCTCAGAAAACAAAAACTCTTCTATTTTAAATCTGGGCATGGCCCGTGTCTGATTTGGCACAGCCCCGTGCTGCAGTCTGCAGAAAATGCAAAAACAAAGAAAAACCCAAAAAAAAGATAAAAATTGATTAGGCCGTTAATTTTAAGCTATATCAAAATCCTTGTATCCCCGGCAAAGGCGCCAAAAAAACCTAACGTGTGTGGGGTGTGAGTATAAATTTTAGATTATTTTAAGCACTTTTTACTCGTGATCAAGCTTTAAATTTATGAAAAACGATGCAATACTATCACTCTATACATGTTAGGGCAAGTGCACCCATCGTAGACTTAGTACAGTGATGGTAAGATACCGAGGTCGTCCAAGGACACAAGAGCTTTTAATACCGGCTTATCGTTAACGTCAAATGTAACCAGATTTTGATAAAATTATTGAAAGTTTTAAAAGATAAACTAAAAATAAAAATGTAAATGATAGGAAAAACAAATAGACAAGAAGGAATCACTTGGTTCCATCTCCTCTTTTATGTATCATTTGATGATTTCCGCACTTTGGGCTTTTTAAGAGATTATCTTAGTTATAGTGGTAGGCCCCTCTTGTGAAGGTGACGTTACCCTCAACACTTTTGGTCTGAGTCAGCAGGGATACAGTCCCGCAAGGTTGGATTATTGAAAAGGGATGCCTTTCTTTTGAACCAATCACCTCTATTTATAGTTGAAAACAGAGGTCTGGCACAGCCTCGTGCCCTCCTAGCACGGCCCTGTGGTCTTCTATTTCTCTCCCTTCATTAACTGAGATGTCGGGTCTTTGTACTAACACGCCCCCTGGTGACAGAGCACGGCCCCGTGGTGAATGTACTTGTTGTACTATCATAGATTCTACGAATCCTAGAGTTGACCATGGCCCATGTTGAGTTGGAAAGGCCCCATGTTGGTTTGTCTTTTGCTATTGTCTTTTTCTGCAGGGAATCTTAACTGGGCATGGCCCCATGCCTGGTGGGCATGACCCCGTGCCTAAGCTTCTGTTTTTGTTATTTTTGTATTTTTAGATGTGGATGGGGGTTCGACTGGTCGTCTCAATCCTTCTTCTTTGTATTTTTGTTGGTTTTTGCTGTTAATTTGTTCCTTTTATCCGTTTAAGCTATTTTGATCCTGTAAATTAAAAGTAAACAAAGAAACATTCTTTTTCCAACATTAGTACCAAAAAGGGTCGATTTTACGCCTTGTTTGATGTAACTTATATGTTGCATTTTGCGCACATCATCCCTACTCCTCAACAGCCCCTGGCCTTCTCCTTGATCGCCAATATCTCGATTCATCCAGATACTTCAGGAGTTCTGGTACCCTGCCAGACTCATCTTCAATGAGGGGAGACTGGCCACCATAGGCGGATGCGTGATGGACAGGTCCATCATCTTGAACGAGTACACCATCGGGGAGGCACTTCACCTCCATGATAACAACAATGTGCTGACCTTCACCCACCAGTAGCTAGAGAATACCCATGAGCAAATTGGGTATCGAGTGTTTGGACCAATAAGGTACATAGAAAAGTTGGTTTCATTTAGCCATGGCAATTCCTGGTCACCCAACTTGGGATATGTTTCTCAAAGAAGACTGTGAACTTCAATGAGATCTCCTACAGGCTCATAGAAGTTGTGCATGCAATAGTGCATGATGTTCCATACAACTTCTCTCAAGCCGACCTTTCTTGAGGTATCCATGCTTCTTGATGCAGGTGATCACAAGTTAGCTAGACTTTGGATGTGTTCCACTTTGGCATCCCAGGGCAGAGATGGTGTTTCAAGAAAACTTCCATAGTGCACAACTTGTGCTGATTACTGACAACACTGGAATAGAAACACAACTCTGGGCCTTCATTGCCATGATTTTTAACGTTGAATGAATGTTTCTTTTTATAGTTTAAGTTTTTTCGTTTATTTAAACATATGTAAATTATATATATATATATATATATATATATATATATATATATATATAGGGAGAGGATCATGAGAAAACTAGAAAACTAACTAAAAACCACTAAAAATGAGGGGGAGACTTTTAATGAAGGAGGGGGGACTTTTAATGAAGGAGGGGTAAATTGGAAAAAAAATATATAACTTTTCAAACATTTCCCATTTCTCCATACGTTATCATTTTAAAACAAAAATGGCACCATAAGATCACAAATTTTTGTATCTTTCATTCAAGTATATTCGGGCATATTTTTTATGACATAAAAAAAGATTTATGGTGTCGTCTTGTTTTCAATACTATTAATATAGTAGTGCACATGTGCAATATAACATGTACTACAATTGCATTACATGCTTAAAATTAGCTTTTTGAGTCTAGTTTAGCTTTTAGGGTTAGTTTTTTTTGGAGGTTTAGGATTAGGTTTTTGGGTGTGGGGGGAGGGGGGTTTAGGTTTTTGGGGGGTGGGGGTGGGGGGTTTAGGTTTTTTTCGGGTTTAGTTTTAGGTTTTCGAGAGGGTGGGGGTGGGGGGTTTAGGTTTTTGGGGGGTGGGGGGGTTAGGCTTTTGGTGGGAGGGTGAATTTAGGTTTTTGGGGGGTGGGGGTAGGGTGTTTAGGTTTTTGGGGGGTGTCGGTGGGGGGTGGGTTAAGTGGTTTAAGCTTTATGTATTAGTGCACATGTGCAGTACATAAAAAGTAGCGATTTTTCTATAAAAATTGTAAAAAAAAAAAAAAAAATTGGTATGTTTTTAGGTTTTTTTTAGGCTTTTTTGGTTAGTTTTTTGGTTTTCTCATGATCCATCCCCTATATATATATATTAATCATTAGGTTTCTTCTCTATTTTCTTTTGTTTGTTATTTCTCTTAGTAAAACAAAGAAAGGGAACATATATTTGACACAAATTTCTGATGAAATAGGGGGAAGTCTCACAATTAAAAAAGAAAGGCCATATACCAGAAAAATTAAAGGAGATGACCAATAACATTATCTTTATCAGATAGAAAATCATTTAACACATTAAAGTAAAATTCTTGTAAAATTTGATAAACTGACATTTGATGAAAAATAGTTAATCACTTTTTTTTTCTGTTATTTCTCTTTTTCCCATTCTTAAAACAATGAAGCATTAACTCTAAGTATCATAAGAGAGGACAATCAAAAGGATGTGACTCGTCAAAGTCTTACATCAGATTTAAACCAGCAGGAAACCTCATGGTAAGTATAAGTCTATGTCCTTTACTCATTCCCTCTCATATAAAAAAACAAAAACTACAAATTCTGATGAATTTTTGGTGACTAAGTAACTGAAACAAATTGTTTCTGATAAAAAAACTTATCAGAAAATCAACCGAGTTAATTATCTCACTTTCTGATGACGTTACCAGAAAAAGGGAATTTTGCATTTCAAAAAGAGGGAAGGAATGTACACCTGCTCAGAAGGTTTCATGTTTTTAAAAGGTATGTCATTGGACCTTTCTTCCAAAGGGTCCCACAAGAGACAAATGTACTACTTGGCCGTTAGTATTCTCTAATTAAAGCTGAATTTTTTTGGATATACCAAAAAATTCAAAACCGTTCGGATAATTAATTTCTAATTAACTTATCATAAACCAACTTAAATATTAACCACCCACGATACCCACGTTCCCACATCATATAAATACCTTTTCAAAAACACGGAAGAACATTCATTCACCTTCAAAGCTAAAACCCACTTAGAAGCCCTAAAACCCTGATTTTTGAAAAGAAAAATTCACCACAAAATCACCATGTCTGCATCAACACCTGTTAATCTCAACCTTCCTGCCATTGAACATGAAGTTTCACTTATCAAAGACGACGATTTCCTGGCCTTAAAAGACAACAACTTGAAGATGAACACAAAGCATCGGCTATATGATCAAAGATGTCAAATTTTGGTTGAGTTTCTGATGAACTGCCCTCTGAAACAAGCTATGATCAAAATTGCAGAGGTACCTGAAGTCATTCTACAACAGCTCGTTTAAACCATTCAAGAGACAGATAAAGAGGAAAAAATGACATCTCATTTTTGGGGAAACATCTCAGTAATCATTACACCAAAGAAGATCAGGGAATGATTAGAACTCCTAATCAAAATCAATACATAAATTCACTAGGAAAGGGGGAACTGCTGTAACAATTCAAAAATCTTGGCTACAAAGAAAAAATTAGCAAGATTGGAGATTTCAAGAAAAACAATTGCCTGCCTTCTGGGAAGTGTTAATGGAAACCTTAAACAAATGTCTAACCTCTAAGATTAGAGATGTTGATCAGAAAAACACCTCCATTGTAACTATCATGTATGGACTAATAACAGGGTTCGACATTGATTATGGAACAGAGATATTTAATCTGATGAGAAAATATGTGTTTACTAAAACCGGGAGAATTACCACACATCTGCCACATCCAAGATTCTGAGCAATAATCATTGCTGAAACATTTGAAGAAAGAAACTTGGAATTACCATTGACTAAAGGAACATGGAAATCAGCAGTTATGAAGCCATGGTGTGCTGAAAAATCTTGGACATCTACCAATGATGTGCCAGCCTTACTAGAAAACATGCTATGTTTGATAGCACAAGACTCACCTTACTGGAAAAAGCATGAAGAAATATATAACAAAGTAGAACTACTTGACAGTAGTTTTTCACCAGATGATGAGGATCAAACATCAAGAGCACAAGAAATGGAAGATATAACTCAACTACCAACCACGAAGATGCCTCAGTTAAGTAGCAGAATCTCACCAGAAAACATAGAGACAGATGTGCAAGACATAACAATGACAAAACAACACCGAAAAGGAGATGCAAAACATGACACAGAATTAGGTGAAAACATCAATCTCTCTCTTGGCTTGGTAAAGAATTCAACAGAATCAGATTCTGATGAATCTGATTACTTATTTGTTGCAAGAAAATTAAACACAAATGTAGAAGAGAGAATTGAGGGTTCCCTAGATCTCAACTCTGAAACTGATAAAGAGGAAGAAGATGAGACAACAACATGTAGAGATCAGGATACTGATCAAGGAAACCTGGTTTAGGAAAATTTGTTTTTCCCTACAACTCATGGAGGATCATTCCCAATAATGATTAAGGGAAATGAGGAAAATCTAGATGTAAATCAGTTTTACAAATCTGGTAAAGGTTTTTTCTGATTGGTCTCATGACCAGTCTGAGCCTTTAAAAATAGCAACAAGTGTGTCTTTTGCTGGTCTGGTAGCAGGAACATCTGTTGTTCCACCTCACCCCACAACCACTCCTACCATGATAAAAGAACAATATAATGCAGTGCTGAACAAAGTAATCCAAGATTTAACAGAAAAACAGCCACCTGCAGAGGAACCAAAAGCATCTGTTGAAACAAAGTTAGTTATGTTGTTGAAAGAACTTAAAAGTAAAATATCTTACATCAAAACTATGTAAGAATCAGTAGAAATCATCAAAAGTCAAACGTAGGAGAACATCGAAAAGCTGTAGAGTATGCAACAAACTCTAGTCAGCTCACACAATATCAACAAATTCACTGCTGAATTCAGAAAAATATCAGAAGATCTAGAAGGCATAAAGGTCCAAGTGAAGGAAGCAATTGAAGCAAGGGAGCTGAAAATTCTGGTGAATTAATAGAAGAAATCAACAAGTTGAAAGCAAGCAACAACAATATGGCATATGCACTTGTAAGGTTGATAAAGGAATGGAATGAGTAGATGTAACATCTTCAAATAGAACTCAAAGGAGTGCAAACTGAAGAAAAGAACAATTCTGAAATAATCAAAGATGTGAGGTCTCTGGTTAGAAGACTGCACTACAATATTGCTCAATTGTCAAAGATAAATGTTCGTGATCTAATGAGAAATATACCTAAAGATGCACCAAGACAAGAAGCTCCTTTAACCATAACTGTCACACCTGCAGCAGAGTTAAGATCAGCACCTCAGAGCACCAAGTCAAAAACAGTACCAATGGGACCCCCTCCACTAGTATCAAAAGCCAAAGTTCCCAAGATCACAGTCCAAAACATAGAAGCAACACCAAAAAACCTACTTATGGAAGGACAAAGTAGAACACCAACAGTCTTGCAGCTTAGGGACAAAGAAATACTGGAAGGTTCACCCAAAAGAACAATATTTGGTGAATCAACTTTCAGTGTATCCTTAGTCCAGAAAGAAAAGAGAAAATGGGTAGAAACGACTTCCTCAAAAAGCCCAAGACGGTTCCAGAAAGAGATCTTGCAGGATATATAACTAGGTTTGTGCTCGATGTAGAAAGATAAGATATGAGCACCTCGAACACTTCTATTGGACTGAATAAGAAAAGCTAGAAAGACCTCTAAGTCCAATGAGTAGAGGATTGTCGATGGAGAGAAGTGAAAGGGGGAGAATGTAGTATACACGGGTGTAACAACTCTCACCAAAACTGTTATTTATTATTTTTAGTTCAATAGGAACCCCTAATTGAAACACCCAAGTGATTCTGCACAAACCCTGAAATTTTCAGAACAATCAGAATCTGGATCAGGGCCCCTAAAACTCAGGGGGGGTAAACCCTAGTTACGATTATCCACATAACTATCTGTCAAAATCGAATTTTACGAAACTGTCAAGTCAGCAAGGCTAGTTGAGGATGTGGCTACCCTATGGTAAATAGGGACCCCTCGCGCCACGCGACGCCCAGAGGGGTACCCCTCGTGTCATGCGAGGGGGGTCAAAATTTGGCTATAAATAGTAGGCATTGGGACTTGATTTCTGGCACTGAAACGACGTAGAAATTCCAATTCTACACTGAGATATCGTAGAATTACTTTTAAAACACACACGGATCACTAATTGCTGCAGCAAAACAGGGTAATAACTCGATCGCTGCTACGATTCATTGTCCGATCGATTAAACTATCCAATGGATGTTTAAGTGCTGCCCACATTAGGGTTTATGCTTTGTCATTCGTCATTAACTCGATGGATGTTTAAGTATCGCACTTTGTCATTCGTTGTGAGGGTTGATCTCGTGAGTTATCGTAAATGCTGTATTGATTACTAACCCAGTTTTGTGTGCATTGTTATTTAAATTAGGTTAACAAGGCTAATCAGTAGACTAGACTCTGTCCGTGTTAAATCTGCGATGTGAGTCATTCTCTTTTTACCATATTGCTTTCAAAATCATGTTTATTTTCAAAGTTATAATTACAGGGATTAAGTCTTTGTAATCACCAAGTTACAGCCGGTATGTGGGGTTTTGTATACATTACTTGATAATCTTCACCATTGGGGCAGCCAAGGGGTGATATGACCATAGTCACAGACACCATTGGACAATAAGAGGGCCAATGGGTCGAGTGACAAAATACCGTGGGTAGTTGGTTTGATATCAGGAAACATTGTAATCGCTCTTAATACTGTAAATTATAACAAACAGGTCATTTTAGTAAATAGAATGATTCACCAGTATTTCCCGCTGACAAAACCTTTTTCAAACATGTTTCAGGTGATCTGTTGTGATTCAGGAAAAGTGCTGTGGAGCACTGCAAGTTTAAGAAAGTGGCTCATTATAAAATAAAGAAATATGTTTTGTAAAATAAAGATTTCTCCGTGAAATCATATGATTGTAAATTACCGGGGTTTTATCCCGAGTTGTGAAATAAAATAATCGGGAAAATTTTAGCTTTAAAAAGATCCTGATGATAAACTTCCGCTGTTAAACTCAATTAAATAAAATACCACCGGATTTTCTGTCCCGCGGCTCCTGAAACGGGTCAAACCGGGTCGGGGACTGTGACAGAAAAAGGTGGTATCAGAGCCACTGAGTTAAGCTAATTAAGTATTTAGAAATACTTAATTTTTCCTGATTACCATTATGTGATTATGTGTTTTATTAACTGACTATTTGTTAGTTACAGTATGGGTAAGCAAAAGCTTTCAAACATCTATCTTAAATTAGATAGGTCATCAAATGAGAAGGGAAGTTCCTCCCAAACTCCTGAAGAAGGAATATTTGTTCGAAAAGCCCAATACGAGGAACCACTTTCTCCTGATAAAAGAAGTATGATTATTAGAAAAAGTCAGGAGAAATTAAAGAAATCCCGAGAAAAGAAAATTAAACAGGAAACCCAGGAATTAATCAGTAAATCACCATGGGAAGACAAGTTAGATGAAAAATGGGCAGATCTTTATATGCTAGCCACTGTAGCAGTAAATGCTAATCTTTAGAATACCATGACTCCGTATTAGTAACTTATAAGCCAGAAATATCATCTAGTAAATAAATAAAATTACAATAAAATTTAGTATGTTTAAATTGTCAATTTTCCTTTGTATTAAATTAGTCACAGAATATGCAATAATATTTGAGGTTTATCTGTAAAATTGTTATAAAATTTTAATTTATTATTTTGCTAAACAGAATGAATGAGTTATCTGGAGCCCTAGAGAATCTCAATCTTTACCCTGTAAACATAGAAGTTTCTAAAGAATTTACTGGGTACTTTCCTGATGTGGAACAACCTATAGAATTCAACGCTCCACCTCTGGAAAATCCAAAACCTAAGAAAAGAAAAAGATTCGTATGGGGGAGGCGTGTACATAAGAGAAAGCCCGCTAAGAGACTTCCTAAAATAAACAATCCCTTAGAAAAAGGAAAAAGAATTGAAACCGGGGAAAATTCTAGACAGCAGGAATTGGAGATTGAAGTCGGGGAAGATTCTAGGCAAATGGGAATACAGTTTGATGAATATTCTAAGCAAATAGAAATGGAGGTTGGAGAAGATTCTAGACAAACCCAGATGGAAATTGGAGAAAGCTCTAAACAAACCCAGGAAATGACATTTCAGGAAGAGTTAGATTTTATATTGACAAGCTGTGATACTATTAAGCCTGTCAATAATAATAATTTTTACTCTAATCCTATCGAAAATCAACTCCCTATAAATCTGGAACCAGCAATACCAGAACCAATAATCCATACTCAACCTCTAGGAATGGATGAGTGGTGGACTAATGATTGGCAATTCCAAAACCTTATCAATAGTCCCTATACATTTTTCCCTCAGTTCGATCCAGAACCCTTACCAAATCCACCAATGAGTAACGAGAATATGGCTGAACTCCGCCATTTTGGTGAAGAGCTGATGGATGCTGGGAATAGGATCCGAGAAATAGGAGGACAAATCTCATGGAAATATGATGAGAGGGAACACCGTTATTAAAAATGCAAGTTGACGCGGGAAAAATGGGTTATGAGTCTGTGTTTGTATAATAACAGTAATATTAATGAAAGTCAGTATGTGTACAATAAACAATAAAACGGTTATATATGGAAGCATAATATATATAACAAATGAAAATTTAGAAAATTTACAAATTTTGGTTGTATATTTGTTTACATGATTATGTGCGATTAAATTGTGATATTGGATTGTTTCTTATTATATACTAATTATTTATAAATTAATTATCAGATGGCAAACATTGGTAATGAACCAGTAAATGAAGTAAATCAATCTGAGCAAAATCAGGAAGAGCAATTGTTAAATAGGCAAGATATCGAGGATATCGTAGCTCAAGGAATAGCTAATGCTATTCCAGCAATCGTTGCTGCTGTTCAGAAACCTGTTAAACCTCAATCAATCATTCCTAGTAAACGTACACAAGGCGACAACTTTAGTAATAGTATAAATGGAGGCGGTTATCATGTTAATAACAATAATGATCTGCAAGCCCCAATTTTCAAGAAAATAAAAGCTGCAACGCCTGGTTGCACTTACAAAGAATTCCTTGCCTGTAAACCAGTTGAGTTTGCAGGTAACGAAGGGGCTATTACAACATTGCGTTGGTTAGAGAAAACTGAGGCAGTAATCACTATAAGTAAATGTGCTGAGGAAGATCAAGTTATGTATGCGTCAAATCTTTTTAAAGAAGGGGCGCTAGAATGGTGGAACACTGTGTTACAAGCTAAAAGAAGGATCGAGGCATATGCCATGAAATGGGAAGAATTTAAGAATCTTGTAGAAAGAAAATTCTGTCCCGAGTATGAAAAAGATCAAATGGCAAATAAGTTCCTAAATCATCGAATGCTGGGTGTAGATTGTCGCGGTTATACTTCGACATTCTTCGAATATGCTAGAGTGGTACCAACACTGGCTTCGCCAGAACCGGTACTCATTTCTCGCTATATTTAGGGATTAATTAGCGAAATCCGCAATATCGTTAAAGATGCGAGACCTCGCACTATTGACGATGCAGTAGAACTAGCTAACACCCTAACTGAAGAACTAGTACGCACAAGAGATGAAAATAGGAAGAAGGAACTGGCTCAGAAAATTACCCAAGGATTTCGGGTGGGTAATAATAGCAACTTCAAGAAAAGAGGAACAGGGCAATCCTCAAGTCCGCCTTTCTGCAGGAATTGCAAAAGGAAACATTATGGAAGATGTAATGTAACCTGTAACTTTTGCAAAACTGTGGGACATCGTGAAGAAAGCTGCAGAAAGAAAACCATAATCTGCTTTAACTGTGGAGAAGCGGGGCATTTTAAAACAGAATGTCCTAAATTGGCCAAACCAGCAGACAACAAAACCAAGGCGACCGACGGAGCTACTAAGAAGAATGTTCGAGCATTCCAGCTGACCACTCAAGAAGCCGAGATGATTCCAGATGTGATAGCTGGTACGTTTCTAGTTCACAACGTGTATGCAAAAGTATTATTTGACTCTGGTACAAACCAAAGTTTTATCAATACTTCATTATGCCAAGCTCTTAACCTACCTTTAACCAAACTTAGGCAGATTTTTACAGTCGAAACGGCAGACGGAAATTCTGTTAGCATAGATAAAGTTTTGCAAAAGGAAAATATAGAACTCTCAGGTCATAAATTCTTTGCAAACCTATTACCTATGAAATTAGCCGAATTCGATGTTGTGTTAGGAATGGATTGGTTAGTAGCCAACCATGCTCGAATTCTCTGTGATAAGAACTCTATAGAAATTCAGACACCCACCGGAGAAGTCATTATGATTACAGGAGATAAACCACGTAAACCCATGAAGTTCATATCAGTAATGAAAGTTGCTAGTTATGAACGAAAGCAAGGAATAGTATATATGATTTCAGTAATCATTAGTACTAAGGGTAAGGAACTTAAGGAAATTCCTGTAGTCTCAGAATACCCAGATATATTCCCAGAAGAGTTACCAGGATTACCACCAGATAGGGAAGTAGAATTTAGGATTCATCTAATTCCTGGAACTACACCAATAGCTAAGGCACCTTATCGGTTAGCTCCTACCGAAATGTTAGAACTAAAAAAGCAATTAGATGAATTACTAAGCAAAGGATTCATACAACCTAGCTCATCCCCTTGGGGAGCGCCAGTGTTGTTTGTGAAGAAAAAGGATGGTTCGATGAGAATGTGTATTGATTATAGAGAATTGAATAAGGTTACAATTAAAAATCGATACGCATTACCTAGGATTGATGATCTATTCGATCAACTTCAAGGAGCTAGATATTTTTCTAAGATTGACTTACGCTCTGGATATCATCAATTGAAGGTACAAGAAGAAGACATACCTAAAACTGCTTTCAGAACTAGGTATGGTCATTACGAGTTTACAGACATGCCCTTTGGGTTAACGAATGCTCCTGCCGCATTCATGGACATGATGAATAGAATCTGTAAACCGTATTTGGATAAATTTGTAATTGTTTTTATAGACGATATACTTATTTATTCCAAAAGTCAGGCAGAACATTGTGAGCATTTGCATGCACTCTTAACTTTGTTAAGAAAAGAAAAGCTTTATGCCAAATTCTCGAAGTGTGAATTTTGGCTAAAGGAAGTACAATTTTTAGGTCACATGGTAAATCATGAAGGTATTCATGTAGATCCTGCTAAGATAGAGGCCATTACCAAATGGAGGGTTTCGCAAACCGCAATGGAAATTAGAAGTTTTATAGGTTTAGCTGGATATTATAGACGGTTTATTAAGGATTTTTCCAAAATAGCTGTACCATTAACTAAGCTAACCTGTAAAGCAGTTAAGTTTGAATGGGGACCTAAACAAGAAGAAGCCTTTAAGATCTTAAAACAAAAGTTAACCAACGCTCCAATCCTAGCTTTGCCAGAAGGAACTGAAAATTTTGAAGTATACTGTGATGCTTCAAAACTAGGGTTAGGATGTGTGCTAATGCAACACAAGAAGGTAATTGCGTATGCTTCAAGGCAATTGAAAAAGCACGAAGAAAACTATACAACTCATGACTTAGAGTTAGGAGCCGTAATTTTTGCCCTTAAGATTTGGAGGCATTATCTGTACGGAAGTAAATTTACTGTCTATACAGATCATAAAAGTTTAAGATATATATTTGGGCAAAAAGAGTTAAACATGAGGCAAAGAAGATGGATGGAAATCCTAAGTGACTACGACTGTGATATTCAGTATCACGAAGGAAAGGCAAATGTAGTTGCAGATGCCTTAAGTCGTAAGTATCATGAGAAACAACGACGGGTTCGTGCTCTCAGGTTAAATCTTCAATTAGATTTAATGGAACAATTAAAGCATTTTCAAGAAACAGCAATCAAGGATGATGCTGAAGGAATGAAAGGAAGAATAAAAGAATTAGAACAAGGATCTGATGGAATTTGGAGATTCCATAAGAAAAGGATTTGGGTACCGAAGCAGGGAGAATTAAGAAATAAGATTTTAGAGGAAGCTCATAAATCTAAGTATACCATACACCCTGGAAATAATAAGATGTACCAAGATTTAAGAAATAATTTCTGGTGGATAGGCATGAAGAAGGATATAGCTAAATATGTTTCAAAGTGTCTTACTTGTTCACAAGTTAAGGCAGAACATCAGAAACCTTCAGGTCTACTACAACAATTAGAAATGCCAGTATGGAAATGGGAACTCATAACAATGGATTTTGTTACTAAGTTGCCCAAAACCAGAAAAGGTAATGATGCGATTTGGGTAATTGTAGATCGATTAACCAAATCAGTTCATTTTCTTCCCATGAAGGAAACCTTTAGTATGGAAAGGTTAGCCAAATTATACGTAGACGAAGTAGTATCCTTACATGGAGTTACACTCTCCATTGTATCAGATAGAGATAGTCGGTTCACTTCTCATTTTTGACAAGTTTCCAGAAAGCAATGGGAACTCGACTAAACTTAGGCACTGCATATCATCCCCAAACAGACGGGCAAAGTGAAAGGACAATCCAAACTCTGGAAGACATGCTCCGAGCATGTGTAATAGATTTTGGTGGAAACTGGGATGATCACTTACCATTAATTGAATTCTCCTATAACAATAGTTATCATTCAAGTATCGAAACTGCACCATTTGAAGCCCTATATGGAAGAAAGTGCAGAACTCCAGTTTGTTGGGCAGAAATAGGAGAAAGTCAATTATCAGGTCCAGAGATTGTGCAAGAAACTACTGATAGAATCGCACAAATTAAAGAAAGACTGAAGACGGCTCGAGATCGTCAAAAGAGTTATGCCGATAATCGATGCAAGCCACTGGAATTTCAAGTAGGAGATAAAGTACTTTTGAAAGTTTCTCCTTGGAAAGGAGTAGTTCGATTCGGTAAGAAAGGAAAGCTAAGTCCAAGATACGTAGGACCATTTCCAGTAATCCAACGTATAGGACCAGCTGCTTATCGTTTACAATTACCAGAAGAGTTATCTGGAGTACATGACGTATTTCATGTATCCAATCTCAAGAAATGTCTAACAGACGAGTCTCTGGTAGTACCTCTTCAAGACATAGAGGTAAACGAAAAGTTAAAATTTGTTGAGAAACCTCTTCAGATAGAAGATCGAAAGGTGAAATTTCTCAAGCACAAGCGACTAGTTCTAGTTAAAGTTAAGTGGGATTCAAAGAGAGGACCTGAATACACTTGGGAGTTGGAATCAGAAATGAAGCGAAAGTATCCTCACTTATTCCAGTAAATCTCGAGGATAAGATTTTTATTAAGGTGGGGAGAATGTAACAACTCTCACCAAAACTATTATTTATTATTTTTAGTTCAATAGGAAACCCTAATTGAAACACCCAAGTGATTCTGCACAAACCCTGAAATTTTCAGAACAATCAGAATCAGGATCAGGGCCCCTAAAACTCAGGGGGGGTAAACCCTAGTTACGATTATCCACATAACTATCTGTCAAAATCGAATTTTACGAAACTGGCAAGTCAGCAAGGCTAGTTGAGGATGTGGCTACCCTATGGTAAATAGGGACCCCTCGCGCCACGCGACGCCCAGAGGGGTACCCCTCGCGTCACGCGAGGGGGGTCAAAATTTGGCTATAAATAGTAGGCATTGGGACTTGATTTCTAGCACTAAAACGACGTAGAAATTCCAATTCTACACTGAGATATCGTAGAATTACTTTTAAAACACACACGGATCACTAATTGCTGCCGCAAAACAGGGTAATAACTCGATCGTTGCTACGATTCAATGTTCGATCGATTAAACTATCCAATGGATGTTTAAGTGCTGCCCACATTAGGGTTTATGCTTTGTCATTCGTCGTTAACTCAATGGATGTTTAAGTATCGCACTTTGTCATTCGTTGTGAGGGTTGATCTCGTGAGTTATCGTAAATGCTGTATTGATTACTAACCCAGTTTTGTGTGCATTGTTATTTAAATTAGGTTAACAAGGCTAATCAGCAGACTAGACTCTGTCCGTGTTAAATCTGCAATGTGAGTCATTCTCTTTTTACCAAATTGCTTTCAAAATCATGTTTATTTTCAAAGTTATAATTACAGGGATTAAGTCTTTGTAATCACCAAGTTACAGCCGGTATGTGGGGTTTTGTATACATTACTTGATAATCTTCACTATTGGGGCAGCCAAGGGGTGATATGACCATAGTCACAGACACCATTGGACAATAAGAGGGCCAATGGGTCGAGTGACAAAATATCGTGGGTAGTTGGTTTGATATCAGGAAACATTGTAATCGCTCTTAATACTGTAAATTATAACAAACAGGTCATTTTAGTAAATAGAATGATTCACCAGTATTTCCCGCTGACAAAACCTTTTTCAAACATGTTTCAGGTGATCTGTTGTGATTCAGGAAAAGTGTTGTGGAGCACTGCAAGCTTAAGAAAGTGGCTCATTATAAAATAAAGAAATATGTTTTGTAAAATAAAGATTTCTCCGTGAAATCATATGATTGTAAATTACCGGGGTTTTATCCCGAGTTGTGAAATAAAATAATCAGGAAAATTTTAGCTTTAAAAAGATCCTGATGATAAACTTCTGCTGTTAAACTCAATTAAATAAAATACCACGGGATTTTCTGTCCCGCGGCTCCTGAAACGGGTCAAACCGGGTCGGGGGCTGTGACAACGGGCCCTTGGCAAATCCAATAAAGAGAGTATTGAAAGTTGACACTCACTCAACTCCAGATGGCATGTTCGGATTCCAAGATAAAAAAAGTATACCCTGATAAGAAAAAATGGTAAAGAACAACTCATAACGGATGCTGACTTAGCTGATCAACTTCATCCAATGGATCTGATAATGCTGAGAAAGACATATGATGAAGAGAAGTTACATAGCAAGTATGTACGAAGAGCCATGGTAAGCATAACCAAGAGTGGAATCAAAGTGTTTACAGAATGGCCATTAGTGACTTTGATCTCTGCATTAACTTTGATCATGCAATTGGAAAGAAACAGCTTATAGCTTCTCCAAACACAATAATCCCAGATGAAATGAAAGCTGAAGCTAGAACATGTGTAATCTTTGAACAACCTGAACTTTATGTTGTTTACATGGATATTGGTGAAGATAGAGCACTATTCAAGGTGAGAGAAATATGCAAATACTCTAATCAAACCCTAAGCTACATCAAAGAATGCATAAACACGAAACAGGAGCAACTGAAGATCCAAAGACGTGATGAACCATAGGTTAGGAAACAAACTAAAGAAATCATAAATGATTGGATTGTTGCAAGGAATGTCTACAAAGCAGTTTACAAAAAATGCAGTAAACCCATCCATCACAAGAAACAATTGAAATCTGGGGATCTTCATCATTAGAACTGATTATTTTTATTTTGTTTGGATTAAACATTGATTCTGTTAACTTTGTGTTTGCTTAAAGTTCATGTTTTAATTCATATGTCATGAGTAGTTATTTCTTACAACACTTAGGGGAAATTATTAGGAAACTTCATGTAAGTGTTGAAGAAAAATTCGATCATTCTGATCAATTCTGAAGATGACAAAGAAAGAAGATACAAGACAACAAAACAAAATAAAGATAGACATCATCTTCAACAAGCATCAGAAAATGTTCACAATTAAGAAAGGATGATCAGAAAAGACTAATCTGATGTACCTGATGATAAATCTGGTATTTATCATCAGAATCTGGTAAATCCTAATCATCAGAAATCTAATGATCAAGAAACATCAGATTTCTGACGAGTAGTTTATCAGAATTCTAATGGAGCAACTTGTCAAAGAGATAAGGTTCTACACGAACTCCTAAGTAGCAACTGGACTTGAACGGATTCAATGAATATACTAAAAAGCTACTTTACACAGTCAAGTGCATGCATAAACAAATGTTTATTCATGCCTTACATTCTCTATAAATAGAAAAATAACTCCAAAGGGAAAATGAGTCAAGCTTAGCATTTATCACATACTACAAAAACTCCACTGCCCTTCATCATAGAATTCTTTAAGTATTTGTTTGTAATAGTCAATAACCTCACAATCACCTTGTAAGCTTTAAAAGTGATATAAGCTTGAAAATTATGTAGCTGTGTCTTTTGAAAGTTTGATTTCTAGTTCCACACATTATTTTGATATTTGTTGAAATCACTTGCCAAGTTTAGATAAAACATTGTTATCTGGGATCAACAATTTAATGTGATGGGTAATAGTGCAGGCACACGTGCTCCAACGGCCCACTCAACAAGCGACACACTATGTGGGAAAATCAGAAGGACAACTCAAGTTCCACCCGCCTCACGCGAAAAAGCATCCGCAATACAAATGGAAAATACACACGCATCCTCCACAACAGATCTCCACCCGCTTAGTAAAAGAAAACAAGTGTGTACAAGAAGCGGGTCTCCAGCCCATGTAGGGTATGGTTCTAAACCCCCCGCGGGCCGCGATTAAGCCATGTAGGCGCATGACCATACTTACACTTAGACAACAAAAAGACATCCAACTAGCCATAACAACTCCCCGTGGGCCACTTCTGTGGTCACGATACTATGCTAGCACGGAGGATAATGAATAGTACAAGGTGAAAGGGACCTGCAACCAATCAACGCTCATCAAGCACTGTACCAAAAGATCCCTACGATGTGCCATAGTACAGGGGACAAAAGGTACAGTTGGCGACGACGTGTGGCCAATCAGGATACGCCATTTCACCTCTCCTCAACCTCCACTAATGGCTGATGGCATACGACACAAGAAGCATACCCGAAAGTGACGTGTAGCAAATCACGGCTCGCAGGCGTACTCCCACCTCTGCGGGCACTAACTGCCACGACAGAGGGGACCAAATGAATATCCCTTGACAATGACACCTCGTCCAATCAGCCTCCATTCTTCTCCAACCTCTCGGCTATAAATACAACACTTCTCCAAAGGTTTAAGGATTTCGATCCCGCTCTTGACACTCTCACTCTATACTTTGCTCTTTCTCTACAGAAAGAACAACACTTATTCTCATGCTGGAGGTTGGTTACGAGAAGAACCACCCACCTCTCCTTCTTGTAACGAGTCTCAAGGTGTTTTGTCAGTTTTGCAGATTATTACACTTTCATTTGAGCTCACGACGATCAGAAGATTAACTCCCCTCGGTTGAACATTAGGTCTTATCCCTTACGGATTAGACCTGTGTTTCTCCGTTGAAGGTGATCAAACTCATTTTGGTTAATTAGGACACAAAAGTATGTTACGGGTTGAACATCCTAAAATCCCCTCTTAGATGT
This sequence comes from Helianthus tuberosus, assembly GCA_030545235.1. Classification (NCBI taxonomy): domain Eukaryota; kingdom Viridiplantae; phylum Streptophyta; class Magnoliopsida; order Asterales; family Asteraceae; genus Helianthus; species Helianthus tuberosus. Next base: position 98,256,326 of record CM060397.1, read on the forward strand.
TTGAACATGATCTAATTATATCAAAGATAATTAGAGTGATTAAATTTGGTCATTAAATGGTGCTTAAGCAAGCACACAAATTAAATTTGGGTTAACTATTAAGTATGCAAAATTTAAATAAATTTAGACAAGGATTAAATTTGGTCTGTTGTGTTCACATAGCTTTTTCAAAAATACCTCAATATTATAAGGTTGACTCTTTAGTTTAGCATATTCTTAAAATTTCATAATCGGTTTCACAGTTTTAAATTAAACCATAAACAGGGGCGGACCTATGCACTAACAAGGGGCAACGCCCGCTACCGCTTAGCGCTCCGGCGGTAGTGTAAATTTTGAAAAAAATTGACGTTTTTTCGATTTCGTTACCGCTTATTTATAAAACGTTACCGCTACGAACGAATCCTAGATCCGCCACTGACCATAAACATCCCTGGTGTTTTGGGGTTGATGCGTTATTGTGATGTAGATAACATGTTAAGTCTAGTTGAATAGACTATATAATTCACACATCCTTTTCTTCTATCTATCTGTATATAGTAAAAATAGTGTATAAATAAGATTTTTGAGGATCTAGTTAAATCAACTTCTAAGTAGTTTATGACCCGCATGCCTACTATCTTATATAAAGATATTTTCTTGTACATAAATCAGAATTAGAATTAATAAGCTAAAGTAACTATTATCACTAAATTAAAAAAAAAAAAACATACAAAATAACACAAAACCATATTGTTTTGCAAATAGATAATAATGACTTAACTACCAAGTGATACTAGGTTTATGTTCGACTTAACTACCAAGTGATACTAGGTTTATGTTCCATTTTTGGGTTGTGCATAATCCTTAAAAGTTAAGCTTTATGATTAAGGGCATAAAACGTATTAAAATAAAGATTCAAGTTTGATGTTAGATCTATGACTGCATGTGTTAATTTAAATCATTCATCGGACCCACGCGACCGTGCCCCACGCACGCCACCTTCCTTTCTATATATTATTCTCACTTGCTAAAATACCTGACTAATAATAAATAAAACCAATATATTTAACCAAAAACCACTTGAATAATCGATGGTTCGGTTTTATATTTTACTGATGACCATTTTTTTGGCTGGATTCGATACTAATAATAAATAAAACCAATATATGTAACCATAAACCACTTGAATAATCGATGGTTCGCTTTTATATTTTACTGATGACCATTTTTTTTGCTGGATTCGATTATGACTATTGTGATAACCGGAAAAACGAGTTGTTTGTCCACAAAAGTTATACCCAACCTAAAGATAATTTGTTGAACGCTACCTAAAAGTCCTTAGCCTGGTTAAAAAAAATAGCATAAACTAGTAATTTTACCTATCGTGTGATGGGTGACAACGAAATGCATAGTAACTCGAATTAATATTGTCAAATAAAAACAATATATTCTTACGTGCTTATTTTTAACTAGGTAACAGTATAAAATTTGAACCAATAAACATTTAGAAAAGATAATATTTACAAATAAATGTACTTGCCACATTTACTAGTATAACCAAACGTCAACAAATCGTAATAACTTTCTTTATATTATTTGTCTCTTTTCATTGTGTTAATCTTAGTATATGTTATAGAAAATCAGTAAACCTCCAATTTCCATTAACTTAATATCTTTTCCCGTCACACTTTACTATTTTGGTCCAAAAACCTTTGTGGTAAGGAACTGATCTGAATTTGTATAGAATAAATTTATTTCGTGATGAGATAGCATATATATGATTATTTTCTTTTTATCTTTTATCTAAATTCGTTTAATTAATACCACACAGTACCAAACACGCAATTTTTTTTTTATCATCATACAAATTTCAGATATTTAGCAAACCATCATACAGACTTTATATATTTAGCAAACCATCATTCAGACTCCGTCAAACAACGCCCAAAACCCACGTCCACACCCACCAGTCTAATTCTTTTGAGAAGGAGGGTCCATCTGTATCGTCTCAAATCTCTTACTCTGACAGTTAACAGCAATGTGTCCTTCAAAACCAAAATTGTAACACACCCTGTTATCATACCATTCTCCTGTTTCAAACTACACACTCAAATCATAACACTGATTTGATGTGTAATAGTCATCACCACTTCTTTTTCTTCTTCTGTAAGCTTGATTTGACTCTTGAGCACTGTGGTCAAACCTGCATCACTTATTACAAACTTTTTGTGAGTTTTGATTTTCATTTTTTTTGTGGATTTTTGTTTTTATAATGATTGGATGATTTTACTGATAAACTTTTATTTTGATTTTGAACAATTTTTTAATTTTTGGAATTTTTAACATTTTTATTTTGTTGTTGGTCCTCAGTTTGCTTAGAAGTTGAACATTCACCTTTTTAAGCAAATTGTGGAATAGTTTGTTTAAACTTTTTATTTTAATTTCAAAAATATTTCATTTTTATCATTTTCATCATCCGTATCATCATCACAATCTTCAATTATGAATTCGTCATAATTTGCGACATCGTCACTTATTGGAATTTCAACTGAGAAAGTTTTGTCTTTCGTGTTATCAGGTACAATCATTTTTTATTTAGCCTTTTCTGACGGTTTATACCCAACCCCACGTTTACAAATTCATATTCGTCCTCCTCAATTTCTTTATTTTTATTTGTCGGTTTTGGAACAAAATTATCTAGCATTACAGACAAAGCAACAAAACCTTTCAATTTATTTTCTAGATCTTCAATTTTATTATTAGCAAACTCAACGTCTTTTTCAAGTTGAGTTATTTTCTCAAGATGAGAATTTATTGCAATTTGATTTTCAAAATCATTTTTATTTAAAACAGATTTTTCATTTTCCAAAATTTTTATTTGATTTTTCAAATTATTTTCTAATTTTTTAAAATTTTCTTTTTAAGTTTTTATTTTCTAATATCAAACTTTCTGCATCCCTCGGAAGTTTGACATTTTCAACTCTAGTTTTATCACATTTTAAGCACACTGGTTCAGAACATGAAGCTACATTTGTAAATATGCTCGATTCTTTGACTACACTGTTTTGCACCATCATCTTTTCTCTCTCCATTTTCTTCTTGCATTTTGCTATCGGTTCATGTTTTTTTACGTTTCTAAGAAACTCATACACTAACTTCAGACAAATCAGAATGTTTCTTCAATATGAACTCAAAATCATCCCACTCTGAGAGTAACAAATCTGCAAACTTTAATATCTTCTTAGTATGTGAAATCTCGACACCGTACTCGTTCATCCTATACTAAATCATGGTACTTTTCCGACATCATTATAACTGATGCTTTTTGCTAAAACCTGATTTCTAATTTATTTTTTAGCATCTGCCTTTCATTTGAATAACTCTCCATTTTAAAATTATTAGTCTCTTGAACCCGAATACTCAAACTCGAAAGCTTTGTAGATTAAAAATCCCGATTCAAAACCCTTATAGCTTCAAAGTTCAAAAATCACTTGTTATCAGCCCAATCGTACTAAAACAACCCGACCCACTTAACTAAACACGATCCAAAAATCACGGTCCAAATTTCAACACAATCGGCCCAAAACACTCTACTGTTCACTATAAACTTCTATTCACTAAACTGATTTTAGAAACCCGGTCTAAAAATCTCAACTTGAAACACGGTCCAATACTTGCAATAATCTTGACCCACAAATGCGATTTAAGAAACCCGGTTCAAAAATATTGCAGTCCACTAATTCAAACCCAGTTCACACTAGAAGTCCAAAATCTAACAATCACGAACCAAATTGTACTCAAATAATCCGACCACTTAAAAAATTTTCGGCCCAAAAGTAGTAATACTAATCTGGCCCAAAAATCTTTAAAATCAAAATTGCACTCTCAAAACTTGAATCCCAAAAAATGTGTATTAGCCCAAAATTTATATATTTTTAGCCCAATCTAATAATACTAGGCCCAATAATCCAAACGTTTCAACCCAATATCATTCTTAACTTGCGACCTAATGAGTTAAAACAATTTTTATGTGACCTGATGAAAATTTTTCTTATTATTTTTTTTAAATGATTTGACTTTTATTTCTTTATAAAAACAAATTCTGTATGCTAACACTTTCTATAAAACCTAAATTTTTAACATGTCACTTCTATAAAACAAATTCCGTCACCGCCCCCAACACCATTTCGCCCCCCCCCCCCTCCCCCCTCGTCGTCCTCTCCGTCTGCCTTAAGACGTTTGAGCCGCCCCACTAGATGACAAAAAATGTGTACGTTATGGCTTGTGTACCGTTGCAAAAAAAAAAAAAATGCCTAAAATCAAAACTAACGGCTATTATTAAAAAAATCCCCAAAATCAATAAACTTTTTATATAAATACAATCTTTTTACCCCATTTTTTACCCACTTCAACCCCATATCTCCCTCAACTTTTTATAAACTCTTCCACCTTTTTATAAAACATTCTTCTACTTTTTACAATGGATCCATACAACCGAACAACCCAAATCCAAACCCGAACGTTTTTTCGGTGCCCGGGTACTATCCTACAATGGAACCGAACGCTTTCTCGCAATTTTCCGTCAACGCTTTTGCGGGTTTTCAACAATCTCCGAACGCTTTTTCGAATACGCAACAAATGCAATCGTTACAAAGCTTGATGATGCGAAACCCGTTCAACATGCAACCCATTCAATCTTCTCAACCACCACAACCCGTTCAATATTCTCAACCACTACAACCCGTTGAAGACGACATTGAAGTCGTTCCAGAGACGCAACCGCAATCTTCGAAACGTAAAAAAGGAAAGCAAGTGGCGGTTGACCAAAATCAACCTTCGAAATCGAACAAAAAACCTGGAGAGGAGGAACGTCCCCCGGGCCGGGACAAATCAAAAAAGGAGGCAGCTACAAAGAAAAAAACGAAAAGGGGGGCGATTCGAAGATGGAGGCGTTTATGGCCCAGTTCAAAGCGTACACGGATGTCACGGCCCAAAAGGCAAAGGCGAAGGAACGCGTGGCGGAAGAAAAGGTTCGGGTGAACAAAGAAAAAAACGAACTAAAAGAATGGGACATAATGACGGCCGATGCTGAAAATTATCCCGAAGAAAAACGAGCTACTTTAAAAAAATGCAAGAGAGAATCATGAAAAAGTATGAAAGTTCTTAGGATTTTTATTCTTTAAGTTTGTGTTTCTTTTTTTAACTTATGTAATGTTTGGTTTTTTATTATTAATGTATTTATTTTTATATCTTATTTAATAAATGTTAAAAAAAGTAGATGAAGTTAAAAAAATAAATAAAGTTGATGGGGTAGGCTCATCCTCCATTTGCAGTGTTTCTACCTTCGAGGGACATCCTCCGAGTACTATGATATGACGCTTACATGGCGGATCATCCTCCAAAGGATGACCCTCTACCATACCGCCTAGCCTAATTATTTTACTTTTCTTTGATTTCACTAAACGTCACTTTTCCTTTTATAACTATTCGAGATCAGAATTTTTTGCATGAATAGGTGTTTTGAAATCAAAAAAAGTGTTTATAGGTGCTCAAGAAAATTGTTTTCAATTCTAGGTGTGTGGCTGTATCAAACAGCGAACATGTGCCCATCTTCTGACACATTGCAAGAAAAGCTGCAGGAAAGAGAAAGTTGAGTCAAGTGTGACAACTGGCACTTTTCCATACATTCCGTACAATAATTAAACAGTAATATGTGCTTTAATGACTGTGCATAATTTAGTTTACAAGACGAATGAAATTCTGATTACTGATATATACATACAATGACATTTCATGTTGCAAGACTTCTATCACTACTACATGCAACACAATATAGTTCTATTAATGCACAAAGCAGAGTTGGCACAGTTTTCAGACAAACTAGAAGTACTGACGGGAGTTCAGTACTTAGACAGACATGATGTTAAGACATAAAATAAGCCCCAGGACCAAGTGTTACGCTAGCATAGTGTGCAGGAAAGTAGGGATTACAAAATTGTCTTCCTAGCGATGACATAGGTACCGGAAAGTGCCAAAAACACACTAAAACTGCAGAATTCTGCAGAAAATAAATAAATTCAGCAAAAATTCAGCTTTTAACATCTAAATATAATGAAAGAAATGTGATTTAATGGTCCAGAATACTTTCCTAAGTGTCGGGAATCGAAACTGTCATAAAAGACTACATAAAGCACACTAAACTGCGCAATTTAGCAATTTAACGAACAGTAACGAAACGAACAACCGGACACTACCCGAAACATCAAATTCTTACTAGAAGCATTGTTTTAGTGTCACAAAGCTAGTTATGATCACCAAACATCATAACACATCCTATAAACATATAACACATATAACCCTAACTAGTATACTTTAAATCTAACTAAAACACTTAACTTGCCATTAAATGTTACACTTTAACTCCCCCCCCCCCCCTTTGATGGCCGGTTAGGGGACATGGGTCCCACACAATATTTATTTACTATATTTTAATAGATTTATTGAGAATATTCTAGGCACATTATGCCTTATACCACCTAATTGTTGGATGGAAGTTATAAAAACTACAAGACTAAACCATTCTCATTTTCATACTTCAAACAACACCCACATCTCATCTACCTTCCTCCATAGCTACGGCCTAACACCACCACCATACACTCTCCATTTTCAATCAATCTCCATCCATTCTAAGCATGTACTAAGGTGTAAGAAGCATAACAAAGAAGCTAGGAACTCTTGGAAGTTGAAGGACCTCTCATACAAGCTATTAACCACCTCATCTTCATCTTGTGATAATCCCTAGCCTTGAGCTAGTAGTAAGATCATCTACATCCTACTTTACATCTTATTTAGTTGGTTAAAAGATGTTACAAGTAACTTAACGTGAAGAACACTAATGATCAAGAACATAAATCTTATTCATAAGCTTAAAAATCATAAGAAATCATGTTGTTAAGTGTTATTATGCTTCTTGATGAATGATTATTTGTGTTTATGATGTTAAACATCATATGATCTTGCTAGATAGTGATTAAAGACATAATCTAGCAAGATGAGAGGATGATTATGTTAAAGATCAAGAGATCATCCTTATGTAAAGCATGAACTTGAAAGATCTAATGTTTTTCTTGAAGTGTGATGATTAAAGTGAGTTGTAAGTCTTGTAAATCTAAGATTTCAAGAATGATTTTTCAAGAAACCAAGTTAAAAATACAAAGTTTACTTAATCTTGGTTCTTAAAGAAATCAACCATGTTTTTAGAGGTTAAACAAGTGTAGAAACACTTATGTAACAAGAAAAATCCAAGAAGAAGCATTTTTACAAAATGTGATTATAAGTTGTAAAGATCTAGATTCTTCAAAAAAGATATTTTTAAAGAATCAACCACACTTTAAAGGGTAATTAGGCTTACTAAACACACTAGTAAGTTACTACGAATTTTTGTAAATTTTCAAGTTCATGAAGTGGTAGTTTATGCTTGATTTTTGGCGAAATTGGTAAGTATAGATTGTTTATTGTTGATTGTTGATGGATTGTGTTGATTTACAAAAGAAAATGATATGCCTTCAAGGTATGGAAACCTCCATTTTTAGGGGAAACTATGGCAAAATTTTTCTAAAAATCTAACACTTAGAAAAATATTGTTGAACAAATATTTACAAGTATATTTCAAACCATGGATTTTCATATCCAACACATAGTGGCACAAGGAATTATAGATGCAATGCCATTTATTCTTCAAACTGTTAAGGATACTGATAATAAAAGTAAACATAGCAGTAAGCGACCAACTGAACCAGAAAACAGTGTGAACAATGGACCCGTACTTCAAGTGCCCATTCCCACAAGAAGAAGAACCATGCCTTATGGTTGTTCTTACAAAGAATTCTGGTCCTGCAAACCAATAGAATTCTCGGGCAATGAAGGACCCATTGCAGCCCTACGCTGGATAGAGAAGACTGAGGCAGTTTTAAAAATAAGCAAGTGTGCTGAAGAAGAAAAGATAATGTTTGCCTCTAATTTATTTAAAAACTCAGCCTTAGAATGGTGGAACACTATCCTCCAATCAAAAGGAAGTGATAGGATATACAACATGGAATGGGAAGAATTTAAAAATATGGTAGAAAGGAAATTCTGCCCTCCCAATGAAAAGGAACAGATAGCAAATAAGTTTCTGAACCTTAGGATGACCGGGGTAGATAGTAAGGGTTATACTACTACATTCTTTGAATATGCTAGAATCTTACCAACCCTTGCATCACCTGAACCGGTATTAATATCCCGTTACATCTGGGGATTAATTGGAGATATTAGACATGTAGTCAAGGCAGCTAGACCTCAAACTATAGAAGAAGCTGTAGAACTAGCAAATACCTTGACAGATGAGCTAATCCGTACTAGGGAAGAAGATCAGAGGAGAAACCTAACCCAAAGGCTTACCCAAGAATTCCGTTCTGGGAATTTCAACCGTAGGAATATAGGTTCTACCTCTGCACCATACTGCAAGGTCTGCAAGAAAAAGCATTCGGGAAAATGCTCCACTCACTGCAATTTCTGCAAGGCACCTGGACACAAGGAAGAAGATTGCAGGAGAAAATCCAGTAATGGACTGTGCTTCAACTGTGGGGAAAAAGGCCACATCAAGTCAAATTGTCCGAAATTGGCTCCAGCTGTGAACAACAAGAACACTAAAAATGCTAGAGCATTCGTTCTGACTGCGGATGAAGCCAAGATGATTCCAGATGTGATAGCCGGTACGTTTTTAGTTAATGATATATTTGTTAAAGTATTATTTGACTCTGGTGCAAACCAAAGTTTTATTAATACTTCATTTTGCAAACTTCTAAATCAATCATTAACTAAACTATCACAAGAATGTCTAGTTGAGACAACGAATGGCGAAACGTTAGGATTTCTGAAATCTTGCAGGGAACAAGAATAGAAATTTTAAACCAAAAGTATATTGCAAATCTTTACCCAATGAATCTGGCAGGATTTGATATCGTATTAGGAATGGATTGGTTAATAGCCAATAAAGCTAATATTTTATGTGATCAAAAGTTAATTCAAGTAAATTCACCAAAGGGTGAAAAGATCACAATTAAAGGTGATAAACCATCTAGATCCACGAAATTCATCTCTGTGATGAAAACTGCAAGCTATATAAGAAAAGGATCTATAGTGTATTTGATTTCTATAATCACTAACACTAAAGGAAAGGAATTAAAAGACATTCCAGTAGTGTCTCAGTTTTCAGATGTATTTCCGGAAGAATTGCCAGGGCTACCGCCAGCCAGAGAAGTCGAATTCAGAATCCATCTATTACCAGGAACAACACCGATTGCCAAAGCACCTTACCGTTTGGAACCATCCGAAATGCAGGAACTAAAGAAACAGTTAGACGAATTGCTGGAAAAATGATTTGTACAGCCAAGCTCATCGCCGTGGGGAGCACCAATTTTATTCGTTAAAAAGAAGGACGGATCAATGAGTATGTGCATCGACTACCGTGAATTGAACAAAGTCATGATTAAGAACCGGTACCCATTACCAAGAATCGATGATCTGTTCGATCAATTGCAAGGAGCTCGATTTTTCTCTAAAATCGATTTAAGGTCAGGATATCATCAATTAAAGGTACAGGAAGAGGATATTCCTAAAACCACATTTAGAACAAGGTATGGTCATTATGAATTTACTGTCATGCCATTTGGTTTAACCAATGCCCCAGCCGCATTTATGGACATGATGAACCGAATATGTAAGCATATTTGGATAAATTCATAATTGTCTTCATAGATGATATTCTAATTTACTCTAAGAGTAAAGAGGAACATGCAAAGCATTTGCACGCACTTTTAAGTCTATTAAGAAAGGAGAAGCTTTATTTTCTTGGAATTATTAGAAGATATATTATTTTTTGGGAGAAAATATATATTTTCTTAAATAAACTTTGGACATATTATTTTTTGGTGAAAAATAGATTTATATATATTTTCTAAGTTAGACTAGAAAATATATTATTTTTGAGACTTATATGAAAAGTATAAATATTTTTGCCAAGGAAAAATTCTAAATAATTTTTCTATGTAATATTTCTTAAAATATATATTTTGGAAATATATATTGATGTAATTTTTATTAGAAATATCATTCCGGAAAGGTTAATACAAAAATTATGAATGAGATACTTAATAAATACAATAAAAATACGTATTCTCGTACGTATAATTACACACCGGAATACGTCATCGATACTTGGCAAAAATATAGAAGGATAAGAATACGAATACAAATACACCCATCCTTGGGGAGTTATACAAGTACAAATTCATAAACTTGACAAGTTAAAATGTATTATTTTAACTAATATTCCAAATTTCATAAATATAATTTAAGTTAAAATATTTATTATTTTAACAAATAATTATATAACTTGGAATAATATTAAGGGCACAAAGAAACGTAACTCAAAGACACTAATTAATACTAAGTCAAGGCAGGACCCGCTCGTCTAATAGACCGTAGTACGTTGTAGGTAGTCGTGCACACTAGTAGCAGCTCGAGTTACGTCGGATTGAAGAACGCAAAACCGTGAGTTCATGTCCCCCTTTTCTCTTAACTGTTTTCGGATTTATAACTCTCGGGGGTGGAATACATGTTGCATACGTTTAAATGGTATGAATTGGCTATGAAATGAATTATAGATCATGTGAGCATAGATTGAAATTGAAATGCCATTAACTCTTAATTATGGAAGAAGGTTAGATCTAACGGGTACGGCCGAGCCCCACTCATGGTCCTTATGTGACCACTTGAGTGCTTCGGTGTCCCAGTCGAGGTAAATCGAGAACGGTTAAGGGTAAAATTGACACAGTCAAGGTAAATTGACACAGTCAAGGTAAATTGACACAGTCGAAGGGAAATTCGACACAGTCGAGAGGAAATCGACGAGGGTATAAGCCTACTCATATTGAGTACTCCCTATGTCTCCACATGCGTTAATGTCCTTGCAAAACATTAATTTGATCTGTTCATAGATGCTTTTCATACCTGTTTTCAAAGGGGTCTCTCGAATGTTTACAAGCTTATCATTACTCATACAAAACGCATGAACTCACTCAACTTTTGTTAATGTTTTCCAAAATTACATGTATTTCAGGTAACAAGTTGGATCTTGGGCGCGGGTGTTGTTTCTAGAAGTAAAGTCCAAGTTTAGGTGTCATCCACTTTTGTTGGTTTGTAACTTAGACAAGGTTGTGTTGTTTGAAACTTAAATGACTAGTGTTTGTAATATTTTAAACTTAATGAATGGATGAAAACCGTTTTGATCATATAGTTGTTTATTATGATTGAATGCAATGATATTGAACAAGTCACACACCATACGCTTCCGCAAAAGTCAGGGTGTGACATCAAGTTCATTGTTTCATGTGTATATCTATTCTAAGATCGTTGTTTCAATAAGAAAATATCGAGAAGCACCCTGTTTGACACAGAAAATATATACTAGTTTGTTGTTTCATGAATATATCTTATACATGTTCACTGTTTCATCAATATATGTTATACTAGTTCGCTGTTTCATCCAGAATACTCATAAGGTCGCCGTTTCATCATTATATGTAACAATCCTAAATAAACCGACACCCTCATAGATTTTCCAACACCCTAAAATTATTTAAAGTATCCCAATATGTCCCTAGAAACACCCCATATGTGAAAACGGGTCCCGAATACCTTAAATATTATTAAATTTAATTAAAAATCTGATTTTTGGATTGAGGCGGGCCGCGTAAACCCCACCCCAATCCTTACGCGGGCCGCGACAACTTAAAACCTGGCACGACCATGGGCCGCCACCTGGCCCAACACCCAGCAGACCTATAAGCTGATCTAGACAAGCTATGCGGTTGACCAGCGTTGACGCGGGCCGCGTAGCCCTTTGTCTTCTTTTACGCGGGCTGCGTAGAAACCGAAGTGAAGCACTATATATAGAGGCCATCGGATCTTCAGTCGAATTCATTCAAAAACGTTTTCTTTCTCTCAAATCTAAAGTGTAGGCATTATACACGGGTATTATACCCCCTAAATAGCGAAGCTCTGCTCCGTTGTAAGTATTATAACCCCTGGATACGTATTAGATACTCTGCCCGATTGATCTAGGGTTCCGTAACGGCTGTCGTGGTTCTGCCCGACGTAGTCATTGGAATGCCGTCTCGGGGAGGGTATTACTAATGTTAAAATGGGTTATTATACTAACACGTGTGCATTTGTGTAATTTATAGATAATTCTCAGGAAACCCTAAAGGATAATCTAAGACAACAATGTGAGTTTATCCTCTTTTTGTAGACCTTTTTGTAAATTGTTTTTACAAAACCTCACTTAAATATTTATGTATTAAGCAGTTATTGAGTATTTGTAAGAATACAATTATCATGAGTATGTTGGGGTTTTGTATACAAAATTTGTTACCACCTGGTCAAGGAGTAACATTTCCACAAGTCAGGTCTGACAGTACCATGGATGTTAATTGATATAACTTGGAAACAAATGTAATTGCGAGATCGCCCTCAATACTGTACAATGGTTTTTGTTTAAACTTGATTAAACTGGGATTCACTCACCAGTATTTCCCACTGACAAATGTTTTTAAAACACATTTCAGGTAATCAATTGTGAAAGCTAATTAGAAGCCAGCTGGACAGCACTGAAGGCTTGGAAAAGTGGCAATAAAGTTACCTAAAATAAAATAGATGTTTTTATCAAATAAAATAGGATTTATTCCTATGAAAACGTGTGTACTACGAACTTGGGTTTATCCCATATGTTTAATATTATGGAAATGTGGTATTTTACTCTGATCAAATATTTCCTAACTACGGTCCTGATGAAAAATTCCGCTGCCAAATTAGACAATACGCGATACCACCGAAACTGGCTCGCGGTCGCCCGTTCCCGGGGATTAGGGATCGGGGGTTGCGACAGAAGGTGGTATCAGAGCTAAGCCACTGATTCAGCCACAGAAGTGTTCTGCTGACATCCAAATTTAAATCTGTTAGGAAATAAATTACGGGAATACGTGCATAATTGTATTTTATTGCTATGTGTTATTTGACTATTTGTTAGTTTACAGTATGAGCGACCAAGGACCATCTGACGCATACCGTCAATTGTCTGGTTCGCCTAGAAGCGAAGGCACCTCCTCTTCTCAGCCTGCCCTCTCAGGGTACTCTGTTGATACGGAAGAAGGAATATTCGTGTTTAAGGCTCAGTCAGAAGAGCCATTTCCTCAGAAAAAGAGGGGATGGTTCAGTAGAGGGGCACATGAGCGTAGAAAACGTATGAAAAAGTTACAAGACCAGATAGCACTAGCAGCAGTCAAGAGAGAAACAGATGCCTAAGCCCAGGACATGATCAATAGGGGAATAGCCAACATCCACATCCTAGCAACCACTGTAGCTGACCCTAACCTGGAACAAATAATAGCACCCCAACCATAACTACCAATCCCTGACCAACCCATGGAGATAGAAAACCCTGAAAATCAAGTAGAAATGCATGATTTTAATCCGGAGGAAATACCTAGGGTACCTGCACCAAACCCCTTAGACCCAAATTACGACCCCTGGTGGGATGACGTTAGGGACTATGTGCAACGTTACCCGATACATGAAGACACGCCCATGCCAAACATAGGAGCCTACCCAGGTTTGGATCCTTTAGATCCCTATTACCACAATGTATTCATTAGGGAGATTTTAGAGAATCCTTACCAATTCCAGGCACCTACACCCCCATACCAGGAACCCGCACCCCAGATTCCAAACCCAGTCCTAGAACCTGCACCCCCAATGAGTGCAGACAATGTACAAGAACTTAGGACATTTGGTGAGGAAATTTTAGAGAGTAGTGAAAGAATGAGACAGGTGGGAGAGCGACTCGTCTAGAAGTACGACGAGCGCAATATGGATTTCTGGATGAATCCATATCCGTGAATGTGATAGTAGAGACGGTAGTAATAATAATAATAATAAAATAATATGATATCTGTGTATGTGTATGAAAAAAAACTACGGATGCCTATTACTAGTAGTGTAACTTTAAATTTCTATCGGTATTGTAATTTTTATTTCAGTACTGGTGTGTAATAGATGCATAGTATATGAATAGAGTAAGTCGCAATGATCGACGCTTTTGACCAAAATGCGTGTCATGTGATTGACTATATTAATTATTATTTTGTGATATTAAAATGCGTAAATGTTTAAAATTCAGATGGCCGACGAAGGAAATCAAGGAAATCTGAATAATGATAACCAGAGTAACATTAACTTGGTTAATGAGAATCCGAGCATCAATAACAATGGAAACCAAATGGATAATAGTGCTATCCAACACATAGTGGCACAAGGAATTATAGATGCAATGCCATTTATTCTTCAAACTGTTAAGGATGCTGATAATAAAAGTAAACATAGCAGTAAGCGACCAACTGAACCAGAAAACAGCGTGAACAATGGACCCGTACTTCAAGTGCCCATTCCCAAAAGAAGAAGAACCATGCCTTATGGTTGTTCTTACAAAGAATTCTGGTCCTGCAAACCAATAGAATTCTCGGGTAATGAAGGACCCATTGCAGCCCTACGCTGGATAGAGAAGACTGAGGCAGTTTTAAAAATAAGCAAGTGTGCTGAAGAAGACAAGATAATGTTTGCCTCTAATTTATTTAAAAACTCAGCCTTAGAATGGTGGAACACTATCCTCCAATCAAAAGGAAGTGATAGGATATACAACATGGAATGGGAAGAATTTAAAAATATGGTAGAAAGGAAATTCTGCCCTCCCAATGAAAAGGAACAGATAGCTAATAAGTTTCTGAACCTTAGGATGACCGGGGTAGATAGTAAGGGTTATACTACTACATTCTTTGAATATGCTAGAATCGTACCAACCCTTGCATCACCTGAACCGGTATTAATCTCCCGTTACATCTGGGGATTAATTGGAGATATTAGACATGTAGTCAAGGCAGCTAGACCTCAAACTATAGAAGAAGCTGTAGAACTAGCAAATACCTTGACAGATGAGCTAATCCGTACTAGGGAAGAAAATCAGAGGAGAAACCTAACCCAAAGGCTTACCCAAGAATTCCGTTCTGGGAATTTAAACCGTAGGAATATAGGTTCTACCTCTGCACCATACTGCAAGGTCTGCAAGAAAAAGCATTCGGAAAAATGCTCCACTCACTGCAATTTCTGCAAGGCACCTGGACACAAGGAAGAAGATTGCAGGAGAAAATCCAGTAATGGACTGTGCTTCAACTGTGGGGAAAAAGGCCACATCAAGCCAAATTGTCCGAAATTGGCTCCAGCTGTGAACAACAGGAACACTAAAAATGCTAGAGCATTCGTTCTGACTGCGGATGAAGCCAAGATGATTCCAGATGTGATAGCCGGTACGTTTTTAGTTAATGATATATTTGTTAAAGTATTATTTGACTCTGGTGTAAACCAAAGTTTTATTAATACTTCATTTTGCAAACTTCTAAATCAATCATTAACTAAACTACCACAAGAATGTCTAGTTGAGACAACGAATGGCGAAACGTTAGGATTTCTGAAATCTTGCAGGGAACAAGAATAGAAATTTTAAACCAAAAGTATATTGCAAATCTTTACCCAATGAATCTGGCAGGATTTGATATCGTATTAGGAATGGATTGGTTAATAGCCAATAAAGCTAATATTTTATGTGATCAAAAGTTAATTCAAGTAAATTCACCAAAGGGTGAAAAGATCACAATTAAAGGTGATAAACCGTCTAGATCCACGAAATTCATCTCTGTGATGAAAACTGCAAGCTATATAAGAAAAGGATCTATAGTGTATTTGATTTCTATAATCACTAACACTAAAGGAAAGGAATTAAAAGACATTCCAGTAGTGTCTCAGTTTTCAGATGTATTTCCGGAAGAATTGCCAGGGCTACCGCCAGCCAGAGAAGTCGAATTCAGAATCCATCTATTACCAGGAACAACACCGATTGCCAAAGCACCTTACCGTTTGGAACCAGCCGAAATGCAGGAACTAAAGAAACAGTTAGACGAATTGCTGGAAAAAGGATTTGTACAGCCAAGCTCATCGCCGTGGGGAGCACCAATTTTATTCGTTAAAAAGAAGGACGGATCAATGCGTATGTGCATCGACTACCGTGAATTGAACAAAGTCACGATTAAGAACCGGTACCCATTACCAAGAATCGATGATCTGTTCGATCAATTGCAAGGAGCTCGATTTTTCTCTAAAATCGATTTAAGGTCAGGATATCATCAATTAAAGGTACAGGAAGAGGATATTCCTAAAACCACATTTAGAACAAGGTATGGTCATTATGAATTTACTGTCATGCCATTTGGTTTAACCAATGCCCCAGCCGCATTTATGGACATGATGAACCGAATATGTAAGCATATTTGGATAAATTCATAATTGTCTTCATAGATGGTATTCTAATTTACTCTAAGAGTAAAGAGGAACATGCAAAGCATTTGCACGCACTTTTAAGTCTATTAAGAAAGGAGAAGCTTTATGCTAAATTTTCAAAGTGCGAGTTTTGGTTAAAGCAAGTACAGTTTCTTGGACACTTAGTCAATCATGAATGAATTCATGTGGATCCAACAAAGATCGAGGCGATTACCAAATGGAAAACCCCTGAGTTACCCACTGAAGTTAGAAGTTTCTTAGGATTGGCTGGTTATTATAGAAGATTCATTCGAGATTTTTCTAGAATAGTCATTCCTTTAACTAAGTTAACCTGTAAATCCATTAAGTTTGAATGGGGACCAAAACAAGAAGAAGCATTTAGAATTCTCAAGCAAAGATTAACCCATACACCCATACTAGCGTTACCATAAGGAACTGAAGATTTTGTAGTATATTGTGACGCTTCTAAATTAGGTTATGGATGTGTGTTGATGCAACGCCAAAAGGTTATAGCTTATGCATCTAGACAACTTAAGAATCATGAAGAGAATTATTCAACCCATGATTTGGAATTAGGAGCTATAATTTTTCCCTTAAAATTTGAAGACATTACCTTTATGGTAGTAACTTTACCATATTCACATATCATAAGAGTTTAAGGTATGTTTTTGGGCAAAAGGAATTGAATATGAGACAAAGACGCTGGATGGAGATGCTTAGTGATTATGATTGTGATATCCAGTATCATGAAGGAAAAGCAAATGTAGTGGCAGATGCTTTAAGCCGAAAGTATCATGAAAAGCCAAAAAGGGTACGTTCTCTTAAATTAAATCTACAAGTAGATTTAAATGATCAGATAAGAGAAGCACAAAAATCAGTAATCAAGGATGATACTGAAAAGCTAAAATGTATGATTAAAGAATTAGAAGAAGGAACAGATGGAATTTGGAGATTCCATGAAAAGAGAATGTGGATACCTAAATTAGGAAACCTGCGTCATCGTATATTAGAAGAAGCCCATAAGTCTAAGTATACAATGCATCCAGGAAATGATAAAATGTACCAAGATTTAAGAAAGATTTTTTGGTGGATAGGAATGAAAAAGGACATAGCAGCCTATGTTTCTAAATGTTTAACTTGTTCACAAGTTAAAGCTGAACATCAGAAACCCTCAGGTTTATTACAACAGTTAGAAATGCCAGTGTGGAAATGGGAATTGATAACAATGAATTTTGTTACTAAATTACCCAAAACAAATAAAGGTAATGATACAATCTGGGTGATTGTAGATAGGCTAACCAAGTCAGCTTATTTTCTACCAATGAAATAAACTTTCAGCATGGAACAGCTAGCTAAATTATATGTAAATGAAATAGTTTCATTACATGGAATACCTTTATCAATTGTTTCTGATAGGGATAACCTCTTTACCTCTCATTTTTGGGCAAGTTTCCAAAAAGCAATGGGAACCAAGTTAAATCTAAGCACAGCTTATCATCCTCAAACAGACGGACAAAGCGAAAGGACAATTCAGACAATGGAAGACATGCTTAGAGCTTGTGTAATTGATTTCGGAGGTAATTGGGACGATCACTTACCTTTAATAGAATTTTCTTATAATAATAGTTATCACACAAGTATCAATGCTGCACCATTCGAAGCACTTTATGGACGAAAGTGCCGAACCCCAGTCTGTTGGGCAGAAATTGGGGAAAAGCAACTATCTGGACCTGAGATAGTGCAAGAAACAACCGACAAGATTATTCAAGTCAAGGAATTACTGAAAACAGCACGTGATCGACAGAAGAGCTATGCTGATAACTGACGCAAACCGTTGGAATTTCAAGTAGGGGACCAAGTATTGTTAAAAGTCTCTCCTTGGAAAGGAGTGGTAAGATTCATCAAACGGGGAAAGCTAAGTCCCAGGTATGTTGGACCTTTTGAGATTATTAGAAGAATAGGACCTGTAGCCTATCAGCTACAACTGCCAGAGGAAACGGCAGGAATACATGATGTATTTCATGTATCAAATCTCAAGAAATGCTTAGCCGATGAATCGCTGATGGTACCTCTTAAGGATATAGAGGTAAATGAACAACTCAAGTTTGTAGAAAGACCTCTACAAATTGAAGACAGGAAAGTAAAAAATCTGAAGCACAAGAGATTAGTTCTGGTCAAAGTGAAGTGGGACTCCAAAAGAGGACCAGAGTATACATGGGAGCTTGAATCATAAATGCAAAGGAAATATCCACACTTGTTCCAGTAGATCTCGAGGACGAGCTCTAAAACAAGGTGGGGAGGATGTAACAATCTTAAATAAACCGACACCCTCATAAATTTTCCGACACCCTAAAATTATTTAAAGTATCCCAATATGTCCCTAAAAACACCCCATACGTGAAAACGGGCCCCGAATACCTTAAATATTATTAAATTTAATTAAAAATCTGATTTTTGGATTGAGGCGGGCCACGTAAACCCCACCCCAATCCTTACGCGGGCCGCGACAACTTAAAACCTGGCACGACCATGGGCCGCCACCTGGCCCAACACCCGGCAGACCTATAAGCTGATCCAGACAAGCTACGCGGTTGACCAGCATTGACGTGGGCGGCGTAGCCCTTTGTCTTCTTTTACGCGGGCCGCGTAGAAACCGAAGTGAAGCACTATATATAGAGGCTATCGGATCTTCAGTCGAATTCGTTCAAAAACGTTTTCTTTCTCTCAAATCTAAAGTGTAGGCATTATACACGGGTATTATACCCCCTAAATAGCGAAGTTCTGCTCCGTTGTAAGTATTTCCCACTGACAAATGTTTTTAAAACACGTTTCAGGTAACAAATTGTGAAAGCTAATTAGAAGCCAGCTGGACAGCACTGAAGGCTTGGAAAAGTGGCAATAAAGTTACCTAAAATAAAATAGATGTTTTTATTAAATAAAATAGGATTTATTCCTATGAAAACGTGTGTACTACGAACTTGGGTTTATCCCATATGTTTAATATTATGGAAATGTGGTATTTTACTCTGATCAAATATTTTCTAACTACGGTCCTGATGAAAAATTCCGCTGCTAAATTAGACAATACTCGATACCACCGAAACTGGCTCGCGGCCGCCGGTTCCCGGGGATTAGGGATTGGGGGTTGCGACATTATATCTACCATAAGTTCGTTGTTTCATCTATAAAAAGTCACCTAAGTTTGATGTTTCAGCCAGAAAACTTGTTAAGTTTGCTGTTTCAGCCAGAAAACTGTTTCAATGCAGAAATAATGTTGTTGTTTCACGTGATCACCCTTTCAAATTTTGGCAGCATTAAAGTGATTCTGCATATTGCAGTTTCACGTGAACCTGTAAGAAATAAAGGCCATCACATGCTACCATTTCTTAAAGCACCGGCCTTCTTACCATGCAAAGAAAAGAAACAGTTGAAATGACTATACCAGCAGAACATGAATTCAGTCTACATTTGAAAACAAAGGTGAGCAGAATAGCTGTAAGAATGATTAATTCAAAGAGCAGTGAACAGAATACGTATGAAGAAGAATATAAACCCATACTAACTTCATTTCAAAAATCAAAGAAACCCACCAAGATCAATTACTTAGCAAATACATCATTCTGTGACACCTTCAATCTGTTTACAATGAATTTCGAATGTAATCCTGGTCCTCTTAATTACGCCTTGTTGTTTTTGAACAAGGATCACCGTGCACTAGAGGTGTTCAAGAATCCCGAAATTTCCGTCACCCTATAAATATTAAAAGATCAGATCGTACCTTTTGGAAGCATCTGAAACAACATCCTGTTGGACCACGAGTAGAAGTGTTAATACGTGCAGCAGGATTCGGTGGGATACTCGACAGTGGGTACCAGTATATAGACCACGCGTTAATACGCGTTGGTTGAGCGGTGGAGGCTAGAAACCCACACGTTTCACCTCCCTTTTGGTGAAACGACTGTGACCTTAGAGGATGTAAATGAGCTGTTGGGGCTACCAATAGAGGGGGTGCCTATAAGTGGGGCCGATAGTGCGATAACATTCGCTGGGGCAGCGAATATGTGTCAAAATCTACTGGGGTTTACCCCGGAAGAACATCAAGTAAGGGGCAAAAGGGTTAGTTCAGTGCGCATTCTAGAAGAAATAAAGTCGGAGTTTTCAGAAAACGACGCATCGGATTTAGAGTGCATTATTCGTGCACGCTTAATAATTTTTTATTTAATAGGGTGCACGGTATTACCTGATAACGCGAACAACTGGATATGTCTAAATTTTTTGGACTTTCTAGAAGATTTGACTGCATGTTCGGGTGTTAGTTGAGCAGTGCTACATTATGCAGCTTTTACAGAAACCTTTGTAATGCTGCAACACCTGATGCTGTAAGCGTTACCGGCCCAATGTCGATTTTACAAGTGTGGGCGTGGGAGAGGTTTCGTTGTTTTGCACCCGAGATTGCTCCGTTCCACTACAATGCACCGTTAGCTGCCGGGTATACTAAAGTTTAAAATTTTAAAAATATTCAACTTTGGTAGATAGATTATATTATGTTAGCTTATTATTTACCTTTGTAGGTGGAAGGGGAGCCTAAGCTGTACAGACGTTCCGACACATTGCCTCAAAACATATAGATCTCAACTGCAATTTTTGAATGAGGCAATGGTATGCTACTTAGTTGTAGTCATATAAAAGTTATTTTGACCACCTTGCTAAAGTTTGAAAATTTTTTGTTTCAGTTTAACTGGAGACCGTATGACGAAGTTGTGGATAGACTCTCCGAAGTATGTAGGAGTGGTATGGGAATTTGGAGGAGCACTTGCCCTCTGTTATACATCAATGTATGCATTGAACATGGGAAAAGTTTTAAAATTATTTCACTTCAGTACTGACTTACCTTTACCTGAACCCATACGTGTTTCTGTGGGCCTTACTGTAACCTGTTTATTTGGAAGTATATGGACCCATACTTTTCCACTGCGACGTGCATTTCGTGTCATTGCTCATCGACCTACTTTTATTTGTCTAGATGTGATATGTTGGGTTATATGAGATTTGCTGATGATGATAGGCAAAACCCAAGAGAACCATCTTCCCTGCCCGTTGGAATAAGTTAAAGTACAATCTTTGGTTCTAAAGTTTCCCCCCTTGAAGGCTTCCCAAAACAACTACCCAAACTACTGGAACAAATATGTTACCTCCAAGAATAGAGAACGGAAGTAAAGTGCTGGATTGTCAAAGTGCTAGTCAACCAGTTAAAAGTCAAGTCAACAAGAGTCAAAACTTAAGACAAGAAGATCAAGTCAATAGGTCAACCAAAGACCAGAAGTGTTGGTTCTCATCAGCAATTTAGGAATCCAATTGTTTACACTCTATCACTAGAAGTAGTAGTTCAATGTAACAGCGTAACTATCCAGCAGTTTTGCTAACCGCTGACAATTACATTATTTTATGAGTTGTTAGGGATCTCTTTCATAGTGACGTCTCTCCGCCTATATATATAGTTCTTTGTACTCAATGTATCAGGAACGCTAAGAGTCAAAAGGCATAAGAACTTAGTGGGAGAGAGATCACATGTTGAGGAGTACACTTTGTACCTTTGAATTGAATTAAATCATTATACAGTCATTCCCAAATCCAACTGTGTTGATGATGATGTGTTTGTATCAAGTGTTTTTGCTTGAATTTCCATATCTATTCATATTCAAACTGTTTAATAAAAAAACACACATCACACCCTCTCGGATCCAACATGATCCAAGCGGGTTCAAGTGCCTCAAGAACGTATGTACCAAAACAAATATATTACCTCGATAAAATATTCCCTTCATTATTCCTCTGTAGTTTACGGAATCTGGTTAGTGTTCTACAAATTAATATATTAAAATTAAGATCTACTACAAAAAACACAATTTATATAATAAAATTACATTAAAATCATAAAATTTTATGTCAATTTTCTCTTTTTAAGTTATAATTATAGCATAAAATAAACACCCACTTTAATTTATAACATAAAAAGTTATAATATAATAGAAATGGTTAAACGGGTCAACCCGCCAACCCGACCAGGTTGACCCGAACCTGACCCGTTTAGCTAAACGGGTTGGCGGGTTCAACCTAAAACTGACCCGAACCCATTTAGACTAAACCCAAACCCGTGAATTTTGTGTTAGGTTCGTGTCGTGTTTTCGGGTCGTGTTAGAAATTCACACCCCTAACCATTACATAACACACCGGGTGGAAGGCCAAAGGACTGATCAAGTTGAACTGGAGGATGATTAAATTGTGAAAGGTGACAGACTTACAAGATGGTGGAGAACTGTTGTTCAAAGTGCAAGATCTTGAGTCACATTGCAAGGACTTTGCAAAGGGCAATGTGATTTGCAAGCATTTGCTACTGTTTATTTTTGTATAATTGTTGTAATTGCTACTTGAGTATTGTCTACTGCTGGTATATTGGCATATTATTTAGTAAACCATTTACAAGAAAACTAATTTGAAGAAACCACTAAAACTAGATTTTAAAGGAAACCATCACAAGGAAACTTGTACATCACATATACCATTAGAAAACAAAACAGCCTAATGCTACTAACAAGGAATTTGCACATTTGGATTTAACCTTCTTCTTTTACCTGATAAATCATAAACGTCACGAGCGCTCATTGGTGGATCGAGGGGAATGTTCGACCATAAAACGACCAGGGTTTAGCTCGAGAAACGCCTGAGCTTTAGCAAGAGTGCAAGAGTCGAGTGGAGAGTCGAATACCAAAAATGAAATAAATGAGTATACAGTTGGAACCATATATGTAATTTCTTAAAATTGAAAATTACGAAAATGTACCATCATCCATGTAAGTTACTATAGTAATAACAATATAATATAATTATCATGTTGAAGCTTACTATTTAGAAACAAGTAAAGGAATTTGAATTGGAAAAAAGAGCAATCCCTAAATAATATACACTGCTACTGATTAAAAGTTTCAGCTAAACATTATATAAACCACTTCATACAAAAGAATTGACCAAAACAAATAAAAACAACAAAACAATCCCCACAACACAAGTTACACAACTTCCTCGTACCGTGGTATCATGTTAACTGCTCTGGTTTCGGGTTCAAGAATATCTACTAAAACCCCCTCTTCATTTCGTTTCGTGTAAATTTACCTATCGACGTTTTCACGACGCAATCTGCTCACCGATCAAGTCGAACCCCACGAGCAAAAACGACAACCCTTGAAACAACAAGAAGTAGACATGGATACCTTGAGCCGATAAAAGACTTCTCGCAGAAGCAGTTAGCAACAGAAATGCCAGCATCAACTCCTTTGTATAGATCCTATTATGCTTCTTTTTCTCCTTTTCTTTCAACTCGGCTTCGAGTTTCTCGAGATCGGGTTCCGACACGGCCTGTTGGATCTCTTTCGACTCGACTAACGAAACAAGATCACCTTCGGAGGACCTGCCGGATTTCTTGGTGACCACCCACTCATACGCGCTGCCTAGCTGGAACAGGCCCGAGATCATGGCGTTGAATTTGGTTACCGACATTGTGTTTTCGAAGAGGAGATAGGGGACTAGAAACGGGAATGCTTTTGGGGACGGAAGGATGCTGAGAATCGACATGGTGGCGGGGACGTAACAGACGACCCAAGCCGGGAGGGTAGCCTCGGGTACAAACATCGTCATTGGGAGGATTATGCAGAAGAGGGTAAATGAGTAAAATGGTAGGATGAGTTTTCGTAGTAAGAAGAAAAGGAATATTATGTTTGCTTTCTTCCAAATGCTAATCTGTAAATAACAAACCAATAATTTGATTAATAATAATCGGTTTAAAACGCGTATCCAAACACATTCTAAGCAAATGTATAGGACATATGAAGCCTGACCTTTGATTTGATGATGTCAGGCAAGCATAAACGAAACAATTGCATTGGCCCGGAATGCCATCTGTGTTGCTGCTTCCGGTAAGCTTCATATGATTCAGGCAATTCACACTGGCACTGTAAAAACAAAAAACGTAAATCATTAGCACCAGATAAGTGTGGCAAAACAAGTGTATCGGGTTGGATAATGGGTCATATAGATATAGGTTCAGAACAATATGGGCTCGGGTTGAATATTATAAATAAAATGAATATTTCAATTAATAAAAACAAGAAAAGCATGGGAAAACAAGAGGGTCGGGTCGGATAACGGGCCAAAACTGGTTGAACCAGTCGTTCTAGACAAAATAAAATAATAATAATAAATTAGCACTAGAATAAGCCTTGCAAAACAAACGGTCAGATTGCATATGGGCCAAAGTGGCCGGAACAAAATGGGATCGGGTTGAAACGTAAGTTTAGAAACAAAATGATGAAAATTTCAATAGATTAGCACCAGATAAGCCTCGCCAAACAAGCGGGTCAGACCAGATAATGGGTCAAAACTGGTTCGGGACAAAACGGGCTCAGGTTGAATCTTGTCATTTTATAAAGATTGAAAACTGAAACAAATTAGAACCAGAAAAAGACTGACAAAACAAGCGGTCCGGGTAGGATAACGGTTCAGAACTGGTCCTCAACGATATGGACTACGATTGAAACTGGTCATTTTAGGAAAAAAAATATCAAAAACAAACTCAATTTCATGAAACAATGTAGGATTTTCTTAAGTACCTCAACATCATTGAGAAATATCATTTTCCATCCATGAAGATGAGCTCTAACGGCAATGTCCATATCCTCGACGGTGGTCCTCTCCAACCACCCACCGGACTCCTCCAACGCCTTAATCCGCCACACTCCCGCCGTCCCGTTGAACCCAAAAAAGTTCAAGAAAATCCCATTCACTTGTTGTTCAACTTCAAAATGGAATGCTAAGTTAACGTGCTGCAATCGTGTTAGCAGATTCTCATCCCTGTTAACAAACGACCACCTTGCTTGCACCAGTCCCAATTCCTCATTATCCTACAAAATTACAATCAAATTCACACTAAATTACAACCAAATTCACCTAATTTACACAAACGGAAACGAGAAAAACGAAAAATACCTTAAAGTGGGGAACGGTTTTTCTGAGGAAATCGGGATTGGGTTGGAAATCAGCATCGAAGATGGCAACAAATTCATAATCTTTAACGTAACTGCAATTCATAGCAGACTTGAGATTACCAGCTTTATACCCGTCTCGAATAACTCTATGTCGGTAAACAATATTCACACCCTCGTTTTTCCATTTATGAACCTCATCTTTGATCAACAATTGTGTTGTTGGGTCATCCGAATCATCCAAAACTTGGATTAGTATCTTGGATTTTGGCCAGTTTAAGTTACAAACCGCACCAATCGACTGCTGATACACCTGGTAAACAACAAGTTCAGCATTTAGTAATAAATCTTGACGACAAATACGATAGACTTCCACACAAATTGCAGAATCTATACGTCAAAATCCAAAATGTGTTAAAAAGATTCATGTTTTTATGCAAAGAAACCAAAATTGGAAATGGGTATTCAGAAAATTCAAAAATTTGTTGTTTTTATGCAGATCAAATAAAATGCAAATGGGTATTCAAAAAATTTAACATTGCTACACAAATTGCCTTAATTTTCAGAAATTTAACAAAGAATCCATGTCTTATGCAAGTCAAATAAAATTAGCACATGGGTATGTAGAATAGTGAACAACAAGTTCAGCATTTGGTAATAAATCTTGTCAACAAATATCAAACATTCCCACACAAATTGCCCCAAAATTCAAAATTTCATTAAAAAAAACATCTTTTATGCAAATCAAACAAAACTAGCAAGTGGGTGTGCAAAATTTGGAAAATTCAATAATTTGTTCAAAAAATCTCATCTTTTTATCCAAAACAAACAAAATTGCAAATGGGCATTTGGAAAATCCAACAGTTTCTTCAAAAAAACCTCATCTTTTATCCAAATGAAACAAAATTACCAAAAGGGTATTTCAAAACTTGAACAAATTATACCTCTTTTTCATTACACATAGGGATCTGAACAAGAACCATAGGGAAAAAGCCCTCATTATCCCCAGATTCAAGATCAGGCAACCTTTCTTTAGGCACAGGTTTAATCCTCTTAAACCGGATCCAAAAACACCCCAAACAAAGCACCAATCTATCCAAACTCTGTATCAAGAACAGATAAATACAAGCATTTGCCAACATCTGTAGCGGCGGTGCAAGATACCCGACCCGGATCCAAACCCATCTCGAATAAACCCAATCAAACAACCCCTTCACCGAAAACCCATCTTTTAACAAATACAAATACCCCAAATCAAGATCCGGAGCCCTGAAATGCCAGCCTTTGAAATAAGCAAAAATCTCAAAGATTAATAATATTATTGACACCCAGAGAAATATTTTTATAAAAAGGTAGAATCTTGAACCGGTTTTGCCGGTTTTTTCAGTGTCGGTGCGGCCGGCGGAGAGGCGGCGGCGTACGGCGGAGGCGAGGAAGAAAGTGGCCGGAGCAATGGAGGTGATGCAGCCGGCGGCACGGTGGGCTTTGAGGAGTAAAACCCATGTGAGTTGTTTGGCATTTTTGTTGTGACCCTTTGAAACGTTGTCGTTTAAGAAGTCATCTTCTGTTGGGGATTGAAGCTCCACCATTGACCAGTTGTTAGGGTTTTCCATTTTGACCACCACCGGAGTTCCATGGTGGCTGTCGCTCCGCCACCAGTTGAACGACGGCGCCGTCATGGGTTTGTTGAATCTTGAAGGAAAGGTGGAAACTTTGAAACAAAAGATCAAAGATCATAGATCAAAGGTTGATGTTTGTTAAATGTTCAAGATTTGTGTCAGCATTGTGTTTTTGGGGGGTTTTGAACTGGGTTTTTTAGAGAGAGAAAGTGTAGAGAGAGAGAGAGAGAGGAGAGAGAGTGAGGTGGTGGTAGTACAAGACTAATAAAGTTGGAAGAAGATGAGTACAACAACAACTACAAAGGTTCTTCTTGCTTGAATTGATTTACAGCTTGCATAATGTTTTTTTTTTTTTTTTTTTTTTTTGACTTAGAAAGTGTAGATTGAAATTTGAAATGGGAATAAAAAGGAAAACAAGGAAAGGTTAATTATGGTAACAGCTCAACAACACGGTTTGATTTAGATTTCTGTTGATCAAATCATGATGGTGACTTTGATTGTGATTATGAGCATTAATGAGATTAGAATAATTCAATAAAATATTAAAATTTTGTAATATTTGGTTATAAATAACAAAATAAAATAGAGTATAATGGACCCGCTCCTTGGATTTCTCTTTCAAACATGGAAATAAAATCAAAATCATCCCTAAAATCTTGCTGAATTTTGATGTAAAAAAGGGAGATTTTTAAGGATTTTTTTTATATAAACAATTGCTTTTTCCTTAATAAAGATTAAAGAGTAATAAGGCTCCGACAAAGATTCGTAATTTTCAAATCTTTTTTAAAACACCCCCACACTATTTTTATATTGAAAAAAGAAAGCAATGTTTATTGAAAAAAGAAAGCAATGTTTTGTTGTAAAACTTTTAAAATCGGGGTAGACAACGCTTTATAAAACATTTCACCGTTTCTTTTATGAAAAAGATAAATGCTATTTTAATGAAATATATAATCTCATATTGTAGAAAAAAATTAAAGACATTTTTACAGCCAATTTTTGTGACCCACATATATGTAAAGTACAAAATCTTGATAAATATATATTCTTTTAATATATATTATAAAAACACGAGTTTCTAAATTGTTTGTGATAACTTTATGTTTTATATATATATATATTTCTAAACACTTTAGAGGATTAATTGTTTGTGATCACTTTTATGTTGTATATATATTTCTAAACAATCTTGAAAGCAAAATTTACGGTCAAATAAAAATTGAGTAAAATAAGGAGTTAGAAATGATCAAATTTTCCCAAAGAGTTATCTAACAATATTTTAATTACGCTATTATAAACTAAGTTAATAAATTAAACCAAATAATATATTTTTAATATATAAGAGCCATTAAACCTAATGAATTATCTTATTTATGTTTAGCTTGTCGATACAATACACTCAATTCATATAGATTTAAAATTTAAAGCACATTCCTAGATTCTAAAACTGGAGATTTGGGTTTTCTAATGGAGACTCAAGTTCAATTTTCACTTGTGTCATATTGGGGTGGATATTGGGCAATGATGGTGACAAACCCACCGAGGGGGGTTTGATCCTGAGCCGCACCCCGGTTTTCATCCGGCTGTTACTTCAGTGAGGCATCTCGTCCTCGTGTGGAGGCAGTACGGTTTCCGAAGGAACGCTGTAACCAAGTCTGACCAACCCAGTACAGACATAATCAAGAAAACATAGTCTGAACAGATCTTGGCTAAGGCTGACGTTTAAACGGTGTGACATTAGATCACTAAAAAAATAAGTCGCCGTTAAAAAAAAGGTACACAAAAGCAAAGATTGCTGAAGTGGCTTGGCTTGCCGACAAGTCGTCACTCATGTCATGTTCAATTTCATTGCAATTTTGGTATAAAACTTCCCGACATCAATTCATTTATAACGGTGAAAATTACGACATTTTATTATGGAATCTTTCTATCGGAAAAAATGCTTTTAAGGTTTAGATTTAGTGGATAATTAGGTTTATTTATGTATTGAGTTTTAAGCAATGAGATTGATATGTAGTAGATTTTTTTGAATATGTTTGGTTAATTAGTTAAACTGAGTTGATTGTCAAATACGTAAATACGCATAAGGCCGCCTTGTATACTCTAACACTTATAGGTGTTAATCCTAGTTGACATCCGTTAACGCTTCTCAACCGCTCCTGGAGGGTGTTAAGGGGCATTAAAAGTATCACGTGTTAAGATGTTAACTAGGAGAGAGAGGGAGAGAATCAAACATTAGAAAATTTGCACACACACAGCACACTAGATATGTGTATTTTAATTAATTTAAGGGGTGTTAACGGGGGTTAAACCATTTTCTTAGTATGAGGTGAAGTGAAAGAAGGTCAAGTGGGTGATGTGACGACTACGTGTAGTTAACGGGCGCGAAAGTATACCCGATGGCCTAAAAATGTGTTACGAAACAAATCTTAATCAAATGATTCAAAAAATAGATAAGAACTTGAGAGAAAACAAAAGTTTTGGAAGTGACTAATTCATTTCTTCATTCATAATAGGAAAAATTACAAGTTTTGTCCTTTATCTTTATACCACTTTTCATGCGGTGTCCTTTTTAATGAATGTGAACAGACGGTGTCCTTTACTAGGTATTTTGTTGCAAGTTTAGTTCTTTACACCCAACCCAATTAAAAAACCCCGTTAATTGTTGGGTTTAAAGGACTAAACCTACAATAAAATACCTAGTAAAGGACACCGCATGTCAACAATTAACAGGGTTTTTTAACTGGGTCGGGTGTAAAGGACTAAACTTGCAACAAAAATACCTAGTAAAGGACACCGCCTGTCAACATTCATTAGAAAGGACACCGTCTGAAAAGTGGTATAAAGATAAAGGACAAAACTTGTAATTTTTCCTTCATAATATAAAAAGACTATAAAGCTAATTATATAGCTATACAAAACACAAGTAATTAACTATCCACTACTCTTTTGATTCACTAAAAACACTTGACCCGCTAATTACTATGATAACTTAGTGACTCGAACAAATGAATAAGAAAACAATATGATGCTTATAACGTGGGTGTTCATGGATACGTATCAAAATGAACATCAAGTATGATACTAAATATACCATATAACACCGACCTTATTTAACTCTAATAATAAAAGCATCCCTAATATATGACTATTAGGAGGGTGAGTACTGGCTTAAAGCTAAACTTAACTGATTTGAACACAGACCAAACTGAAAACCAGGAGTTGATGGAGGAAAAAAAGGAACCTGAAGACCCCGGTTGGTACTAGGTCAGTCTCTGTTTTGAAGCCAGTCGAGCCCAAACCGAACCAAAAAGCAACTTGATAAAATGTGATAAAATTAAATATATTAGTATATGTGGGTGTGTGTATAAATGTGATAAAATCAAATATATAGTATGTGTGTGTGTGTAAAAATGTGATAAATGAACTCAAGTTGGTTTAAACTTCAACTTGATCAAGTAACTTTATTCCACAACTCTGCACGTTTCATTCTTCCCTATATAGTAGTCTTGTTCTAAAACGTTGTAATTACAAAAGGTTTGATGTTGACAAGGTTGTAATTATGAAAATAAAGAAAAGTAGTACTGAATTAAATCAGCAACTAAAAAATAAGCTCAAACACTAGTAATTGAAACTTGATAAGCAAGAAACCATGTTAAGAAAAACATAAGGCTAACAACAAATCAGTCAAAAATGTTGTGTTTCGTCAAAAATCACTATTTCATTTCATTAGTTTAAAAATTGCGATTTCAGTCCCTGTGGTTTCACTTTCATAACCATTTCAGTCCACCTCGTAATCATTTCAGTCCCTGTACTAACAGAATAAATGGATTGAAATGGTTACGAAAGTGAAACCACATGGACTGAAATGGTTACGAAATTGAAACGACAGGAACTGAAATCCGAATTTTTAAACTAATGAACTGAAATATTGATTTTTGACAAACCACAAGAACGAAAACAGTAATTAACTCAAAAATGATATTTAAAACTTAAGTGACATATTCAACAATACAGTATATAAAATGCAATAAACTGAAAGTATGGGGGGTGATTTTGAAATTTGAGGTCCATGCAATGAAGAGATGGTCCTTGTGTTGTAGGGGTGGTTGGGATTGAAATGTATTTGGACCGGCCGGCCGGTGGGGTTTTAATTATGTCACGTGAATATCAACGACAAATGTTTATATTATTATGAACCATACATAAATGATTAAATAAAAAAAATGTGACAAGTAGAAAGAGTTTTTGAATCAAATTAATGGTTAAGTTTGACACAATGTTAAAATGGTTAATGGTAATTTAAAGATAAGTTGAAGAAGTAAAAATAAAAGAACATGTATTTGTTTGACTTTTTATTTTATATGTTTTCAAAAGAAGCAACGTTCTTAGTAAAAAAAATTGTTTTATAATATTGCATTTAAAAAGTTTGATTCATTGTTAAATTATAATAGCGCATTTACCCGTATATACCAGTCGTCTAATGCATCATTAAGGAGTTCAAACTGATAAGATTTTATCTTTATAATGACATTTGATTCACTTTTGATTACAAATTTACATGATTGTCCATTACCCCAGCTCGGTTGGTTGGTTGGCCGGTTGTCTCCGTTGGAGGCGTCGGTTCGATCCCCGGCTAGTGCTGGGTATTGGACATCTCGGTGAGGGCTTGGCCCGAGGTTTTACCTGGTTTCGAGTCCGAGGGGGGGGGGGGGGGGGTTTACCTATTTCACGGGGTTTCCGCGCATCTGGGGTGTGCTACGCTTTCTAGCGGTGGTCGAGTAGTCGGCCTTTGGACATAAGGGTGGGTTTACACGTGGAAAGCAGTTAGCTGTTAAAAAAAAAGTAAAAAAACAAATTTACGTGATCTAACTCATTAAAATGGTACGGCTCACTTACACAGCTGCTATCTAAACGCAATACTAAAACGGGCACACATACCCACCTTATAAAACCCATGTATATATACTTGTTAAATTTCACTTCACCTAAAAAATGCTTTGTTCTCATGTATATTTTAGTGAAAATGAAGAAATAGAACGTAAAATTAAGAGTAGATGAGGATGAAGGGTAGCCGCTTAAAGATTAAATGTTTTGACATGTGTGGCATGAGTTGGCAATAAGTCACAAAGGGTAAGAGGGTCAATGGCATCAACTACTGTCACACTTGGATCCCTTGCAAATATGACACCCCGCACCAACCAACGTTTTCTACACTAAATTTATATAAATCATCCCCATTATTCAATGGCCGATACACTCGTTTTTTCCTACAGGTCTTATGTTAGTTGTTGTTACAAGAAATATAAGACCAAGGGTAGTGGACTGACTGGTTAGACATAAGGCTTGAAGGGTTTTGGTTTGCCTAACGCAGGTCGTGGGATCCCCTCACGTTTGCTAGACGTAGGAGGAGGTTCACTAGTTTTGTTGTTGTTCACTTGAAATTCTTGACTGAAAGAGATTCAGCCTCGGATGTTGTTGTTAGTGACGGTATGATATTTGAAGTGAAGAAGAAAAGCATGCATGAAGCAAGTTCTCGAGGGAGAGAAAGAAAGATCAGAGATCAAGGAAGATCTGAGCTGATCGGAATCTCTTGCATGAATGACAAGGGCTGTCTTTTATAGAGGAAAGTTCTTCCCAAAGGGGAAACCTTTGACTAGTGAACCTCAGCTGCAGTAGGGGGCTTACCCATTTAGGGGTTGAAGGCTTCGGACCTGCGGGTAAAAGGATGTTTCCTTTTGCACATGCCACTTTTGCGGCTGAGAGGAGAGTTGGTGGGTTACCAGTGATGTGACTGGTTACTGTGCTTGTTCTTTTTGCTGTTTATCATAACTCACGGGTTTTGAACCTTTTAACAGTTTAACCTTTTAAGTTATTACGTGTTTCAGTCATATTATTGAGGCTTGAACTACCCCCGTCATCAACCCCCAAGTCAGAGGTGTTTAGGATGTATGCTCAAATGCTTCTGACTTTACACATTGTTTTCATTGCTTGAAGGCTTCAATGCTTCAAGGGTTCATTAGCAGTTGAGATTTTGAATTTCTGAAATGACAACTGATGTGATGGGTGCCAGTTATCGCAGGCGGCGATTGTAATTACCTGCTGTGTAATTATAACTTCTATTCTTATCATTTATCTCTTTTTTATTTACACAATAACTATCTTCATTATTTCTTCAAGCATTCCATCGGTCCTTTCTTCCGTTCAGGTTAGTTATCATCCTGCCTTCTTCATTTTTTTCTGTTCTTCGTTTAATCGCTTATCATGGGTGCTCGTAAGGACCTTTCAGTCAGTTATTCTCGTCTCACTCTAGAGGAAGTGGAGGCGTTTTGTATTGAATGGGGTATTGGTTTGAAATACAATCCGGTTGCACCGGGTTGTGACAAATCTGTTGATCAATGCCCTCCTGGGTCAATCGCTTTGTATTGTCGTCATTTCGAGTTTTCCAATCTCCGTCATCCATTCTCAATATTTGTGTTAAATGTTTTGGAACATTACCAAGTCTCGTTTGGTCAAATCCATCCTCAGGGTGGGTTTTATATTTTGAAGTTTTGTGTCGAGCCTCTGGGTATGATCCTACTTTGTTGTCATTCCGTCGGTTCTTCCGCTTGGCGAAAAATGGTGACTGGTTCACGTTTGAAACGTCTAAAGTTGATACTTGCTTGGTTTCGTCTATGGTTACCACCCTTGGTGTCTGGAAGGACTGGTTCTTTTGGGTCTGTGAGTCAATTGTTCCTTTTAAGATGAGTTGGAGACACCCAGACGCTGTTCTTAATGAACCGGAACCCTCTGATTCTGAATTAAATAGTTGTTTTATTAAGGCCATCCGAGAATGTCCTTCGAGGGGTTCGACCATTTCCTGAACATTTGCTAGTGTTGTTGGGTATTAGCAAATTATGGGATAAACCTGATCGGGATCCGGTTCTTATGAGGAGTGGTCAGGGTATGCATTTAACTTGTTTTGCTTTTTGACATTCCTTTTGATTGTTTACTTATACTTTTTTTCCTATGAATTTTGCAGTTATGTCTGCATTGGATTTTGTCAAAAGTGATGATACATCGGATGTTGCATTCTCGGATGTTGAGGCTGCAGCGGGTGATGATGCTGTTGTTAGAGGTTCTGAACACAGGTTTGAGGATGCAGAGTATGTGAGTATTCCAAATGTGAAGGGTTTTACCATGACTACTGCTCCTAAGACTTTAACCCGTCGCTCTACTCGACGTATGTTGAAAAGTGCTCCTCAATCCACTTCTTCTGATCATGTGGATTTGAGTGATGATATCGAGGTTTCTGGGGATCAAGGTCCTAGTGTTGATGCTGAAAAAGAGAAGAATTTGATTGTTCTTGGTAAGAAAAAGTCTGCGGGTAAGAAGGCTATGGTGACTTCTGTTCAAGTTTCTCCGAGGAAGGATGTTGAGGGTTTGAGTGAATATGAGATTTATGTCCCCAATTGGGGTGTTAAGGTTGGAGATAGTTTCAAGGATGTCAATGTTTGTGCTGATGTGTTGGCTAACTTTGCTCCCCCCGGTGTTCGAGGTTCCATATCGGAGATGGAGGGTGATGCTATGCTATCTAGGTTGATTTTAGCTGAAGGTGTTACTCGTTTTCGTAAGGGGATGCAGGAGTATGAGGAGTTTTCGAAGAAGAAGGAAAAAATGAAGGCCTCTATGGCAGCCATGAAGAAGGATATTGATAGCTTTTCAAAGAAGGATGAATCTTGGGTGAAAAAGGTTGGTGTGCTGACCCGCATGCATGAGATTGAGATTGGGGATTTGAAGAAGAAAATGGAGGCAGATAAGTTACAACTGAAGGCTGATAGGGAAGCCTTGGATGTCCAGAAGAAAGCCTTTGCAGAGGAGAAGGAAGGCTTGAAGGCTTCTGTGGTTCAAGCTACTGGTGTTAACCAGTGGCTTATTGAGCAAGGCTTTCAGCAGGTTGTCACTTATCTCCTTCATTCTAATGAGTTTAACGCTGCCCTTGGGGATGTTTACACGAAATTGTTGAACTATGGGAAGCACTTAGGTTTGGTTGCTGGTTTCAAACTTCATGAGTCGGGTCAGGCTTTGGAACAATCTCCTTTGTTCCAGCCTGAAGCTTCTGAAATTTTCAAGGCGTTTGTTCACAAAATGGAAAGGCTAACCTATCCTTATTTAAGTGAAGTTTCTTCTTGCTTCGGTAAACCCCTTTCCGTGTTACAGGAATTGAAACCAGCTGGGCTTAATGAGAAAGTTTGCTCTGTAGTGCTTGATTCTTTGTCCAAGAAGCGTTCCTGTTCAGCTGATAGTGAAGAAACCTTCTCATAGGATGCTGATGTGTTTAAAATACAACATATAAATTACATCAAATGGAACATAAAACTAACCCTTTTTTAGTACTAATGTTGGAAAAGTGTGCTTTTGTCTTCCTTTTGTATTTTCAGGACCAAATGAGCTTAATTGAACAAAAGGAGCAAATATGCAGCCAAATCTAACATAAATACAAAGAAAAGGAATAAACGTGGCATGCCCGACCCCTCGACAACATCTTCCCAAGCAAAAACAAAGAAGCAGAAGGTTGACCACGGCCCCGTGCCCAGCGAACACGAGGGCGTGGTCAGGTGCCTGCAGAAAGGACAAAGCCATAGAAGCTTCTATTCCCAACATGGGGGCGTGACCAGCTCAACACAGGCCGTGGTCAACGCTAAGATTCGCAAAGTCTTGCAAATCTTGATAGTACAGATTCGCTTCTGCACACGGGGCCGTGCCCAATGAACACGGGGGCGTGTGGAGCCTAATAAAGACAATTGCAATTAATGAAGAAATAGAAAGAGGATGGACATGGAGCCGTGTCCGGGCTTCTGTGCAGGCTATAAATAGGGGTGCTTGGCTCACTTCAAAAGAAACCCTTGGTAAACCACTTCTCTCCCACTTCACCCACACTCCACCACCATCACAAAACCCACATCCACCACCATCATCCATCATCCACCTAGTAGGGGTGTGCATGGGTCAGTTTGGGTCGGTTTTGACCAAAAACCATAACCATAACCGCGATGTCGGTTATTGGATAACCATAACCATAACCGATCAGTTATGGTGGTTATGGTTATTCCGTTTTGATGGTTATAGCGGGTCGGTTATGGTTGGTTAACCGTGTATTTAACTTAGCTAAAAATAGCTTAATTTTTTTTTAACATGGAATAAATTGTCATTGCATATTTGTACATATTAATATATTACATAGTATTAAAAATACATGTAATCTATAATATTAGTACCAATTATTATCAAATATTCAAATAAAGTGATATGATACATTCCATCAATTCAAATAAACATTCAACCAAAACCACAAAATGATATGAAAAACCAATAAGTACTAAAAATCTTCAGTAAAAAAAATCACATATTAAAAATCTGGTGAAAAGTCCTAAATCCTACAAAGATTTATTACATGTCGGTTCGGTTCGGTTATGGTGGGTATGGAAAAAATGATAACCATAACCGACCCGCTACATTCGGTTTTAAAAAAAAACCATTAACCGACCCACCGGTTTTTATTTGGTTCGGTTTTTTCGGTTCGGTTTTGTCGGTTAATTCGGTTATGGTTTGGTTAATTCGTTTTTTGCACACCCCTACCACCTAGAGTGTGTGTAGTAGTCTCGGGATCCAAGATTGATAGTAAGAGTTCTTGACAATCAAAGGCCATGTTTGCCTAAGTCTCTTACATCACTTGGTGAAGACAAGCATTTAGTGTAATACTTTTGATTTTTAATTTTTCGCACTTTTTATTTGGTTTTGTATTAATGACTTTAATAACTAGTTTCTTATGTTGAAGGTGAAACTTCCTTATCATTTGTCCGTGGTGTCATGGCATTATTTTACTGTCTATATAAAATAAAAGATTTACACCATTCATGTCTCTACGGTCTATATAGAGATATGTTGGCTACCTGGTCGAGGGTTAATGGAATGGTTTGGTTTGGTAAGGTTCTTGCCTTGTTCAGTGTATAGATCCTGCAAGGACCTGGGTTAAGCTTACTAGGACCTCCTTCATTACCCACTGGTATTGGATGGCGGGGGTGCGAATGGCTTGATCCCCTCATATGTAAACTACTATTAATACATTAACCCGGCTACTTGGGATTGTATCCCTGCTGACTCAAACCACTTAGCCGAGGGTAATGTCACCTTCAAAAAAGGGGCCTACCACATTACGCATTAATAACTTAATTAATTATCTTTCAATATTCCAACCCTTTAGGATTGTATCCTTGCTGACTCAAACTACTGGGTTGAGGGTAACGTCACCTTCAAAAGAGGGGCCTAGTACTATAACTAAGATAATCTCTTAAAAAGTGCAAAAGTGCGGAAATCATCAAAGGTTACATTAAAGGCGAGTCGGATCCAAGTGATTCATCTTGTCTATATGTTTTTATTTTATTTTTATTTTTCAGCATTTTTAGTTTTATTTTTCATGTTTAAAACCTTTTCTAAAACTTTTGATTTGATTAGACGTTGAGGATAAACCGGTACTAAAAGCTCTTGTGTCCTTGGACGACCTCGGTATCTTACCAACGCTATACTACGCTCACGATGGGTGCACTTGCCCATGTGTGTCTTTAGTGTTAGTAGAATATCGTGTTTTATAAATTTAAAACTTGACTAATGTGTTAAAAATGGCTTAAAATATAAAGAAAAACATAATACACCCGATACACACCAATGCAGATGTCTCCAAAGAAGCAAGCCTTGAAGGTTTTGCAGTTGCAGGTGAAGGTGGCCCTAAGGCCAAGAAGGCGAAGAAAGCTAAGAAGGGCAAGGGTGATGGTATCGGGGCTTCAAAGCCTTCTTCTGATGTTTAAACAATCTATTCGTAGCTATCTTAGCACTTAAAACAATTCTGTGTTTTGTAAGTTTTAAACTTATCTCTTTGGAGGGAACCGTTTAGGTCCCTGTGATGGTTGAAGCCTTGGAGGCTTTTATGAACAGTATGTAGGTTTAAGGCCCTTAAGGCCATTTATGCTATGTTTGAACTTTCTAACACTTGTGTTGTGTTGTGACTTTTTATGTTGTCTTGGTTTTGTGTTATGCATCTTCTAAGGGAATTGTTTAAGTCACTTGTAGCCTAAGGGCTTCGAGGCTTCCCGATAATGTTTGATGCTTATGACATGGTGTGTCTCTTAGTGCTTTTACACCTAGGTTTCATTTAACTTTTGGTTGTGTATTGTATTGTTGTTTTGTTCCTTCCCTTGTGTTTTTGTTTGCTTAATTGTCTTTGTTGGTGGCTTCTTTCCTTATGCTACTTATACCTTGAAGGGTTCAGTGTTGCAGTCACTTAGCCTTGGTATTTTTAACAAGGAGGCATAACACTTATTCTATTTATCCACCTTATTCAGTTTCATTTTTGGTTCGTAAGCCTGTCTAGGAGACTTTATTTTTTTGAAAATTTTCTAAGGCTTAAGGAACATTTGGTGAAGGCTGTTCAGACCCGTATATGAGACAAGTTTGTTGAAAATTTTCTAAGTCTCATGGAGTTGTATTGATATAGGAACTCACCCCTTATATAGGTGCATTCAACCCTTGAACCTATTGAGCGATGTGGCATGGGAGCTCATCCCCTTACATGACCCTTGTCATGGAGTTTCTTGCTAGGTTCTCAACCTGATTATAGGATAGAAAGACAAGTTTTAACAAGAACTTCATTGTTCATTCATCAAAGTGTGTAGATTATAAGGAAACAAAAACAACACTTTGCTAACTTTTTATTTTTTAACACATGTTTCTAGACGTGGAACCTTTTAAGGTTTTTGCCGTTCCAATGCCTGGAAAGCTTTTTGCCATTTGAGTCAGCCAACTTATAGGATCCTCCCTTGTTAGCTTCGAGGATGGCATATGGCCCTTCCCATTTGGGACCAAGTTTTCCCTGGCTTTCCTTCTTGCTTGCCTCGTTGTTTCTGAGGATGAGGTCATCAGGCTTGAACCGTTCATGTTTCACCCGGGCATTTTAGTAAGATTCCATCTTTTGTTTATATCTTGCTTCTTGGATAGCCGCTTGATCCAGTGCTTCTTCTAGGAGTTCCAAGTTCAACATCGTCTCTTGCTTGTTTGCTTCTAGATCAATGTTGAACGTTCTTTTTGTTATAACTCCTATCTCTGCTGGGATTACGTCTTGGGATCCGAACACCAAGCTATACAGTGTTTTCTTGTGGCTTATTTTTTCGGTGGTCCTGATTGCCCATAACACGTTTGGGAGTTCTTCAACCCAGTTGGTATCATGCTTTCCCAATCGTGCCTTAATGCCTTCCACAATGCTTCGATTTGTTCTTTCAACCTGGCCGTTGGATTGAGGGTAGGCCACTGAGCTGAATACTTATGTTATTCGAAACTCTTTGCACCATGAGCTGAAGGGTTTTTCAGCAAATTGCTTTCCGTTGTCTGTGACCAACACTCCTGGCAGCCCAAACCGGCAAATGATGCTTTCCCATACAAAGTTAATGATTTGCTTCCCTGTTATCTTTGCCAATGGTTTCACCTCCGGCCATTTAGTGAAGTAGTCTACAGCTACTAGAAGGAAATTGACTCCTCCTTTAGCCAGAGGAAATGGGCCGACGATATCCATTCCCCATTTGTGGAATGGCCATACAGATGAGATGGGAACCAAGTCATGCTTTGGGCTTTTTGGCGCAGGGGCATGTCTTTGATAGGCTTCACATTTTTTCAGCTGCTCGCTTGCATCTCAGTGCATTGTGGGCCAAAAATACTCGAGGTTCATCAACTTTGAGGCCACTGATCTTGGGCCGAAATGTGCTCCACAAATTCCCTCATGAACTTCCTTGATCAAGTACTGACTTTGTTCCAGGCCAACACAGCGAAGCAACGGTGCAAGGTATCCCTTTTTATAAAGGATATTTTCTTGCAACACGTATTGTCTTGACTTTATTCGAACCCTTTTGGCTTCTACTTGATTACTTGGTAGCTCACCATTTGTGAGGAATTTGATTAAAGGGGTAATCCAATTCGGGATTTCTTTGGTGATGACATTCTGTACCTCGAGCTCTTGAATTGATGACTGCTTCAACACTTTAACCAGTACCTTTTTGGTGAGATGGGCAAAGGTCAATGAAGCGAGTTTGCTTAGTGCATCAGCTTTTTTGTTTAGTGATCTTGGGACTTGTTTGATTGTGCATGTTTCGAATGCACTCATAAGCTCCTTTGCCTTTTCACAATACTTCTTCATGTTTGGTTCTTTGGCCATGTAGTTGTCGCTTACTTGGTTTGAAACAAGCAACGAGTCTATGAAGACATGAAGCTTTTTGACACCCATTTCTCTTGCAAGTTTAAGTCCCACAATTAATGCTTCATACTCGGCTTCATTATTTGTAGTCTGAAATTCAAGCCGAAGAGTATACATGTAGGGCTGAAAACGAACCAAACGTTTGACAAACGGTTCATGAACCGTTCGGCGGGAAGTTCGTTTGTGTTCGTTTGTTTATTAAACAAACAAACACGAACACAAAATTCCGTCCATTTAGTTAAATGAACAAACATGAACAGAGGCCGTGTTCGTTCATTTATGTTCGTGTATATTCGGTAACGTGTTCGTTTTTGTTTGATACTTCATTAGTGTTTTTAGTTTTTATATTTATTTTAATACTTCAAAATTCCGACAAATTAAATATCTAATAAGTGTTGGTGTATTATATATTCTGTTCATGAGCGATTGTTTGTGTTCATTTGTTTCCATTTGTGTTCATGAACATTAGTTTGTGCTCATTTGTGTTCATCAACGTTCGTTGCCTAAAATTAACAAACAAACACGAACAAGTTGATTTCCTTAACAAACGAACACGAACATAAAATCTCGTTCGATAAGGTTCGTGAACGGTTTGCGAACACATATATTTCCGAACAAACGAACACGAACAAGGTCTTGTTCGTGTTTGTTTGGTTCGTTTACAGCTCTACATACGTGAATTCCAATTAATTAGGATCAATTAGAACTAGCCCTGCTCCTGACCCTTCAGCGCTGGAAGCTCCGTCAGTAAAGAGCTTCCAATTATGGGGGTCAGAGGGTTCAGTGGAGGCTGTATTGACTTTTGTTATCATTTCCTTGGGTATTTCCAAAATGAAATCCGCCAAGATTTGGGCTTTCACAGCTTTTATTGGAACATAGGTGATGTTGTGTTCACCTAGTTCCACAACCCATTTGGCTAAACATCCAGAGGATTTGGTTTTTCAAGCACATTTTTGATTGGTTGGTCCATGACTACTTGTATGGGATGTGCTTGAAAGTACCTTCGAAGCCTTCTGGCTGTTTTTACTAGTGCGTGAGCAAGTTTTTCCAGTGGGGGATACTTGGTCTCTGCTAACTTTAAGATTTTACTGAAGAAGTAAACAGGTACCTGAGCCTTGTTTCTTTTGATGGTCAGGACTGCACTGATTGCTTCCTCAGCAATTGATAGGTAGACAGAGATCAGTTCCCCTGTTTCAGGAGCGGTGATGTCCGGTAATGAAGCCAGGTGCTTTTCATTTGGTTGAAAGCTTCTTCTGCTTCCTCTGTCCACCTGAAGTCCCTTTTGTTTGTGCACCCTTGAAGAGTTTTGAAAAAAGGAAGGGACTTTTCTGCCAACTTGGAGGTAAAACGCTTCAAGGCTGCCAGTTTACCGTTTAAGCTTTCAACCTCCTTTTTACTTCATGGGGATTTTGTATCCAGGATAGCTTTGACCTCGTTGGGGTTGGCTTTTATGCTTTGCTTGCCTACAATGTGCCCCAAGAACTTGGCTTCTTCGAAACCGAATGAACACTTCACGGGATTTAGCTTCATGTTTATCTTCTTGAGGTTTCGGAATGTTTCCTGAATATCGTCAAGCATTTGGCCCTCTGTCTTGCTCTTGATTACCAAGTCATCCATATAGGCTTCCATGTTTTTACCTATCTATTCCACAAA
This sequence comes from Helianthus tuberosus, assembly GCA_030545235.1. Classification (NCBI taxonomy): domain Eukaryota; kingdom Viridiplantae; phylum Streptophyta; class Magnoliopsida; order Asterales; family Asteraceae; genus Helianthus; species Helianthus tuberosus. The sequence goes on from CM060397.1 coordinate 98,298,376, forward strand.
CGCTTTGTCCACCAATCGTTGATAGGTTGCCCCTGCATTTTTAGGCGAAAAGGCATTTTTTGGTAGCAAAAAATACCTTTGTCGGTATGAAAGGCCGTCTTTTCCTCATCTTCCTTTTTCATTTGAATTTGGTGGTAGTTTTTATAAGCATCAAAGCACTTGAATGGGAAGCCTGTGAGCGAGTCTACATTTAGATCAATTTCGGGTAAAGGATAACAATCCTTTGGACAAGCTTTGTTCAAGTCTTTGAAATCGATGCACATTCTCCATGATCCATAAGGCTTCTTCACCATAACAGGGTTTGCTATCCAAGAGTGGTACTTAACCCCTCGGAGTATGCCAGCTTGCACTAACCCTTCAAACTCTTTGCATGCTGTTAAGCTTCGATCAGGGGCGAGGCTTCTTTTCTGTTGAACGATGGGTTTCAGGTTTGGTGGGATCTTGAGCTCGTGTTCGGAAACATCCCGAGGGATGCCGGTTATGTCATCAGGACACCATGCTAATATGTCCATGTTGTGGGTCAGCAACTTCTTGAGATATGAGAGAGTTTCTTGAGTGAGGTTGGTGTTTACCCTTATCCTTTGTTAGGGATACTTAGGGTTAATGGCCCAACCTTGTTCTTCATTTTCATTCTTTCCTGAGCTTTCCCCTTCAACTAGGAAGGCTTCCTGGGTTGGTTGAAGGGTTGCAATTCCTTTCTTGGTGGGGAACTTGACAATGCCTTGGCCAACAGAGATAGCCATACTAAACTCACTTTGGCCTGGCCTCCCTATGATAACATCATAGGTCGAAGGCATGTTGATTACAATGAAGGTGAGTGGCTTGGTTCTTTCCATTTCACCCTCCTTGAAACAAACGTCAAGTGTCAGCTGGCCTAAAAGCTTGATGGGGATGTCAGCAATGCCTGTGATGGACGACTCAGCTGGCTGAAGCCTTGAATGCTCCTGGTCTCTAAGTTGGTTGAAATATTTTTCAAATATTATCTCTGTTGCTGCACCCGTGTCAATGTATGCTTTTCTTGTTTTCAATGTTCCCACGATGGCTTCGACTACCAAAGGGTTCGAGTGAAGTCCCTTTTGTGGTGGTGGGAAGCACAAGCACTGAAGCTCCCAAGCTTCTAAGCATTGTCGCTTGGTGGGGGTTTCTTCAACAACATGTACCATGTTTACTTCCTTGTTTTTTCCATCACCCATTTTATCTTTCACACCCTTAACAAGGTGAGCAAGTTCTCCAGATTTGACGGCTTCCTCAATTCTCTTTTTGAGTTGGAAGCAATCATTGGTGTGATGGCCCTTTTCTTCATGGAATTCACAGAACTGAGTAGAATTTTCATTTCTTTTGCTTTTGGGCAGGGGTCTCGGCGGTCGGAAGCTATGCTTAACTTCTTTGATGGCCAGTATTTCCTGAGGAGTTTTGGTTAAGGCTGTGAAATTCACAGCCTTGTCCCTGCTCAAAGGGCTCCGACCTTAAGACCTTCGAGGGTCTGAGCTCCGGGAACGTCTATCATAAGAGCCATAGTTGCTCCTTTTTCGGCTAGGGCTGTTGTTTCTCCAGCTGGGACCCCTCTTTCTTTGCTCCTTGATGTCAACCGCTTCTTCTCCCCTGATGTGAGCTTCAGCCCTTTCAAGGGCTTCTTCTAAGGTTTTCCGCAGGCACTTGTTAAAGTCCCTGGTGAGGTACTTAGAGGTGATTGCATTCATGAAGCCTGCAACCCTCATCTTCTCTTCGGCTCCCACATACGTCAAACCTTCTTTTTTGTACCTCTCGATGAAATCCCTGAGGCTTTCATCGTCCTTTTGTTTAATTTGGAAGATCACAGTGGCATCCTTCACATACCTGCTTTGTTGTGAGAAGTTAGCCAAGAAACCTTTGCTTAAGTCATCGAAGGTTCGAATGCTTCGGGCTGGCAGGTTATTAAACTAGATTCGAGCGGACCCTATGAGGGTTTGCATAAACATTAAGCAACATTCAACATTGGACCATTTCTCTATTCTCGCTGCCCTGGTGAAGATTTGGAGGTGATCCTCTGGATCTTCCGTTCCATCGTACGTCCGTATATGAGAAGGCATGTTGATTATGGTCTGGAAATCGTAATCAGAAATTTGTTGAGAGAAATAGGATAAATTTCTTGTCTTGTATGGTTTGGCCAAATCTTCTTCTGCTCTTGTGCCTAGGTTGTTGTTAGCATTCCCTTGGGTGGCCAGCACCTAATTGATGAATTGCTGCAAAGGGAAGCTTGCCATCATTTGGGCCATCATTTGTAGCATGAAGTTGAAGCCTTGAAGGCTTTCAGGTGCATCTGTATAGTTTACCCCCATAAGAGCACTCATGACGGCACTTCGTGCCAAGGGGAGGACAGATAAGTCCTATTCCCACGTGGTAGTTGCTGGAGGTGGAAGACTTGCAATAGGAGATTGTAACAACTGATCCAAAGTTAATTCATGCCCCAATGGTGCACCGGTTGCCACTGGTTGAGAAGAAAATAAAGGAAAAGATGTTGGATTTGGCCTTGTAAATGTATATGGACTGGGATTAGGAGGAGGATGCCTAGGACCCGCTTCATTTCTGGACATGGCAGGCTGTGAGCTTGTGAAAGGAAGAACAGGTGGCCCTGGTGACAAAGACGGTTCTGGTTCATCATAGCCAAGCCTGATTCTTACCCCTTTATCCCTTTCCTTATTCATGAATTGGTTAAGGAGAGACCTTAACTGCAGAAAATTGTTCGCGACCCCCTCCGGTGTGAGGTCGATGCGTGTAGGAGTGCTTGTCGCACCAACATTAGGATATGGGACTCCCGAACGAGATGGGGTCGGTGTCTGAAAGGAGAGGAACTCGGGGTATGTGGCTCCTGTAGGATTACTTCCAGGAGTCGAGAATGAAGTAGGTACAACCACCGGAGTTTGGCTACTGCTGGGAGTAGAGGTACGTGGAATTTGGTTTACCTCTCCCGGAGATTCCCCTTCAAACATAATGATTTCAGAGAAAATGGAGCTACACTACTTGTCGTTTGAGAAAAATAAGCGGCGTAGCCCCACGGTGGGCGCCAACTTGTTGTTACAACAAATATGAGACCAAGGGTAGTGGACTGACTGGTTAGGCAAAAGGCATGAAGGGTTCCGGTTTGCCTAACGCAGGTCGTGGGGTCCCCCCACATTTGCTAGACGTAGGAGGAGGTTCACTAGTTTTGTTGTTATTCACTTGAAATCCTTGACTGAAAGAGATTCAACCTCAGATGTTGTTGTTAGTGAGGGTATGATATTTGAAGTGAAGAAGAGAAGCATGCATGAAGCAAGTTCTCGAAGGAGAGGAAGAAAGATCAGAGATCAAGGAAGATCTGAGTTGATCGGAATGTCCTGCATGAATGAAAAGGGCTGTCTTTTATAGAGGAAAGTTCTTCCCAAAGAGGAAACCTTTGACTAGTGAACCTCAGCTGCAATAGGGGGCTTACCCATTTAGGGGTTGAAGGCTTCAGACCTGCGGGTAAAAGGATGTTTCCTTTTGCACATGCCACTTTTGCGGCTGAGAGGAGAGTTGGTGGGTTACCACTGTAACTGGTTACTGTGCTTGTTCTTTTTGCTGTTTATCATAACTCGCGGGTTTTGAACCTTTTAACCTGTTACGTGTTTCAGTCATATGATTGAGGCTTGAGCAACCCCCGTCATCATTAGTAACATATTTGAAAACATTCGATACAAACCCTATATTCCAATAACATGTTTATATCACATTTGAGTTTACTTAAATATGTGGACTACCTTTTTATACTAATTTAATTATATTTGCACCATTATTTATGGGGAAATTAGTCTGTAATAATCTCTAGTAGATGCCATTGGCCATTAGTTGTCACTTTTGAATATTCTCCCTGTCAGTCCAATCTTTCACCTATTTTTTCCTCCACCGCTACCCCGTTATAAAAACTTAACAGAGTTAAGTTTTTTTGAATTACAAACAGATGTTTTTGGGCATTTGATCAGAATGACGATACGAGTCGATTGATGTAAGACTACCTCGAAATGGTTTTCCAAACGACTTGATTTTTGTTAATTGGAAGTTTAAACACCCGAATCGAAGCATCGTTTTTGTCGTTTGGACTTTGGAGCACCGTTTGGAGGTAAGTTTTACATCAATCGACTCGTATCGCCGTTCTGATCAAAAGCCCTAAAACATCTGTTTGTAATTCAAAAAAAAAAAACTTACTCTGTTTAGTTTTTTAACGGGGGACCGATGGAGGAAAAATAGGTGAAAGGTTGGACTGGCAGGGGGAATACTCAAAAGTGGGACTGTCAATGGCCAATTTCCCTAATTTATATCACTTTTATTATTACATTTGTAAAGTAATTGCTTTAGTTTAGATAAGAAATTCATCTCCAACATGACGCCTACAAGGTGAGGTTAAAGACGCTTGCAGACGTGGCAAGGAGAGAGGGGCGTCTGTGAAGAGGATGAGAGAGAATATAGGTTTGTGGTCGATTGACATGGACAAAGCCGATGTGGAGTGTATGTCTTCTCTCCCGTTGCGGATGGCCTTAGAAATATCCAACTAACAAATATCTTGTATGGCATGTATCTATAATACTATATAAAGCAAATGTGATGGACAAGATTGTAATTTTACCATGCTTACAAGTTATAAAGCACCATGTACAAGGATGTGTAAGCCATTTTAGAGGGGTTAAGTCTGTATTTCACCAAAAGTTTTAAGATACTGGAGGGGTAATTGGGGGATTTCAGTATATGGATGATTGAATGCTTCAGTTTCAGATTGATTCAATTCCTTCAATCCTACTTTAATTCATGTTCTGGTTCCTCTCACCGTATGAATCTACGGGTGATGGTAGAGAAGTTTTTTTTTTAAACCCTAATCGACTTCCAAAATTATGAGTAATCAAGGAATACCTTCAGGTCTTAATCACATTTTTTCCTTTGTATGCCTATCACTCTCTGAAAACTTAAAATCGCATAGCTGCTCCCTTCAATCGCCATGGCTGATCATATTCAAAGGAGGGTAAAATCTAAATTGGCCCCTAATGATAAACAGAGGTACAAATGATGATCTCTATTCTGGCTGATCATATTCAAAGGAGGGTAAGATCTGATTTGGTTATTACATCATCGTCGTCACCGGGGAGAGCTGATTTGGAGAATAAACGTTGTTTTGGTGACATAAGAAGGTTCAATGGTTTATAGATTTAGGGATTATGCCCTTACCTTCTTCTACAGTAAATGATTTTTTTCGTGTAACCACCAATTCTAGCAGAAGGTATCGATTTTCTCCATATATATGTTTATTTATCTGTTCCTGCAAATTTGTTTGTTTAAATTTGGTGTATTTGTGGTTTATAGGAACATCTGGTTAAATATGTCATCTTTAATTGATTTGCCTGATAAGGGCCTTATTTCATTAAGATGTTTATTGTTTAAAGTTGTGTCTGGTTTAATGAACTGATTCGTAAAAATCACAATTTCAACAAAGGTGATGAACTGATTGGAGACAAATCAGATTCTGGTCAAGACTAGGGTACTTCAGTAAGGCTGTTAGTTGCATGGTTCTATTTTTGTTTACATCGGTAACATCAAGGATGTTTGGCTTCTGTTTCAGTTCCTCACAATTACTCCTGATACGAGCTTGGGTGCAACAAAGGTGACAAAGACGTTAGGGTCTTCCTATGAGATAATGGTGGTGGCCTGCTTATGGCTATAAGGGCGGTGACCGGTGGTTTGATTTTGGTGATTTGTGAGTCCCACAACCATAATCTCTTATTTAGGTTATATGGATCTATTGTGCTTCTTATTGTTGTTTTATCTAGCAACTATGAATCATGGTCTGTAGTTTAGGTATCAATTTGAGTTTGATAAGTAGTTGCACAAATGGACCATAAATTGACATGCTATTAAATTTTTTACTTTTATTACAAATGACGAGGCATAGTTTTTTGTCTGTTTGTGATTGAAATCTCTGTTTTTTCTTCTATCTTGCCAGAGCTAAATTGTTGTTCTCTGGTCACCATATAAACATGGATTATGAAGGATTTTGAGTAATTTGATGATTAGAAGTGAAACCCACTTCTAGTGGTGAATATGATGACATAGGTGTTTCACCCATGTCAAATCCTTGCTTGAATCATTGATGTGTAAGTTGTATGTAATGTTTATTGTTAGATAGTTTAAGTATGGTATGTAATTTAGTTGATTCACGTTGTATTTGATGAATTATGTATGAACTTGGAAGATCATGTATAAATTAGTTATACATTGTGCATTAAATGGTGTACGCACACCAAGTGTTTGATGAAATGCATAGGTGAGATTTGAGATTATTAGAAGAGATTTGATGTAAACAACGAACACATATGTATAGAAGGTGGATATGATGCATTTAATAGTAAATTACCTTGAGGAATATATTCGTAATGAAATCTATGTGCAAATGCAGTTCAATTGTGATTAAGTAGAAGTATGTTCTAAGATTGTGCTATATGCTTGATTAATGTAACGAACACCTTGTGGATTATTTGATTGTATATTAGTGATTCATATGTATTGGTGAAGCTTATGAGATCCTTGAAAGGGGTAATGTTGGAATGATGTTCGGGTTAGTTAAATATATGATAGAGTACTAGTTGGGAAGTTATGAAAATGCTAACTTGAATAAATTGAGTGTTCGTGTAACTAGGTGATTATGTGTTCGCATATGCGTCATTACATGAGTACAAAATGATTATAACGTTTGTAGTCTAACCCACTATATTAAGATGGATGTAAAAGATTAAGTTGAAACTTCATGTGATAAGCAGTTGACTTTCTGAAAGTCAATTGCGCATAATCGACTTAGTTAGACTTTTTGCCATAAATGTAAGATTTGAGATAATCGTGTGATATACATTGGGCAAATGATGTGTTATGTATAAATAGGAGTTAAATTGCATGAACTTGGGATAATGTGATTATCGTTTCGTGTCATATGCATGTTAGTGAATGATTGACTAATGAAAGTAATGCAACTAAGAATTTGAAATGATTATCGATATGGATGAACATGCATACTAACAAGTTATGAAAATGATGGCATGAAAGAATTGGAATTTACATTAGCAAGGACTCAAGCACGGATGGTTAACGAGTCGAAGGGAGGCAAGAAGATGAGCATGAACATGGACGCATAAGGTAAGTAATTCTCAGATTCCCTCTTTAGTAATCAAATGGAATTATTGTATAGTAATTCTTAGGAGTCATGTAGGAACGTGTAATTGATGAAAGTATCAAAGTAAGTTGCGTGGTTAAGATTGTGAATAGTTGATTGAGATGGAATATGTATTGATTAAAAATCAAACGGGTTAGGTCTAGATATTGTGGTAAAGTAAGGTGTTGTCCATAATTCCATAAGGAAAAGTATTAGAATGACTAAGGGACATGAAATCTTGATATTTTAAGTTCCGGAATGCTCGGGAGCTCACCGGGGAAGGGGGGTTGTAATAGCTGAAAACAAGTAAATTAGCGAGGGACTGCAGGTTTGGCGTCATCGACGGTAGTGTCTGGTGTCGTCGACGTGGCCTGGAATGCCTAAAAGCCTCCAACGCGATAACTGGCTGCCTACGCAAACTTTCTACTGACGCGGGTTTCTGGGGGGGGGGGGGCGTCGGGGACGCAGGTTGGGCGTCGTCGACACCATGTTAAAAATCAATTTTTCTGATTTCTTCTTTTAGTGCATCCGGTTGCTCCCACTACCGCCCCAATGCTTCGTAAAGTTCCCAAAGGTTCCTTTAGCTTTGTTAAACATATGAAAGCACCAACCTTATCAAAATAAGTAAATTTAAGAACTAAAGTTCATGTAAAAGCATAGACTTTATAAATGATTAAACTTGTGAAAATGAATGTGTTAGAATGTATTATACGGATGGGAAGATGAAACTTGTTCATAAGTACGCTTATAGGTCAATTATTATGCATGATTAAAGTACAATAATTAGATGTGGATAAGTGAATATGACTTGAATGTGTTAAAATGTATTATACGGATGGGAATATGAAACTTGTTCATAAGTATGCTTATAGGCAAATTATTATGCATGATTCAAGTATAATAATTAGATGTGGATAAGTGAATATGACTTGAATGCACGTATTGTAACGCCCTGCGTTTTCATACTTTCTATAATTAGAAAGCGTTGCTTGTAATTCTATTTTTGGAAGTCTTATGTTCTTGTAATCGTTCTTTCGTTGTAATCGTTGTAAAATCCGAGACTTGGATCATAATGAAATTCACATTTTCTTCATATTCATGTTATACACACTTGATTGTTCATACACTTGTATTGATTTAACACGTGATACTTTATTCATACTTTGTGCAAAATGCTTCAAACTTGCAAACATGTGACTATTATGCTCAAGTTAAGCGAATACGATACTTAAATCCCGTCAAATAAACTTATTCATTCTTGTTTATATGTGTTTTTTTACAATTGGTTTATGATTAAATTGCATAACACACCCTTAAGTATGGATCTTGTGCTTAAAACATCATAAATTACACTTAGACATGCATATATGAAAGTATAGGGGTGTAACTTGTCAAAAAATAAAACTTGAACCTCAGTGCAGCGGCTCACCAGCCGCGACCCGGCCTGCCCATTCTCTTCGCGGCCCGCGAGGTGCCCAATCCGCAGACAACATCAGCTGGTTACGGGATTGGCCAAAATGAGTGGTTTTGTTGGTTGTTTTTGTGTTTTCTACATTAAATTCTAACAACCAACTTACCCTAACACTTCCCTATAAAAGCCAACCCATTTCCACACTTCATCCACTTTACAAACTCACAATTTAACTCTCAATTCACTCTCAAATTTGCAGAAATCAAAAGCAAGATTAGAATCATATCAATTTGCTTAAGTGAGCATAACTTCATCATTTTTCATTCTTTTTTTTATTCTTCTTCTTAATCACTTGGAACAACTTTAGGGATGTTTCCACAGGTTTTCTATGGATAACCAAGGCCTGGAACATCACCAAAACAGGATCTAAAGTGATGTAAACTTTATGTTTTGATTTAAACACTTGTTAAACTACTTAAACTTGAGTTTTCTCATACACATTCCTATGTCCTTATGCTCATAATCAAAGCTATGGTTAGTCGGGCTTAAAAACAAGGTTGTGACATGTAAAATTAGAGGTTTAAATCTCATAAACATTCTGTTTTGATAAGGGTTTTTAACCCACAAGTGATGAACAAGCTTGAAGCTTGAAGTTTATGTGATTAAAAGGTTAACTTGGGCTATCCTACTTGAAAATCCACACATCACTTGATGTTTTCTTAGATTAGTTGTAGATATTTCTTTCTCTATTGTATATTCATGACCCTCCTTGTTGTCTATGACAACAAGTGTAGTGGTGAACACCAAAAGAGGTACCTAAATGGAAGACTTGACCTTCCTACCTCATGCATGACTTCTGTGATACAAAAGAGGTTCCTAAATGGAGGATTTAGCCTCCTACCTCATGCTTGACTTATATGACACTATGATATATTATATAACCTATATATTATCTAAGTAACCAAACTTTTAATGATGAACTAGTGGTCATTTTTCAAATGTTAAGTTACATCATCTAAGACCATGATACTTGTCACGATTCTAATGGGCATTTTGACCCATGAAAAAAATTCAAACTCTTTTGAGTTTCATAGTGTCAAGAACAAGTATTATGTGTGCTAGATGATTACTTTCTCATATGTTATTTTCATGTAATTTAAACTTCGAATCTTTACTCTTCCGTTATCCATCCAATACTTACACACCTATGTTTCTTCATGTAGAAGGACATGGTATTCCACACTAATCAAACAACAACTCTCACGGGATTATCAAGTGGAAAGCTTGTAAAACCGTGAGTATACTCGAACCCATTTTACTTTTAATCACTTTTGAGTGCAACATGTATGTTATACAAAACACACTTCACATGAAACTATTTTAATCACACTCTATCCATGCTTTAACATGAAACTATATGATGCTTGTTAGACTTGTATGCTATGTAAACTTTTTGTGTCGATATATGCTCATTAACTTTGCTAGCCTACCTTAACAATTATAGCGCTATAGGATTAACGCACCGCCCACGAAACTTGGGGTATTGTTAAGTTAAACATGTTAACATCCCGTTATTCTTTGGGATAGGCAAAATTAACGCGTTGTATTCTTGGGTTTGAACATATAGTACACTGTTTAAGCGTATTTGTAACTTGTATATTATGATTCATGTTGGATATGAGACTTTAAACACTTTTTATTCTATATTATGCTATGTATGAAAACTTGTATACTCGTCAACTTTTGTTGATATATTTTATTACATGTTGCAGGTTGATAGACGAGATGATGCTAAATGAAGAAACACAATTTAGGTGGACTTAGAAACACACCTAGATTAAGTTACTATTTTGATGTTATGCATGAAACAATGTTGTCTTTATTTGAATCTTTGTATGACAATTTAGTATTGATATGAAATTTAATTTAAATTATATTGTCACATAGTGTTATGATGTTTTGAGCAATTTGTTCGTCTCATCCTGATGTTTCCGCCATCGGTTGGGGTGTGACACGTATGGAGGTATATAGTCGTAGAGTGTAAGAGTTAGGTGTCGTTGTTATTGTGAGATGTATGTATGGAACATGTATTTAAGTTGAGGATATATGGTAATGTTTACATGTGATGTAGTCCAATGAATGTAGATCGATGTTATGTGCTTATGTGAAGATGTGAGTCTTCAATTTGTTGAAGGATATGTGTTGCTAACTGTTTTGCTACTGAGAATGAATTTGGAAATGAAGGTATGTAAGTGTTGAGTTTTTGAAGGTTTGAGGTTCGGTGTGAGGAACAAATTCGAAGAACATCCTATTAGAGTTTTATACTTTGATAGATGGCTATGTGGTTATTGATTTTTATGTATTTCTTTAAAACTATATGATGTGACCATTTACTAATGTGTTGGTTATTTATGGTGACCGCAGATAGTCGGATTATCATAATGGACAAACCAACGGGGATCGAGTTGAAGATCAAGGATTGTACGGAGATGTGGTCACATAGTTGCAATCATATGTAACATAGTTATCTTGGTTAGGAATGAATGATGTAAATGATTTATAAAGAAGTCGATTTAAATGGTTCTCTATTACATTGAACGACTAAAAGGAAAGAAATTTTATGATTCTTATTTTCATTTGCGTCATTTTGGGTCAAAACGTGTTAGGGTCTAACAAGTTGGTATCAGATCCCTGGTTTGAGAGAATCAAGTACGAGGAGGTAAGTACTTGAACTCAAACCCGTGTACTCTTGTGACAAGGAACCCGTACAATCCAAGACTCGATCAAGGTACAAAGGTAGAATTGAATGTAAGCATGTACTTATGTATTCATATTAAAGAAGCTAACTGTATTGTTATGCAAGATAAGCTTAAGTGTAAGAAGAGGATGATTCGACGATGCAGTTGGGGATAAATACCAAAGCATGTATTAGACGGATGGACCCCAAGTACACAATATTAATATATATGGGTACCGGTGCTAAACGAAAAAAAGGAGAATCTCCTTGGGGAGGGTAAATATTAAACAAAAGACAATGATATTGTCTTGGTAAGGTTTTAAAAATGTTGCATGAACTGAAACCCACTTCTTCGGACGTAAGGTGATGATTACAAGAAGGCACGAAACTAGTATGTGGATTGCACACATTGCTAGTACACAAGAAGCATATGACATTCGTGAGACCATGATAATCACGCAGGTATGTCCGGTAGAATTGGGTAGTAGGTGGACATGTGGGTGAAAGGAGTTGTAAGACTCTCAGGAAATTAAAAGTACTCTATAAGAAAGAAAAGCATGAATGAAAAGTTTGAATCCATAGTTGATGTACGAGTCAAACTTGTAAGAATGAAAGGCATGAAGGAAAAGCATGAATGAAAAGTTTGGATCCGTAGCTGATGTACGAGTCAAACTTGTAAGAATGAAAGGCATGAAAGAACAGCATGAATGAAAAGTTCGAATCCGTAGTTGATGTACGGGTCAAACTTGTAAGAATGAAAGGTATGAAAGAAAAGCATGAATGGTAAAAATGAAAATGTTTGATCCGTAAATGTTTGAATCCACAAGTGAGTACGGATCAAACAAGTAAGAATGAAAGGTAAGGATGAAAAGGTATGAGTCCGTAAGTAAGAACGGACCAACCAAGTAAGAATGATACGTTTGAATCCGCGAGACGGATTCAAACATAAAAAGAATGATAAGTATGAATGACACGTTTGAATCTGCGAGACAGATTCAAACATAAAAAGAATGAAAAGTATGAATAATACGTTTGAATCTGCAAGACAAATTCAAACATAAAAAGAATGGAAAGTATGAATGATACGTTTGAATCCGCGAGACGGATTCAAAACATAAAAAGAATGAAAAAGTATGAATGATACCTTTGAATCCGTGAGATGGATTCAAAACATAAAAAGAATGAAAAATATGAAAGAAAGGTTTGAATCCGTGAGACATATTTAAAACATAAAAAGAATGAAATTAACCTACATAAGAATGTGTTGACAGTTTGACCATGATGGAGTCAAACAGGTCATAAGAGTAATTATAAAGTAAATGGCGATAGTATAACAAGTGAATGATAGTAATTGGCATGCAAACATAAATTTTTATCGAAAGAAAGAATATTATAAATCAACTCATGAGAGTTGGGGCGAGCAACAAGCTACGGCTTAGATGCATGGCTTAAGTATGGATGGGAAAGCAAGGTCTTGCAAGAAATGCTAAAACAATGAGATGACGTTTTTGTAAGCATGTTTGCTTTGGAGGTAAGTACAACACATACCCCAAAATATGTAAACAATAAATAATAAATGACAGTTTGACCTAAAAAAGTCAAACTGCAGAAGTCGGTAAATAATTAATTACATATTTTGAAAGTATAACGTAAGGAATGCAATGCGTAATGTAGGATACCCATTAGTAAGGGATTTGTGAAAGAGCATAGGTGAATTAACACTGAATACAATGAAGAACCAAGTGGAAATGGTAGTTAAAGAATGGTTATGTATTGATCCGTTGTGAACGAGTCGAATAAAGGAAAATAATATGTTAAAGAATGGTCATGTATTGACCCGTAAAGATTGGGTCAAACGAACTAATGTTTTAAAAGAATCTAGAAATGGCTAGTATGTAAACAAGATGATTTGATAAACGCCATACTTAAGGAATGTGAATGAAATGTGCTAATCCTTTATTTTATAGATAAGAATGGTAAAAATCTTAGTGAGTAAAGCTGGTAGAGTTGGAAAAGGATGTGCATGAGAGGAAGCTCATCACATGGATGGACGAGGTCAATTCAGTTCTGGCTTAGACTCATGAAGAAGTAGGCCAATCCAGGTCGCGGATCGATGATTTATGTAATAAAAGCGAGGTTAGTAAAATGTTTAACTCATGAATGATAAGTATGAATTGGTAGATTGAATATGCCATACGAATTAAGGAAATGAATGATAGGATAAATATGGTATGGCTTGGAATATTTGACTTTTAACAGTCAACATAAGAAGAAATTTATGTCATATAAAGGAAATCTCAAAATCCCCTGAGTGAAAATTATGGGTATTGGTTAAACTCTTGTACGATGAACTTACATGACATAATTACTTATGTAGAATAAATAGTGCGTGAAGAGGGTGGAGAACAAAGTGACATGAATGAATGATTCGATGTTAAACCTAAGGGCGTGAATAGTACAAGTAACTTTAGAAAATATAGAATGATGCTTAATTCTCGTATCGAGTACGCATAAGTAAGAAAATGGTATTTATGTTGTAGTATTAATAGATAATTGAATGTTTATAGTATGCGTATGATGAGACGTTGATCCCTCATATGAATATGAAAGTATTTAGAAGGAACGTTAGTAATGGAATGTTGTGGTTCACTCAGGATTAACGAAAATGAAATAATAACTACCCAGAGGTAATGACAACCCCAAACGAATGTTGGTAATGTGTGTACTCGGTTTAAATTACCATGTGCCAATGAAAATACTAGAAAAGATTGCTAATAATAGAATATCAAAGTAAACTCACGACAGGTACTCATGTGCCTAACGTTAGAATGGAATATTATGTATGACACATGTGTGAGATGGAAATTATTTGATCCAATATGATTAGTGAATATATAAAAAGTCTTATGCTTAATTAAGAAGGCAAGAACAAGACCTATACAAATGGTTATGCGTGAATACTACCTCTCTAAGGAGTCACAAGTGTTTTCGTGTTGTAGTAAGCATCTTGAATTAATTTAAAAGTAAGAACATAATTGGTCTATTAGGAATGAGAAAGGTTTCGGGGACGAAACCTTCTTTAAGGCGGGTAGACTTGTAACGCCCCAAAACTCGAATTTATAATTTGATAGTATGCCTTCTTATGTAGGGTTTGAAATGTACTAACTATTTAACTTAGTTAAATACATAAAGACTAAGTATAAATGAAATGGTGATGTTAGTTGTAAATAACCAAAGGCCTAATTAGAGGGACTAAAAGTAGCAAGTGGGGAAAACTTTATAAAAATTAAGATTTTATAAGAATGAATGTATGTGTGTGTGTGGAACATCAGGAGAAACACAAAGGGAGCGGAAACCCTTATTCATCAAGAATCACCAAATTGGTGATGAATTTAGGATCCAATCTTATGCATGAATGAAGAAGTATCATCATCTCAACCTTACAAACATGTGGTAAGTTGTAATTTGAGATTTGGTGATCTTGTATGAAGTGGGTTTATGTTTAATCCACGAAACTGAATGAAATTGATCATGTATATGTGTTAGAATCACCATATAAAACATGGATTATGAAGGATTTTGAGTAATTTGATGATTAGAAGTGAAACCCACATCTAGTGGTGAAGATGATGACATAGGTGTTTCACCCATGTCAAATCCTTGCTTGAATCATTGATGTGTATGTTGTATGTAATGAATTATTGTTAGATAGGTTGAGTATGGTATGCAATTTAGTTTATTCAAGTTGTATTTGATGAATTATGTATGAACTTGGAAGATTATGTATAAATTAATTGTACATTGTGCATTAAATGGTGTACACACACCAAGTGCTTGATGAAATACACAGGTGAGATTATTAGAAGAGATTTGATGTAAACAATGAACGACTATGTGTAGAAGGTGGATATGATGCACTTAATAGTAAATTACCATGAGGAATATATTTGTAATGAAATCTATGTGCAAATGTAGTTCAATTGTGATTAAGTAGAAGTATGTTCTAAGAGTGTGTTATATACTTGATTGATGTAACGCACACCTTGGGGATTGTTTGTTTGTTTGTTTATTAGTGATTCGTAAGTATGGGTGAAGCTTATGAGATCATTGAAAGGGTTAATGTTGGAATGATGTCGGGTTAGCTAAATATATGATAGAGTACCAGTTTGGAAGTTATGAAAATGCTAACTTGAACGAATCGAGTGTTCATGTAATTAGGTGATTATGTGTTCGCATGTGCGTCGTTACATGAGTACAAAATGATTATAACGATTGTAGTATAACCCACTATAATAATATGGATGTAAAAGATTAAGTTGAAAGTTCATGTGATAAGCAGTTGAATTTCTGAAAGTCAACTGTGCATAATCGACATAGATAGACTTTTTTCCATAATTGTAAGATTTGAGATAATCGTGTGATTTGCGTTGGGCAAATGATATGTTATGTATAAATAGGAGTTAAATTGCATGAACTTGGAACAATGTGATTATCGTTTCGTATCATATGCATGTTAGTGAATAATAGACTAATGAAAGTAATGCAACTAAGAATTTGAAATAATTATTGATATGGATGAACATGCATACTAACAAGTTATGAAAATGATGGCATGAAAGAATATGAATTTACATTAGCAAGGACTCAAGCATGGATGGTTAACGACTCGAAGGGAGGCAAGAAGATCAGCATGAACATGGACACATAAGGTAAGTAATTCCCAGACTCCCTCTTTAGTAATCAAAGGGAATTATAGTACGATAATTGTTAGGAGTTATGTAGGAACGTGTAATTGATGAAAGTATCAAAGTAAGTTGCGTGGTTAAGATCGTGAATAGTTGATTGAGATGGAATATGAATAGATTAAAAAAATAAAATGGGTCAGGTCTAGATACTGTGGTAAGTAAGGTGTTGTCCATAACGCCACGAGGAAAAGTATTAGAATGACTAAGGGACTTGAAATCTTGATATTTTACGATCTGGAATGCCCGGGAGCTCACCGGGGGGTTGTAATAGCTGAAAACAAGTAAATAGCGAGGGACTGTAGGTTTGGCATCACCGACGACAGTGTCTAGCGTCGTCGACGCGGCCTGGAATCCCTAAAACCTCCAACGCGATAACTGGCTGCCTACACAACCTTTCTGCTGACGCAAGGTTTTGGGGGGGGGGGGGGCGGGCGTCGGGGACGCAGGTTGGGCGTCGCCGACACCATGCTAAAAATCAGTTTTTCTGATTTCTTCTTTTCGCGCGTCTGGTTGCTCCCACTACTGCCCTAATGCTTCGTAAAGTTCCCGAACGTTCCGTAAGCTTTATTAAACATGTGAAAGCACCAACCTTATCAAATTAAGTAAATTTAAGAACTAAAGTTCATGTAAAAGCATAGATTTAATAAACGATTAAACTTGTGAAAATGAACGTGTTAGAATGTATTATACGGATGGGAAGATGAAACTTGTTCATAAGTATGCTTATAGGCGAATTATTATGCATGATTAAAGTACAATAATTAGATGTGGATAAGTGAATATGACTTGAATGTGTTAAAATGTATTATACGGATGGGAAGATGAAACTTGTTCATAAGTATGCTTATAGGCGAATTATTATGCATGATTAAAGTTCAATAATTAGATGTGGATAAGTGAATATGACTTGAATGCACGAATGGAGGTATATTAGGGGCGGAAGCAATGAGTAACTAGCTGTAGCATGGGCTACGACTCAACCCCGTATTCGCAATGTATTTTTTTAGTTTTATTCATAGGATACCTCTAAACATATACGAGGATACCCTTAAGAGAAAAATATGAAACTTGATATTATTCCTTTAGCCCAATACTTGATATTATTCCTTTAGCTCAAAATATGAAACTTAAGCCCAAATAATAAGTTACATGATAATTAAGCCCAGATAAATAAAATAATCCATTGATTATGGGCATGTGCGGAAAATTGCAATCAGAAGTTATAGTGATCATACCCATCTTATGGTGGAAACCAGAACACATAGTGCTTGTCCTTTGGTTTATCGGGTAGTGAAGCTAGCTTTGGTTTTACAGGTTGCAACCGCAACGATTGAAATATGTTTTTTTTTCCTAAATTGAAGCTTGTCAAGACGGACGGATTTACGCAATTGAATGGGCCTAGAATATTTGAACAATGCTATGGTTTGTGCTTTCGAAAAAGAAACTTTTGGTAAAGTAAGAGACGGCGATGTGATAGAACGATTTCAAGCTATAAAAAAAGAAGAGGGCAACTCTATTAGGTATTTGTATTACTGAAAAATATTTTTCCTTTTTTATTAATGTATTTATTGTTGTTATTTATTATTGTATGATTGCAAGATAAAAAAAATTAATTTGGGATACCCCTGAATTAAAGGGCTAGCTCCGCCACTGATGTATATAGTCGTATAGTGTAAGAGTTAGGTGTCGTTGTTATTGTTTGATGTATGTATGGAACATGTATTTAAGTTAAGTTTGAGGATATATGGTAATGTTTTCATGTGATGTAGTCCAATGAATGTAGATAAATGTTATGTGCTTATGTGAAGATGTGAGTCTTCAATATGTTGAAGGATATGTGTTGCTAACTGTTTTGCTATTGAGAATGAATTTAGAAATGCAGGTTTGTAAGTGTTGAGCTCTCGAAGGTTTGAGGCTCAGTGTAAGGAACAAATTCGAAGAATATCCTATTGGAGTTTTATACTTTGATAAATGGCTATGTGGTTATTGATTTTTATGTATTTATTTAAAAATATATGATGTCACAATTTACTAACGTGTTGGTTATTTATGGTGACCGCAGATAGTCGGATTATCATAATGGACAAACCAACACGGATCGAGTTGAAGATCAAGGATTGTACGGAGATGTGGTCACATAGTTGCAATCATATGTAACATGGTTATCTTGGTTAGGAACGAATGATGTAAATTATTTGAAAAGAAGTCGATTTAAACGATTCTCTATTACATTGAACGACTAAAATGAAAGAAAGTTATGATTCACATTTTTCGCTGCGTCATTTTGGGTCAAAACGTGTTAGGGTCTAACATGTTTAAGTGAAAGCGCTCGGACCAGTGTGGAACTTACTCCTACTATAGGCTTGACAAACAATCAAACCTCCTCCTTTTTTGACGTTTAATCCTCGTAAATATCAAGAAGGCTTTAAAAGGGGTTGGTTTTGGCTCGGGTAGGTGTGTTTAGGTAAAATGGTGCAAAGCGTAAAAAGTGTCGGTTTTTCATTGCTTCGTGGCTTAGCAAACTAAGCCATACTTATAATTTTATAACCGAACTTTTTACAAAAATAAAGGGTGTAAATAAAAAGTTTTGTGGATGTGTGTGGTCATTTTTGCAAAAGTATATATTTTTGCGGGTTTAGAAACGAAAGGGTTAAGGCTCAAAGGGGTTTAACTAAGGGGATGTTTTTGGTAAGAGATGTAAAGAAAAACAAAGGTTTAGAATGAAAAATGAGTTTAGTCCTAATGCCTCTATCATTTACGTACTTGGATTTATGTCGGTAAGGATTTGGAATGTATTGTCTTGGCAAGTTCTAGATTTATAAGAACCAAACGGGCTATTCACACAAGAAACGAAAAAATTAGCAATTAGTATAGATATATAATTGTATGCTCGGTAAAGGCCCAAAACTCACTTTTTGTGGGAAAAAAGGTTATAGTGTAAAAATGTATATATAATCTAATTTTATAAAGATTTGTTATGCCCGTTTTTATAATTTTCTTAATTGTTTCTTTTTATCACGACGCTATCAGGTGTAAATTAGTAAAAACATAATTTTTAGAACTTATTTTTCCCAACTAAACCAAGATAAGTAAAAAAAATAAAAAATTGTGACAAAAAAAAAATTTGGGGTGATTAGCGGGTTTCCAATGCGAGTTTTGTGTAAGACTTGTTTCCAAAGGGGTTTAACTAAGGGGATGTTTTTGGTAAGAGATGTAAAGAAAAACAAAGGTTTAGAATGAAAAATGAGTTTAGTCCTAATGCCTCTATCATTTACGTACTTGGATTTATGTCGGTAAGGATTTGGAATGTATTGTCTTGGCAAGTTCTAGATTTATAAGAACCAAACGGGCTATTCACACAAGAAACGAAAAAATTAGCAATTAGTATAGATATATAATTGTATGCTCGGTAAAGGCCCAAAACTCACTTTTTGTGGGAAAAAAGGTTATAGTGTAAAAATGTATATATAATCTAATTTTATAAAGATTTGTTATGCCCGTTTTTATAATTTTCTTAATTGTTTCTTTTTATCACGACGCTATCAGGTGTAAATTAGTAAAAACATAATTTTTAGAACTTATTTTTCCCAACTAAACCAAGATAAGTAAAAAAAATAAAAAATTGTGACAAAAAAAAATTTGGGGTGATTAGCGGGTTTCCAATGCGAGTTTTGTGTAAGACTTGTTTTTAGGACAAGAGATTCAAGGTTTTAACATCTCCCCACCCCCCTTAAATTATGTATTGTCATCAATGTGTCCCAAATAGGATTTGTTTTGGATTAAATGTGCAAAAAGTGTGGAAAAATAACAATTTTTTTTGGGTTACTGGTCACTGGGCATGGGGGTGTGCCTGGTGGACACGACCCTGTGGCTAAAGTTCCAGTAACAAGTTTAACAGAAAACTTACAGTATGGTGGACACAGGGGCGTGCTTGGTAGGCATGGCTCATGCCACCTTCTCCGTAGAAATTTTTTAACATCAGACATTTGGGCACGGGGGCCTGCCTGATGGGCACGACCCCGTGCTGCAGACTCTGTTTTGTAGTTTTTCAAGAGGGAGGCTCTGGTTTACATGCATGGGGTCCCTTTTTCAACATCCTTTTGGCTTTTTCATCCTCATTTGAGTGTGGTTTATTCCTACAAAGATAAACTTAAAATAGAAACCATTAAACTAGAGATTACAATAAGATTTAAACTACTTAACTAATGGATAGCCCTTGGAATGTCTCCATAGTGCGCCGCATTTATAAGGGACCTTGGATAGACCCACCGTATCAGGTGGTTTTGGCTCATCTTCCAACAAGGGGTCGTCATTGCCAACTGGATATTTCATTGATTGGATTGACGTACCTTTTGTTGGCCCCTAATTGAAGTGGTAGGTTGTTTTGCTTCCGATTTACTAAGGTTTGATGGGTTTTTATAAACGGTTGTCCTAACACGAGGGGGGCATCATCTAGGATGATAAAGTCGGTTGGTACTGCCGTTTGGTTTGTTTGAATTAAGACTGACGTGTGACGGGTGTACGTATTTTTTTATATATTTTAGCTCTTTTAACTCGCAAATTCAAGTTTTAAATTTATAAAACATGATATACTACTATCACTCTACACACCATTTGAGTTAGGGCAAGTGCACCCATTATACTACGTCCGCGATGGGTTTATTAAGAAATGAGTTATTTCTTGGTTAGGAATGAATGATGTAAATGATTTATAAAGAAGTCGATTTAAATGGTTCTCTATTACATTGAACGACTAAAAGGAAAGAAATTTTATGATTCTTATTTTCATTTGCGTCATTTTGGGTCAAAACGTGTTAGGGTCTAACAAGTTGGTATCAGATCCCTGGTTTGAGAGAATCAAGTACGAGGAGGTAAGTACTTGAACTCAAACCCGTGTACTCTTGTGACAAGGAACCCGTACAATCCAAGACTCGATCAAGGTACAAAGGTAGAATTGAATGTAAGCATGTACTTATGTATTCATATTAAAGAAGCTAACTGTATTGTTATGCAAGATAAGCTTAAGTGTAAGAAGAGGATGATTCGACGATGCAGTTGGGGATAAATACCAAAGCATGTATTAGACGGATGGACCCCAAGTACACAATATTAATATATATGGGTACCGATGCTAAACGAAAAAAAGGAGAATCTCCTTGGGGAGGGTAAATATTAAACAAAAGACAATGATATTGTCTTGGTAAGGTTTTAAAAATGTTGCATGAACTGAAACCCACTTCTTCGGACGTAAGGTGATGATTACAAGAAGGCACGAAACTAGTATGTGGATTGCGCACATTGCTAGTACACAAGAAGCATATGACATTCGTGAGACCATGATAATCACACAGGTATGTCCGGTAGAATTGGGTAGTAGGTGGACATGTGGGTGAAAGGAGTTGTAAGACTCTCAGGAAATTGAGAGTACTCTATAAGAAAGAAAAGCATGAATGAAAAGTTTGAATCCATAGTTGATGTACGAGTCAAACTTGTAAGAATGAAAGGCATGAAGGAAAATCATGAATGAAAAGCTTGGATCCGTAGCTGATGTACGAGTCAAACTTGTAAGAATGAAAGGCATGAAAGAAAAGCATGAATGAAAAGTTCGAATCCGTAGTTGATGTACGGGTCAAACTTGTAAGAATGAAGGGTATGAAAGAAAAGCATGAATGGTAAAAATGAAAATGTTTGATCCGTAAATGTTTGAATCCATAAGTGAGTACGGATCAAACAAGTAAGAATGAAATGTAAGGATGAAAAGGTATGAGTCCGTAAGTAAGAACGGACCAACCAAGTAAGAATGATACGTTTGAATCCGCGAGACGGATTCAAACATAAAAAGAATGATAAGTATGAATGACACGTTTGAATCTGCGAGACAGATTCAAACATAAAAAGAATGAAAAGTATGAATAATACGTTTGAATCTGCAAGACAAATTCAAACATAAAAAGAATGGAAAGTATGAATGATACGTTTGAATCCGCGAGACGGATTCAAAACATAAAAAGAATGAAAAAGTATGAATGATACCTTTGAATCCGTGAGATGGATTCAAAACATAAAAAGAATGAAAAATATGAAAGAAAGGTTTGAATCCATGAGACATATTTAAAACATAAAAAGAATGAAATTAACCTACATAAGAATGTGTTGACAGTTTGACCATGATGGAGTCAAACAGGTCATAAGAGTAATTATAAAGTAAATGGCGATAGTATAACAAGAGAATGATAGTAATTGGCATGCAAACATAAATTTTTATCGAAAGAAAGAATATTATAAATCAACTCATGAGAGTTGGGGCGAGCAACAAGCTACGGCTTAGATGCATGGCTTAAGTATGGATGGGAAAGCAAGGTCTTGCAAGAAATGCTAAAACAATGAGATGACGTTTTTGTAAGGATGTTTGCTTTGGAGGTAAGTACAACACATACCCCAAAATATGTAAACAATAAATAATAAATGACAGTTTGACCTAGAAAAGTCAAACTGCAGAACTCGGTAAATAATTAATTACATATTTTGAAAGTATTACGTAAGGAATGCAATGCGTAATGTAGGATACCCATTAGTAAGGGATTTGTGAAAGAGCATAGGTGAATTAACACTGAATATAATGAAGAACCAAGTGGAAATGGTAGTTAAAGAATGGTTATGTATTGATCCGTTGTGAACGAGTCGAATAAAGGAAAATAATATGTTAAAGAATGGTCATGTATTGACCCGTAAAGATTGGGTCAAACGAACTAATGTTTTAAAAGAATCTAGAAATGGCTAGTATGTAAACAAGATGATTTGATAAACGCCATACTTAAGGAATGTGAATGAAATGTGCTAATCCTTTATTTTATAGATAAGAATGGTAAAAATCTTAGTGAGTAAAGCTGGTAGAGTTGGAAAAGGATGTGCATGAGAGGAAGCTCATCACATGGATGGACGAGGTCAATTCAGTTCTGGCTTAGACTCATGAAGAAGTAGGCCAATCCAGGTCGCGGATCGATGATTTATGCAATAAAAGTGAGGTTAGTAAAATGTTTAACTCATGAATGATAAGTATGAATTGGTAGATTGAATATGCCATACGAATTAAGGAAATGAATGATAGGATAAATATGGTATGGTTTGGAATATTTGACTCTTAACAGTCAACATAAGAAGAAATTTATGTCATATAAAGGAAATCTTAAAATGCCCTGAGTGAAAATTATGGGTATTGGTTAAACTCTTGTACGATGAACTTACATGACATAATTACTTATGTAGAATAAATAGTGCGTGAAGAGGGTGGAGAACAAAGTGACATGAATGAAATGATTCGATGTTAAACCTAAGGGCGTGAATAGTACAAGTAACTTTAGAAAATATAGAATGATGCTTAATTCGCGTATCGAGTACGCATAAGTAAGAAAATGGTATTTATGTTGTAGTATTAATAGATAATTGAATGTTTATAGTATGCGTATGATGAGACGTTGATCCCTCATATGAATATGAAAGTATTTAGAAGGAACGTTAGTAATGGAATGTTGTGGTTCACTCAGGATTAACGAAAATGAAATAATAACTACCCAGAGGTAATGACAACCCCAAACGAATGTTGGTAATGTGTGTACACGGTTTAAATTACCATGTGCCAATGAAAATACTAGGAAAGATTGCTAATAATAGAATATCAAAGTAAACTCACGACAGGTACTCATGTCCCTAACGTTAGAATGGAATATTATGTATGACACATGTGTGAGATGGAAATTATTTGATCCAATATGATTAGTGAATATATAAAAAGTCTTATGCTTAATTAAGAAGGCAAGAACAAGACCTATACAAATGGTTATGCGTGAATACTACCTCTCTAAGGAGTCACAAGTGTTTTCGTGTTGTAGTAAGCATCTTGAATTAATTTAAAAGTAAGAACATAATTGGTCTATTAGGAATGAGAAAGGTTTCGGGGACGAAACCTTCTTTAAGGCGGGTAGACTTGTAACGCCCCAAAACTCGAATTTATAATTTGATAGTATGCCTTCTTATGTAGGGTTTGAAATGTACTAACTATTTAACTTAGTTAAATACATAAAGACTAAATATAAATGAAATGGTGATGTTAGTTGTAAATAACCAAAGGCCTAATTAGAGGGACTAAAAGTAGCAAGTGGGGAAAACTTTATAAAAATTAAGATTTTATAAGAATGAATGTATGTGTGTGTGTGGAACATCAGGAGAAACACAAAGGGAGCGGAAACCCTTATTCATCAAGAATCACCAAATTGGTGATGAATTTAGGATCCAATCTTATGCATGAATGAAGAAGTATCATCATCTCAACCTTACAAACATGTGGTAAGTTGTAATTTGAGATTTGGTGATCTTGTATGAAGTGGGTTTATGTTTAATCCACGAAACTGAATGAAATTGATCATGTATATGTGTTAGAATCACCATATAAAACATGGATTATGAAGGATTTTGAGTAATTTGATGATTAGAAGTGAAACCCACATCTAGTGGTGAAGATGATGACATAGGTGTTTCACCCATGTCAAATCCTTGCTTGAATCATTGATGTGTATGTTGTATGTAATGAATTATTGTTAGATAGGTTGAGTATGGTATGCAATTTAGTTTATTCAAGTTGTATTTGATGAATTATGTATGAACCTGGAAGATTATGCATAAATTAATTGTACATTGTGCATTAAATGGTGTACACACACCAAGTGTTTGATGAAATACACAGGTGAGATTATTAGAAGAGATTTGATGTAAACAATGAACAAATATGTGTAGAAGGTGGATATGATGCACTTAATAGTAAATTACCATGAGGAATATATTTGTAATGAAATCTATGTGCAAATGTAGTTCAATTGTGATTAAGTAGAAGTATGTTCTAAGAGTGTGTTATATACTTGATTGATGTAACGCACACCTTGGGGATTGTTTGTTTGTTTGTTTATTAGTGATTCGTAAGTATGGGTGAAGCTTATGAGATCCTTGAAAGGGTTAATGTTGGAATGATGTCGGGTTAGCTAAGTATATGATAGAGTACCAGTTTGGAAGTTATGAAAATGCTAACTTGAACGAATCGAGTGTTCATGTAATTAGGTGATTATGTGTTCGCATGTGCGTCGTTACATGAGTACAAAATGATTATAACGATTGTAGTATAACCCACTATAATAATATGGATGTAAAAGATTAAGTTGAAAGTTCATGTGATAAGCAGTTGAATTTCTGAAAGTCAACTGTGCATAATCGACATAGATAGACTTTTTTCCATAAATGTAAGATTTGAGATAATCGTGTGATTTGCGTTGGGCAAATGATATGTTATGTATAAATAGGAGTTAAATTGCATGAACTTGGAACAATGTGATTATCGTTTCGTATCATATGCATGTTAGTGAATAATAGACTAATGAAAGTAATGCAACTAAGAATTTGAAATAATTATTGATATGGATGAACATGCATACTAACAAGTTATGAAAATGATGGCATGAAAGAATATGAATTTACATTAGCAAGGACTCAAGCATGGATGGTTAACGACTCGAAGGGAGGCAAGAAGACCAACATGAACATGGACACATAAGGTAAGTAATTCCCAGACTCCCTCTTTAGTAATCAAAGGGAATTATAGTACGATAATTGTTAGGAGTTATGTAGGAACGTGTAATTGATGAAAGTATCAAAGTAAGTTGCGTGGTTAAGATCGTGAATAGTTGATTGAGATGGAATATGAATAGATTAAAAAAATAAAATGGGTCAGGTCTAGATACTGTGGTAAGTAAGGTGTTGTCCATAACGCCACGAGGAAAAGTATTAGAATGACTAAGGGACTTGAAATCTTGATATTTTACGATCTGGAATGCCCGGGAGCTCACCGGGGGGTTGTAATAGCTGAAAACAAGTAAATAGCGAGGGACTGTAGGTTTGGCATCACCGACGACAGTGTCTAGCGTCGTCGACGCGGCCTGGAATCCCCAAAACCTCCAACGCGATAACTGGCTGCCTACACAAACTTTCTGCTGACGCAAGGTTTTGGGGGGGGGGGGGGCGTCGCCGACACCATGCTAAAAATCAGTTTTTCTGATTTCTTCTTTTCGCGCGTCTGGTTGCTCCCACTACTGCCCTAATGCTTCGTAAAGTTCCCGAACGTTCCGTAAGCTTTATTAAACATGTGAAAGCACCAACCTTATCAAATTAAGTAAATTTAAGAACTAAAGTTCATGTAAAAGCATAGACTTAATAAACGATTAAACTTGTGAAAATGAATGTGTTAGAATGTATTATACGGATGGGAAGATGAAACTTGTTCATAAGTATGCTTATAGGCGAATTATTATGCATGATTAAAGTACAATAATTAGATGTGGATAAGTGAATATGACTTGAATGTGTTAAAATGTATTATACGGATGGGAAGATGAAACTTGTTCATAAGTATGCTTATAGGCGAATTATTATGCATGATTAAAGTTCAATAATTAGATGTGGATAAATGAATATGACTTGAATGCACGAATGGAGGTATATTATGGGCGGAAGCAATGAGTAACTAGATGTAGCATGGGCTACGACTCAACCCCGTATTCGCAATGTATTTTTTTAGTTTTATTCATAGGATACCTCTAAACATATACGAGGATACCCTTAAGAGAAATATATGAAACTTGATATTATTCCTTTAGCCCAATACTTGATATTATTCCTTTAGCTCAAAATATGAAACTTAAGCCCAAATAATAAGTTACATGATAATTAAGCCCAGATAAATAAAATAATCCATTGATTATGGGCATGTGCGGAAAATTGCAATCAGAAGTTCTAGTGATCATACCCATCTTATGGTGGAAACCAGAACACATAGTGCTTGTCCTTTGGTTTATCGGGTAGTGAAGCTAGCTTTGGTTTTACAGGTTGCAACCACAACGATTGAAATATGTTTTTTTTCCTAAATTGAAGCTTGTCAAGACGGACGGATTTACGCAATTGAATGGGCCTAGAATATTTGAACAATGCTATGGTTTGTGCTGTCGAAAAAGAAACTTTTGATAAAGTAAAAGACGGCCATGTGATAGAACGATTTCAAGCTATAAAAAAAAGAAGAGGGTAACTCTATTAGGCAACTCTATTAGGTATTTGTGAAAAATATTTTTCCTTTTTTATTAATGTATTTATTGTTGTTATTTATTATTGTATAATTGCAAGATAAAAAAAATTAATTTGGGATACCCCTGAATTAAAGGGCTAGCTCCGCCACTGATGTATATAGTCGTATAGTGTAAGAGTTAGGTGTCGTTGTTATTGTTTGATGTATGTATGGAACATGTATTTAAGTTAAGTTTGAGGATATATGGTAATGTTTTCATGTGATGTAGTCCAATGAATGTAGATCAATGTTATGTGCTTATGTGAAGATGTGAGTCTTCAATATGTTGAAGGATATGTGTTGCTAACTGTTTTGCTATTGAGAATGAATTTAGAAATGCAGGTTTGTAAGTGTTGAGCTCTCGAAGGTTTGAGGCTCAGTGTAAGGAACAAATTCGAAGAATATCCTATTGGAGTTTTATACTTTGATAAATGGCTATGTGGTTATTGATTTTTATGTATTTATTTAAAAATATATGATGTCACAATTTACTAACGTGTTGGTTATTTATGGTGACCGCAGATAGTCGGATTATCATAATGGACAAACCAACACGGATCGAGTTGAAGATCAAGGATTGTACGGAGATGTGGTCACATAGTTGCAATCATATGTAACATGGTTATCTTGGTTAGGAACGAATGATGTAAATTATTTGAAAAGAAGTCGATTTAAACGGTTCTCTATTACATTGAACGACTAAAATGAAAGAAAGTTATGATTCACATTTTTCGCTGCGTCATTTTGGGTCAAAACGTGTTAGGATCTAACATGTTTAAGTGAAAGCGCTCGGACCAGTGTGGAACTTACTCCTACTATAGGCTTGACAAACAATCAAACCTCCTCCTTTTTTGACGTTTAATCCTCGTAAATATCAAGAAGGCTTTAAAAGGGGTTGGTTTTGGCTCGGGTAGGTGTGTTTAGGTAAAATGGTGCAAAGCGTAAAAAGTGTCGGTTTTTCATTGCTTCGTGGCTTAGCAAACTAAGCCATACTTATAATTTTATAACCGAACTTTTTACAAAAATAAAGGGTGTAAATAAAAAGTTTTGTGGATGTGTGTGGTCATTTTTGCAAAAGTATATATTTTTGTTGGTTTAGAAACGAAAGGGTTAAGGCTCAAAGGGGTTTAACTAAGGGGATGTTTTTGGTAAGAGATGTAAAGAAAAACAAAGGTTTAGAATGAAAAATGAGTTTAGTCCTAATGCCTCTATCATTTACTTACTTGGATTTATGTCGGTAAGGATTTGGAATGTATTGTCTTGGCAAGTTCTAGATTTATAAGAACCAAACGGGCTATTCACACAAGAAACGAAAAAATTAGCAATTAGTATAGATATATAATTGTATGCTCGGTAAAGGCCCAAAACTCACTTTTTGTGGGAAAAAAAGGTTATAGTGTAAAAATGTATATATAATCAAATTTTATAAAGATTTGTTATGCCCGTTTTTATAATTTTCTTAATTGTTTTTTTTTTATCACGACGCTATCAGGTGTAAATTAGTAAAAACATAATTTTTAGAACTTATTTTTCCCAACTAAACCAAGAAAAGTAAAAAAAATAAAAAATTGTGACAAAAAAAAAATTTGGGGTGATTAGCGGGTTTCCAATGCGAGTTTTGTGTAAGACTTGTTTTTAGGACAAGGGATTCAAGGTTTTAACATCTCCCCACCCCCCTTAAATTATGTATTGTCATCAATGTGTCCCAAATAGGATTTGTTTTGGATTAAATGTGCAAAAAGTTTGGAAAAATAACAATTTTTTTTGGGTTACTGGTCGCTGGGCATGGGGGTGTGCCTGGTGGACACGACCCTGTGGCTAAAGTTCCAGTAACAAGTTTAACAGAAAACTTACAGTATGGTGGACACAGGGTGTGCTTGGTGGGCATGGCTCATGCCACCTTCTCCGTAGAAATTTTTTAACATCAGACATTTGGGCACAGGGGCCTGCCTGATGGGCACGACCCCGTGCTGCAGACTCTGTTTTGTAGTTTTTCAAGAGGGAGGCTCTGGTTTACATGCATGGGGTCCCTTTTTCAACATCCCTTTGGCTTTTTTCATCCTCATTTGAGTGTGGTTTATTCCTACAAAGATAAACTTAAAAGAGAAACCATTAAGTTAGGGCAAGTGCACCCATCGCGGACGTAAATAATGATAGCAAACCATTTGAGTTAGGGCAAGTGCACCCATCGCGGACGTAGTATAATGATAGCAAGATACCGAGGTCGTCCAAGGAAACAAGAGCTTTTAATACCGGCTTATCGTCAACGTCTAATCTAACCAATTTTTGATGAAAAGGTTTTAAAGCTATAAAAAAAATAAACTAAAAAGCAAAAATAAAATATAACGAAAAACAAATAGACAAGATAGAATCACTTGGTTCCAACTCCTATTTTATATATCATTTTAATGATTTCCGCACTTTAAGCATTTTAAGAGATTATCTTTAAGTTATAGTTATGGGTGGCAAAATGGGTGGGTTGGGCAGGTTTGGGCAATTGATTAGGATGGGTATGGGTTAGAATGGGTTTGAGCTAGGATGGGTTTATTAAGAAATGAGTTAGGATGGATTTAGGTCAAGATGAGTTTTTGTCAATATAGATTTGGGCATGATAGGCTAAAAATGTAAATAAATAAATAATAATCAAATAAATTTTAAAAAATCAAAATAATAAAAAAATCAAAAAATTTTTAAAAAATCAAAAAATTAAAAAAAATCAAAAAAATGTTTAGTGCTTTTTGAGGATTGTACGTCACGATGAACTTCATTTGTTTTCTCTATCTTGCGTTTTTTTTATTGCTGCTGGAAGTCTGTACAAGTTGCAGGCTGAATATCTCAGGGTCTTCAGCCCTGCTGTTGATAGTAAGATCAGATCAATTACTGGTCAAAAGGTAATCATCTTTAACTTTCATATTTTGGTACCAAAAAGTACAATTATATTGATACGTCATTTATAAAACTATAATACTATTGTTTTGATAAAGTGGGTCATATTGTCGACCAATTAACCTATTTAAGCGATCATAAACAGGTTCAGCGGGTTGAACCGGTTCGGACAGAAAAAGTACCAACCTGTCAAAACTGGTCTGTTTAAGTTCTTCTAAAACCGTAGTTACTTGTTCATCCAAGAAATCCCTTCAAAACCAACCAAACCAGGCACTGGTTTCTTTACATCCTCACTTTAAAACTTTATAAGTTTTGCTGTTTGTAACGTATACTACAGTAAGATTGTCAACATTCTGACAGCTACATTGACATAATACAACTACAGCAAACAAGTTAAAAGCATGATATGAGCATCTAACTATTATATACATGAACTTCACTTCACCAAATGTACATCCTGAAGTTTCAATAGAAACATCTATTGAATTCAAGCGGTTGCTCAGCCTAGTCGCTACTCTCTACGAGCCATAATTGGCTCAGCTAGGCAGATTACACGATACATGTACAACAAAAATAATAAAAAATACAAAAAAAGAGAAATACAACAAAATAAAAATAGCCAAGAAAAGTGGAGGCAAACAGCAAGCCATTCTATTAAGAATCTGATTTTGCATTTGACGACTTCAACAAAATACTATAGGCATTTAATCCATCATATAATGTACCATAATATAAGCAAATATTTTTAAGTTAAAAGAATTTTAATACATATTAAAAAGCTCCCTACTGCACAAAAAAAAAGACACGAACTGCAATATCCGCATCTTTTTCATCCCCTTTGCTGTTTCAGTTCACCTTGAATATATCCTTCACCCTGAATAACGATCAAAACAAGACCAATATTTCACCCGTTTAAAATTAAAATTAAACTATTTGTAAGGGCAACCCGTTTATTACAATATGCTTACAACCCGCCAACCCATTTACAACTTGATTACAACACGCCAACCAGACACGATTAACACCCCTAGTATTTAGACCAGAAAAGAGAAGCGTAGCCTGAAAAAGTGATTAGAAGATAATGTTTGGTGGCGTAAAAAAATATTTTCTAAACAAGTACTACTTTATCAGTATGGTAGTCAATATTACCTAAACGTGGCTATCATCATATGTCGGATACAATGATTCAATATCTTCTGCAAGTCCTTCCTCGATATCATTCTCGTTTTCATCATCTGGATATGCAAAAAGAGTAAAATATTAATTAACATTCTATACATAGTGAAGTCATAAATAGAATGAACTTAATACCTTCTAAATCAAACAACCAATCACGAGTGCATAGCAAAGCCTCAACATTCAATGAAGAGTAATGAAGATCGATATTTACTTAGAACCCGACCCCCAATACTGAAAGATGATTCTGAGGCAACAGTAGTGATTGGGATGCTCAATATATCACGAGCCATGAGAGACAATTGAGGATATCTCCCTTGATTATCCTTCCAATACTTTAAAATCTCAAGTTCTTCTTTTCTATTAAGTCGAGCCTCCTCCAAATACATGTCTAATTGTGATTTTTCATTCTCATAATTCCTAAATCGCCTGTAAATGACTCAAATTTATCCAAATCATTAGACGTATCAACACAAATTGAACTCCCAACTGTTGAAGAAGTTGTTCTTGACAAAACACCATACTCCATATCATATAGCTTATGTATCCCTTTGAAAATAATATCCAATTTCTCTTTACATTCTTTCTCTTCCATGTTAAGATTTTTGAAATAAAACTCAACAAGCTCAAACTTGGATCTAGAACAACTGCAAAAGATATTATCATGCTATAGTTTTCCCAATTTTTATCAAATTTCTTTTGCCATGTCACTTATCACCTTATCAACATTGTCCATCTGATCTTCAATACACTTTTGATTCTTCCACACATTATAAAATATAAGTTGGAAGTAGGATAAGAGTTACCAGAAAACAAAATTATAATGTTATAGAAAGGCTTCAAAAATTCTGTGATTGTTTCCACCCTTGTCCATTCCTGTTCTGATGGGAAAGTCTTATACCTTGAATCAACAAGTGCTAACCGCGCATATGCATTACGATACGCCAATGCACTATCGAGCATGAGATAGGTAGAATTCCATTTGGTTACAATATCTTGATGCACTTTTTTCCCACATTGTAATGACAGTTGGTGTATACATTCTACAAACTTGTACTTTCTATCAAAACTTCCTCTAACATACTTCACTGACTCTAGAGCCTTTTAAATGGCTCCTTCAATCACCTTTAATCCTCCTTGAACAATAAGATTTAACACGTGTGCACAACAACGCACATGCATAAAATCCCAATCACAAAGTAAAACACGATTCAAACGAAAATGACTGTTTAAACAATCTACCAAAACATCATTATATTTGGCATTATCTACTTTGATCGTAAACACCTTTTTCTCAATACCCCAATCTCCTAAAAAATTAACCATGTACTCTGCTAAAAGTTTACCACTGTGTGGAGGTGGTATAACTTTAAAGTTCAGAATTTTTTTTCTTAGAACCCTACTATCGTCAATAATGCCATATATCCATAAATCAGTGGTCGGGCATATTCTACTAGTTATCTTTTGCAACTTTTCTTTCAGTTTTGTCTTCTCTCTATCATATATTTTTAAAACATCCGCCTTCGCCGTGTTTCTTGTTATAGGAGTCACATCTCGATGTAAAAATTTATGTAAATCTCGTGTCCCCTCATGTTCAACATAACTAAAAGGATAGTTGTGTTTAAATATGCTAATTTTTCCTGATACATTGCTTGATCTAAAGGAGCACGTTTTCTTGGTGGGCCGGGTTCATCAATGTAGAAACACTTAGGTAAATGATGTTTCATGGTAGTTGTTCCCTTGTTAGCGTTAAACACCTTTCCACAACCATTACAACTCACTTTCTTAACCCCATCTTGTCCAGTGGGTCTCAAAAAAATTCCAAACTATTGAATGGTCTTTACTCGAACTGAATGAACTAACTTCATCTTCGAACTCGGGATTAGTCAACATAATTTGTCTCCTACAAATAAATAAACACATATACTCTATTAATCATTCTCCATAGAATCAATGATAATTGACTAATTCTA
Organism: Helianthus tuberosus; assembly: GCA_030545235.1. NCBI lineage: Eukaryota > Viridiplantae > Streptophyta > Magnoliopsida > Asterales > Asteraceae > Helianthus > Helianthus tuberosus. The sequence goes on from CM060397.1 coordinate 98,331,645, forward strand.
AAACTCAACTTAACAAAATGACGATAACAGAAACAAGATTACATCAAATTAACCTCCAACAAACAAACAATTAATTCACTAGTCAACTACAATTCATCAAACTCCAACAAACAAACAATTAACTCACTAGTCAACTACAATTCATCAATTTACAATCAAACAAACTGTCTCTGAAACCCTAAAAGTCAACTTAACAAAATGACGATAATAGAATAAAAATTCGTCGAGTTAAACTCTAACAAATGAACCATTAACTCACCGAAAGCCCTAATTCACCAAAAAAACCCTATTTTTTAAAAGGCCCCAAAATATAACTAATTATATAGATCTATCGGCCGTTGAAAGTCATCGGTAGTTTTGATGAAAACCCAGAACGTATCAAGTGCTAAAAGCAATGAGAATACTAGAGAAAACAAGAAAGATGGTACGTACCAAACAGAGGGATCTGATGCTGAAGGTGTAGGCAAATTAGTGGTGAAAACAGGAAGAATAAGAAACAATAATCATTGGTTTGATATCAGATGATGATGGTAATTTAGGGTTGAATCCACGATGATGGTGATTTAGGGATCTGATGTTGAGGTTTGAAATCAGATGATGATGGTGATTTAGGGATCTGATGATGAGGTTTGACACAAGTCACACACCGTTCCCATTGAAGTCTGATGCGTGTTTTAGGGTTACAGAGTAAAAACCCATCCTGACCCATGCTAAAATTTAGATGGGTATTTTAAAACCCATCCTAACCCATCTTGACTAAATCCCCATGTTAGGATCTGAGTTTCTTATGATTGTGCTTGTTTGATTATAATGAAGATGAATTAAGGTTAAGTGCAGTGGAAACTAAATGGAATAAACTTTCAACACACAATCAAAGAGAGAATTGTTTTTAACAAACTTGTTTAGCATGAAATCGAATGATTATATTTATTAAAATCTTCAATTACATTGCATGCATGCATACAATCTCCCCCTCAGCCTGAGCTCACAGTGTATGTTCGTACATAATAACTTTGTGATGAAGAGAGCTAATAGAACAGTACAGGGTACTGTTCTATTTATAGTACAGAACAAACCACTATGGCATCTTTGCTGACGTCACCATGAAAGTGACATCTAACCTCCTAACAACCTCTAACCACTAACTAATACAAACACTGTTATCTAAAAACTGATTACAATAAATGAATACAAATACTAGTCTAACTGCTGCTTCTTCATTCCACTGCTTTAGCCCCAGCAGTGCTTTGTGTCTTCAGCAGTGCTTGAACTACAGTAGCAGATTAACTAATCAGTGTTTAGTCTTCAGCAGTCTTTGAGTGAACAGCAGTTGATGTAGACCAGCAGTTGTTGTTGAAGGGCAGTACTTAGAGGGCATCAGATGTTAGGTCACATTCAAGGGGAAAGACTGATGCAAACAACTGCTTATTCTGGATCCGCTGATCTGATCCAGTTTTGGCTTTATCAACTGTTCCTTTGTAGGGTTCAATCCCAACAATATCCCCCTGGAACAGATGATGCCAACACTCTTCATTATTCTGGATCTTTATTTTCTCATCAAGAGTTCCTTTACTTGACCTTTGAATTGCAAATCAAAGTTCATTGAGTCCTCATCATCCTTATCCCTGCACAGGGGAAGCTCAAGGAGATCTTGCATATCTTCAACACCCAGGCCAAGTGCTGCTTCCCTTGATATTTGCTTCACCACACCATTGGATCTGAGCAGAGTCAATACGTGGGTCTTTTGATCAGACTTCCACTTTAGTATCTTTGAATCTAATGGGTTTCTTGGGAGAATTTTTATTTAGTATCTTTGAATCTAATGGGTTTCTTGGGAGAATTTTTATTGCAGGTGAGTTTGGAGATTGAGGCCTGGTGATGACAACTTTGGCAGGGTCTTGAGATTGTGCTGATTCTTGTTTTTCTACCAAAAGTGTCTGAAGGACCATCTTCATGATAAGCTCTTCTTGATCATTGTCTTCTTTGGTTGCTGCATCCATCTGCTTTTGTTTCCTTCTTTGATAAAGGATGGCAGCAGGTGGAGCAGTGGATCTCCTGATTGGTAACTTTTGTTGCTTTACTGCTTCTGGATAATCAGGCTTTTGAGTAGTAGTGGGATCTCTTTTCCTCAACTCTTCCAAGCTTTTGTAAGTTGCTAACACTTTGTCCTCTGACCATCTTGTAACCTGGTTCCTTGACCCATAATCAGCAGCTATCAGTTCTTCTTTCATTCTTTTTAGCTTCAGGGTTCTTTCAGGTACATTTTTCTTGTACTTGGCCCAGACTGGAGGAGTTTGTTTTACCTTTTCTTTAAGCATCTTTTGAATTCTGGCTATCTCTTCTTGTAGTTCATTCATAGTCCATTCTTTGTACTGATGCTTTTCTGCCTTGTACTTCTTGTATGCCATGATATATTCAAGGTAGTCTTGCCTCATACATCATCCTTTTCAGATAATTTTTGGCAAAGATCTTTTGAGAACTGTTCTAAAGTTCTGACCTTGGTGAGCAGGTATTGCAGATTTCTCTGAATCTCTTTGTCAGATTTTCCCTCTGTATCTCTTTTAGATATATCCTCTGCTTGTTGGGCTTTTATCTTGAGATACTCTTCTATGTTTCTTGGGAAAGGATAACCTTGAATGGAAGGAAGATTCCTTTTTGCAGGGTCATCTTCAGAGTAAAAGGAATTGATCTCCACCCTGACTACTGGAAGATCCAATGGGTATTGTAATCCCACAGGAATAATCGCAGTGTTTGAATTCAGAACTTGAGCTGAAGATAATGGAACAGGGTTTGGAATTGTGACAAGGGTCAGTGGTTGTGTAGATGTTAGAGTTGGGGAAGTGTCATCTTCCAGCACAATGTTTGTTACCCTTCTCCTTTTATGCTTTGGAGAAGTTGGTGGTGTGTTGGTGGGTTGAGTGGTGGTGATTGAGATTGAGATGGTAGGTGTTTGACTAACAGCTGTTGAAACAACTGGTGTTTCAACCACTGTTGTCATTACAACAGCTGATGTGTCATCTGCTTTTTGGCAGGTGGCTTTTGTGGTGGTGAGGTTGTTTTTGGTCAAGCAGTGGATTGAGTGTGTGTTGATGTGGTAGTGATGGCAGTTGTTGGGGTAACATCTGTTGAAACCACTGAGGTACCAACAACTGTTGATACAACAGGTGTCTTAACATCTGTTGGTTTGGAGGTTTGATGAGAGGAATTTTTGGGGATTTGGGGAGTTTGTTTGATGGTTTTGGAAGGTGTGGATTTGGGTTGGCTTACTTTTCTAGTAGGCTTTCTTCTTTTTGGCTTAGGAATAACCTGCTCTTCCTTAGGTTCAGAAGTACCCTGCTCTTCCCTTTCCATCAAGACTTTCTTCTCCTGCTCAAACCTTTTAGACCCTTTTATTTCCATTGACTCTTTCATGTTTGCTTTTAATGCAGCAAAAGCATTTTGAGTCTCATAAACCTTTTTGGAACCATCTGGCCTAGGGATTTCTACAACCAGTTTTGACAATGGATCTGGTTTTATGTATAGGCCATCTTCATATCCTTTCTTCTTTTTCTCCCCCTTTTTGGCATCATCAGGAGGATTTTCAACAAAGATGATTGAAGGAGGAGCAGTGCCAGTGATTTGTAGTAAATGGGCCTTAATTTCCTTGATATCTACCCGTGTATCCTTGAACCTAGCTTCCATCAAATTTCTGATCATTTGAATTTGAACTTCATGTTGTTGATCAGCATATTGTCTCTGTTGATGAAGCATAGGTTGAAATAAATTCCAGAGCTCAGCAGGAGATGGAGCAGATGTTGCAGCAGTGGGTGGTGCCTTTTAAGCTTGTAACAACTGTTGCAGCATGGTTTTGATTTCTGCAACGGATGTGTCAAGTTTATTAACCCTTTCCGTCAATTCTCCGTATTTTAAACCATCACCCAAGTTAATGGGATCATCTGATTTCCCACCAGTGGTGGTTTTATCTGTGGTTGACTTAGGAAAAGTGTCCCAAAAGTCATCCACTGATGCCCCTTGTTCTTGGTACTGGGGTCTTCTTTCTTCAGCAGAGGTTACCATTCTAAGCTCACCAGTGTATATTGGATACACACCAGTGGATATTGTGGTTCCCAAAGAATAAATTGCCTTCAAGGGAGTCTTACTAATGAAACTACTGTCCAAATGTAAACCAGTGGGTTCAACACTTGTAGTAGCTGCTCCACTTGAACTACTGACAGGAATTACTTGTAATTCCTGCAGTGTAACCTCCTCAGTTGTTGGTGGGTTAGCAAAGATAGGGAGCTCAGACTCAATCACTTGTTGAGGCATATTCTCAGTTACAGGTGGTTGAGAAGAACTGATTTCTGTCTGAGCTATATCAAGTGTATCCAACAAAGGTAGCATTGATGGTGGAAGTTGGGCAGTGAGTATGTCTGTAGAAAGAAAATTTGCCCCGGGAGCTGGGCTGTTGAACATAGATTCAAGTGAATCAAATGTTTCATATTGTGGTGTCCCTGTAGATACAACCTGATCTTTTTGAAAAGAAGCAGGAGGAATTTGAGGCTCAGGTTGAGATCTTTCATCCAACTGCTGTGAGGAAGTAGCAGCAGTGGTTATTGGTGACTTTTGTGTTGTCACAGGTATAATCTCTGGGATCTCATCTTCCAGAGTTACCTTTTTAGTGGGTTTGGGGGGCTTTTGGACATTTTTCTTTTTGGGTCTTTTGGTGATTTTAGGTGTGGGTTTCACAACAGTGGTTGTGCTGCTGTGATCACCTTGAGCAGTGGGCTCAACAACAGTAACCTGAGGAGCAGTTGTTGCTGCTAAATTCTGCTCAGGCTCCCATGTTTGTGTTTTTGAAGGTTTGACAGCCTAGTAAAGGTTTCAGAAGAAAGGCTGTTTATTTGAAAAGGATTTCCTTGGATTAGCACATTGGCATTATCCTTGGAAATTTTCTTTTGTAAGTAAAAACTTAAAAACCTTGGAAACAAAAGAAATGGTTTCTTATTATCTTTAATATTATTAATATTTTTGACCATGTCATTGAAAATTTCCCGGGAGTAGTTAAAATTTTCTTCATTCATTATAGCATAACCCGGATATTTAATTTTCAATGGTATCTCATTGAAAGCAGTAGTTTTATTTGACACATACATGAGGAGCGTATGGAATAAAAACCTCATGACAGGAGGAAAACTGCCCTTTTGTAAAGTGTCTTTTTTCATTTCTTCTTCATACCCTCTCTCAAGAAAATCAGTTTGGTACTCTGTTTTTGGAAAAGAGCTTTTACCTGTAAGATCATTGATTTCAAAGACCTCTGAAAGAGTTTGAGGTGTGATGGTAACTGGAATACCCCAGATGGATGAATTTATTGCTAAGGGCTTTTTGACCTTAACCTCAAGTTTGGCATTTTCCAGAATTCTCTTTGGGTATCCAGGTAGATAGGAGCACTACAAGTCGACAAAGTTTTGTACTTTGTGGTCGAGAGAGTATCAATGACGGAGTTGAAAGTTGTGCTTTGACTTGGTTTTTCAAGTATGCACAGGTAATTATGAGGGGTTTTGAATGGAAGGGCCATGGTAATTTGAGTGTGAATGCGAGAGGAAGAAGACGATGAAAGATTTTGAGAGAAATTGATGGCAACTGTTTTGAGAAAGGAATTTTGAATTCGATTCGACAGTGAAATTCCCGTTTGGGGTTTTAATCAGGGTTTTATAAGGTGGAAAAGTGATGCTGACGTGGCAGCGGTTACAAAAGATTTGACGGATAAGTATTGTCCATGTGTCAACCTCTGATGAGTAATGGAAGACAGTTGTTTAGGAAACCACTGATGGATCAATTATCAGTGGTTTACAGTGGTAAAATGAAACAGTGGCTGACTTTTAACTATCAGTGGATAGCCATCAGTGGATTAAAACACTGATTTTGAACAATAGTGATTAACAAGGTGAATGAAGGAACAGAGGTTAACTTTCAGCAGTGGACAATAATAATCAGAACAGATGTTTGAACCAAAAACAATGGTTATGGCAGACTTTTAAGGATTAATGAAAATTTTCATTTTTAGCTATTTTTAAGGATGAAATTTTGATTTTCTGAAAATATTTTAATGCTTTTATTCATAGAAAAACATGATTTTGCCTGTTATTCCATGTTCAGCGTTCCAATCCTAGAGATCAAGCTTTCAAAGGTGGATGTGTCTAATGCTTTTGTTAGCACATCTGCCAGCTGATCTTTAGTTGGAACATGGTGCAGAGAAATCAAACCTTTTTCATAGCAATCCCTCACAAAGTGATGTCTGATATCAATGTGCTTGGTGGTTGAATGGGAGACTGGATTTTTGATGATATTTTCTGCTGCCTGACTGTCCAACATGAGAGGTGTCTTTAAGGCAGTGATACCAAAATCCAACAATTGATTTTGAAGCCATAACAGTTGGGCTATACAACTTATAGCAGCTATATACTCTGCCTCATCAGTGGATGTTGAAACAGCTGCTTGCTTTTTGCTTTGCCAAGACACTAAGCAACTGCCTAGGAATTGGCACCCTCCTGAAGTGGACTTCCTTGTTGTATTACATCCAGCAAAGTCACTATCTGAGAAACCTGAAAGCTTGATATTTCCATCAGCTGGATACCAGATACCAAGAGTGGGACCACCTTTTAGGTATCTGAATATCCTTTTTACAGCAATAAGGTTTGACTTTCTAGGGGCTGATTGGGATCTTGCACAAACATATGTTGCAAACATGATGTCTGGCCTAGATGCAGTCAGGTACAATAAATACCCAATCATGCTTCTATAAAGAGTTTGATCAACCAAATCATCATTTTCATCAGACATGACTATTTTTGTGGTTGCTATGGGTGTACTACATGGTTTGCAATCATCCATCTCAAATTTCTTTAAAAGTTCATTGGCTTATTTGCCTTGTTGGATGAAAGTACCATTTTGCAGTTGCCTTACTTGGAGACCAAGAAAGCACTGAAGTTCACCCATTGCACTCATCTCCAACTCAGCTGTCATGAGTTGTCTGAACTCTTCACATATTTTAGAACATGTGCTTCCAAAAATGATGTCATCCACATAAATCTGGACAATCATCAAGTCTCTCCCTCTCCATTTTAAAAATAGTGTTTTATCTATTTTAGCTCTTGTGAAACAAATAGAGAGAAGAAAGGTGGAAAGAGTTTCATACCAGGCTCTAGGTGCTTGTTTCAAGCCATACAAAGGTTTATTTAGCTTGTAGACATGACTTGGATTAAATGGATCCTCAAAACCTGGAGGTTGACAAACACATACCTCTTCTTGTATTTTACCATAGAGGAATGCACATTTAATGTCCATTTGATACACCTTTATATTATGGTTGACAGCAAAGGCCATGAATAATCTGATAGCTTCTAATCTTGCAAGAGGGCAAAAGTTTCATCATAATCAATGCCCTCTTCCTGTCTAAACCCTTGAACCACTAGCATTGCTTTATTCTTAACAACAATACCCCTTTCATCAGTTTTATTTTTGAAGACCCACTTTGTGCCAACAGGACTCACACCCTCTGGTAGTGGTACAAGCTCCCATACTTGTTGTCTTCTAAACTGTTGGAGCTCCTCTTGCATGGTCTTTACCCAGCTGTTGTCTTTCAGTGCCTCTTGGTACTTGACTGGCTGATGAAGTGATAGGAAACCAGCAAAAAGACAGATGTTTTGGGATTGACTTCTTATGAGCACCCCTTCACTGATGTTGCCAATGATTTGGTCAGGTGGATAAGACTTCAAGAAGATTAGATCTCCTTTGTATGGTACAATGGCATTTAAAGGTGAAGGCTGCAGATGTGAATCATCAGAGCTAACAACTGTTGGTAACTTTGAGGATCCAACAGGGTCTTGAAATGGATGTGGAGGAATAGGAGGAAGTGGTGTGGAAATATGCTGATTTTTATCCATTGTTTGGGGATTTTTATCAACAGTGCTTGAGGATGTAGAAGCAGGGGTTAAGGGGCTACTTTGGTCAACAACAGTTGAGGTAGCAGTGGTTGAGCTTTGACAGCTGTTTTGAACATATGCTGATCTACCAATTGATGCCGACTTTTGTTGTGGAATGATGACTTCATATCCATAGTCTGATGGAGGACTTTGAGATGGACCTGCACTGTTAGTCTTGACAGAAACATTTTCAAAGGTAAATTTATCAAGATCAAATAATTCTGCAGGATTTGCAGGGATTTTCATTGAAGAGAGTTTATTAAACTTCACATTCAAAGTCTCTTCCACTGTCTTAGTCCTAGTGTTGAACACTTTGTAGGCCTTAGCAGTGGTTGAGTATCCCAAATGATAACCACAATCAATTTTGGCTGCAAACTTTGAGATGGAATCTTTTAAGTTTAAAATGAAGCATGGGTAGCCAAAAACTTTGAAATATGAAATCAGTGGTTTTATTTTATACAGAATTTCATAGGCAGTTTTTTGATGCCTGTGGTTTATTAAAACTCTGTTCTGGACATAAGAGGTAGTGTTTACAGCCTCTGCCCAGAAAGCTAATGGCAAACCTGAATCAACAAGCATGGTCCTGGCAGCCTCAATCAAAGTTCTGTTCTTTCTTTCAACTACCCCATTTTGTTCTGGTGTCCTTGGAATGCTGTACTGCCTTACAATTCCTTTGGACACACAAAACTCATGTGACAACCCGCACTAAACCAGGTATCCGTACGACTTAACTAATGATTAATTACTGCTTAATTACTGTGCTTGCTTGAACTTGTGAATAAACTGCTACTTGAACACTGATACATGCACTTACTTGCATCATACTTTACTTACTGTCACTACATTATTTACATGCTGAACCTTAGTGACAAACATGATGCACAAAAAGCACAGTAGCACTATAATGGATAACCTATTGAACATGCTGATAAAGCCAGCATCAGGCATACACTGCCTCTAAGGCCTGTAAGAGCCTGAAATATTTTGCTACACTAGTGGTGAGTGTAGGGATACAAGGGTTGTAGAACTGCGTCTCTAGGAATAAGTCACAATGACTGGATGTGCCTAAAACGTACTCTAAGTACAAAACTCAGCACTTTACATAATAATTCAGCTTTTAGCTAACTAATAAAGTGCCAAAACATGAGAAAAATATTGCTAGACACTTTCCAAAGTGTCAGGAATGAGTCGTGTCACTAAAAAGAGTATTAACGACACTTTAAAAGCTTTGTTAACGCTTTAACGGATTACTATCCAACCAAACAACCGGACTATACCCGGAACGTGAAAATATTGTTATTTTCATTATTTATCTTTTTCTGAGCCAGTTAGGGTCCCTGAGTACCCTAACACCCACTGTAACGCATGACACACAACAAACCAAGTTAACTACTTAACTAACTTGGTTTAACCTAACTAATACTTAGTGTCTAGTTGAAATCGAACTAGACCCCCCCTCTTTACAACCGTCCCCATGTGGGGGACATACCATGTCCTCTATATTATTATTATAATCCTCATACTTATTATCTAGGAGGCATAAGAACCAATGGGTAATTAACTTATGATTTGCCTATAAGATCATGTCTAAACACAACATAATCATTCATAACACACCACAACCTCACACACTTCTCTCTCCCTCCCTTTGGTTCACGGCCGAGAACACCCACCCCCTACCCATCATATTTCGATTTTCAACAAGCCATTCCAAGATCATTCTAGTATCGAGGGTCGTATACAAGGAGTCTTGGAGCAAACGGAACGCGAAGGACCTCTTTATCTTGCTTTTATCCACGCCATTTTCATCAAGATTCTTCCCTAGCCTCGAGCTAGTGGTATGTTGCTTAGAACACCTTCTCAATCTATTCTAAAGTGGTTAAAAGGATTTTTATCGGTTAAAACTCGTTAACATGCAAGATGATGCTTTAAAGTTTACTAAAAACACTAAAAATAGTGGTTAAAAGCTTATATGTTGTGTAAATGATGTAGTATTCGAAATGTATGATTATTTAGGCCCGATCTATGATGTGGTAGCTCGGATCATCGTTTAACCCGGTTTGGTAAGATCATGGATCTTAACATAAGCTTGTTTTGAATAATACAAGGGTTAAAAGGTGAAACTCTACCACGCGCGAATCATGAACTTGTGTAAAAGAGTTTTACTTATGAAATTGTGTTTAAAACTAGCAGATCTACGCATCTGCAAGTGGTATTTTCAAAGAACCACGTAGTAAAGAAATCATGTATTTTAAAAGATGGATTTTACACTAACACGCATGATTTTTATAAACCACAAGTGTGTAAACACTTGAGAAATGAAAAGATCCGACAAAATAACAGTTTTTGTAAAAGATGACGGGAAGTTGTAAAGATGGATTTTCTCTAAAAACGAGGTTTTTACAAGATCAAATTACCTTATATGAAGATCTACTAAATTTAAGGGGATGTACACCACAGTTTTGGGAAAACTGCAAGTTCATGTAATTTTTGGCAATTTACACATATGTTGATTTGTTGTTGTGCTGAAAGTTGTTCTGATCACATAAAGAAAATTGTTGAGTTGATTTGTTAAAGAAAATGATACGCTTGAAAGCGTGGCCACCTCCAGTTACAGAGGAAACTCTGGCGAAATTTTTCTAAAAACCTAACACTTAGAACTATTTACACTACAAGTGTTAGAATTACTTTTGGCATGTTTTCAAAATATAAAATTTCGCCATGACTTTATTTACTAAATATTCGGAGGTGGGATTTTCACAAAATTTAACGTGATAAATATATATTTTCACACACTGTTTATGATTATTTTGTGAAAATACATAAATATTATTTTTAGAGTAAAAATAATATTTACGAACGTTAACGAATCCAAAATAATACGAACGCTTTCACCATAAATATATAAGTTACACCGGTAAGTATATTACCACTCAATTGTTAAAACGTAACTTACGCACTTACGGAAATATTTATGAACGCGTATTTTAACAACGTATTATTGGAGAAAAATTATGTGAAATGAAAATATAATATTTTTGAGAAAAATACTTATATTTTGGAATTGGAAATATATATATTAAGTGAGACTTAATGATATAATTTGAACGCACATGTATTGAATCCCCCATCCTTGGGAAGGAGATTAACTACCAAGTATATACAGAATGTAAACACGAAATAGTTGTCTAACTATTTCCCAAAGACTTAAACTATAAAGCTAAGGCACGGCCGTCCGTCTAATAGAAATTAGCACCTGTAGGTCGTCGCACAGCTGCGTGAGCAGGAGATACTTGGTAGAGACGCTTCACTGTGAGTTCATGTCCCCCTTTTCTCTAACTGCTTTCAGTTTTCTTAACTGCGGGGGTGAAATACATGTTACTTTGATTACAAGTACTTTATACATGGTATGGTTAGCATAAGGAGGTTTACTACTTAGATCATGTGAGTGGGTAAGCAGAAACTGGAGACCATTAATCCTCATAGTAGGACCGAGGGACGTAAGCGGTAGATCTATCTGGGTGTAGCGAGCCCAACTCTAGGCCCAACAGAACGGACCTCAGAGAGGCCCAACAGAACGGACCTTGGAGTGACTTTGTACCCAACGCGAAATCTGCTAGGTTTGAGTCTTCATACTTGCACTTCACACATATCATTGGCTTTGCAACCCAATGGTGATCTCTTTTTCCTTACACTGCTACATACCAGGGAACTTTTATACTTACAAGTGTTTTACATACTCACTTACACATGAACTCGCTCAACATTATTGTTGATTTTTCAACTTACATGTATTTCAGGGAATTAAAGATCTGGCACGGTATGTTATGTTTTCCCGCTGCATAAGGGTTCCAAGGTCATCCCAGTTTAGGAAATGTGACTCTTTCCTGGACAAGTCACAAATCTTAAACTGCGCTTATTTCATGTTACTGTTTATGTTGTTCAAGACAATGTTTTACGTTATGATGTTGTAAGTCTCTAAGACAATGGTATGTTACTCTGGTTTTAAAACTAAATCAAGGGATGATCTTGCATGATTTTATTTCATATAGCTTTGTTATGATTAAGCTATGGTATTAAGAAGTCACACCAAATTAACCACGCTTCCACAAAGCCAGGGTGTGACAGCTTGGTATCAGAGCTCTGATCATAGCGAACTAGGATTCTTTCTCGAGTCTAGACTATGATCACTAGGGCTCTCACGAAAACATTTTTCTGCATACCACTTAAGTCCAGATCCAAAACTTTTTACAAACAAATGTTGAGCACATTTTATTATTTATAGGCTCTGTCTAGAAAGGCTGAGGCTCGGCCTGAGAGGCCGAGGCTCGGTCTGAGAGATCGAGGTAGTTGGCTAGTGAGACTAGGAAGAGTAGGCTCAGTCTAGAAAGGCTGAGGCTCGGTCTGAGAGGCCGAGGCTCGGTATTGGAGACCGAGGCTCGATCTGAGAGGTCGAGGTAGTTGATAGAGCAGTCTAGGAGACTGGGAGGCTAGTGGGACTAGGAGAATTATGTGATATCTTACTTGGTGACTTATGTGATTATCTGATTGTATGACTGATTATTTGAGCGCACAACACTTTGCGCATGATTCTGATCCTGACCAGGCATCCTCTGTTGCACCTATTCCCAGTTTTGCGTTTGACCATGATGACATAGAGGATTCTGATCCTATCTTTCCCCCGGGATACGAACCGGATCGTGATATCGAGTTTATACCTATGGATCAGCCCATGGAGGATCCAGCTGACCCAGTAGACCCTATCGACCTCGAGTTTGACTTCGAGATGGCTTTTGATGATCCCGAGCCTGTCGTCGCTCCTGAGCAGGCAGCCGCTCTAGACCCCATACTTGAGCATGACCCCGTACATGCTGGCATCCCTATTGAGCCTGTTATAGCAGACCCACCTGTTGATGATCTCCCCGTGGATGTTCCTTTGATAGAGGGCGATCATGTTGTTGTTGATCTTGTTGTTCCTCTACCTGTTGTCGATATACCTGTTGACCATCCTGTTGAGCACATTGCACCTGTTCACCCTTTTGTTGCTCCCCCACCTGATTCCATCCCACTAGAGCCCGAGCATGCACTGCTCGCGGCACACATGGATCCACCAGATGAGTATGCACAGCACGGTTGGATACCTGCTGATGAGGATGTTCCACCTCTCCCCCCTCAGATCCCTGATACACGACATGTTGATTCTTCTTTTCAGGTTCCACAGTTTGTACCTCCAGCGAGGACTGGAGAGGGTTCTTCAGCCCATCCTTTTGGGCATGTACCGATGTCTATCCCCTTCATGCCCCAGATGTCATCTGTTCCACCCTCTGTTGCTCCATTTCATGTGGCACCTTTTGATCCCACCAGTGAGCCGTTCCTTTGGGCACCAGACTCTGCTATGCCACCTACTGACCCCTACCATTCTTTCCACATGGGGTATACTATCGAGGACGTTTTGATGTCTTTTGTCGCCCAGCACGAGTCACACACGCAGCGCATCCAGGAGCTTGAGAGAGCTCAGCTGCCACCATGCCAGTGCCATGGTCAGACACACTCTCCTCTGCAGCCATTTCGACCCTTACCTCCAGATTATGCTGCCCGTCTCTTTACTCTGGAGCAGCAGGTTGCTTCTATCATTCGTACCCAGCGAGCCATGGAGGAGGACTGGCTCCAGTTACGTCGTTTGTTTTACACCCACTTTCCCCCTCCTCCACCGCCATCTGTATAGAGCTCATCAGTGCTGTTTGGGTAGACGTTGGTGAGAAGACGGCGAATGCTTTTGACTGCACAGCATTTTTGGAGACTACTTTATGATCCTGACTTTTGTTGACATGTATTTGACGTATTTGACACTGACATGATATAGTTTTTGGACAGGGGTGATGTAGCCCCTAGTTGGTTGATGATTGTATGACACAGGGATGTACTGGTACACTTACTAAGTGGTCTCGATATATGGCAATCGCAGTATTCTCACCATATTTGATTCGCTTGATTGCTTATTTATATTTTTATGACATGGGATGTTGTGTGATTGATATTTGTGATGTATTGATAACATGAGATGTTATGTGCTATTACTATTACTATATACGTACGTTTCACTATGGCCTGACCAACGTAAACCATCTTTTAGAAGATGCCGCCGAGACGTGAGACACGCATGCCTACCAATGAGGTAGAACTCCAGCAAATTATCACTGCTGCCATCGCACAATACACCACTTCACAAGGAGGACCCAGCGGAAGCAGCACGAACAACAATGGCAACAGTAATCCACCTCATGGTAATACCAAGTCATTTAGACCTACCATGACCTAATTGGATATCTTTAGCGTTGATGCTAATGCCGTTCATATGTTACAACGTATGTGCAGGGTGCACCTACAAGCAGTTCTTAGATTGCAAGCCCGTAAACTTTGATGGCATAGGAGGTGCTGTCGCCTTTGTTCGTTGGGCTGAGAAAACCGAATCTGTTCTTCGCATGAGCAAATGCGCACTGGATCAGCAAGTCACCTATATCTCAGGGCTATTCTTGGATGGAGCCCTCTCTTGGTGGAATCTGCAAGTACAGACACTAGGTGAAGCTGCTGCCTACGCGCTAACCTGGACCGAACTGAAGGAACTTATGCGCAAAAAGTACTGCTCCCGCGCGGAAATCCAGAGATTGGAAACCGAGTTTTGGCACTTGAAAATGGACGGTCCAAAGATCGCAGAGTACGTTCAAAGGTTCCATGACTTATCGCATGTGGTACCCTACATGGTCACTCCTGAGTTCAAGAGAATTGAACGTTTCATTTGGGGACTAGCTCCTCAAATCATAAGCATGGTAACCTCATCCAAGCCTGCGACCATTACTGAGGCGATCGATTTGAGCGTAGCTCTCACTGAGGAGGCTATTCGCCTGAACAAGTTTGATGAGATCAAGACGAAGAAGGCAGAGACTCACGTCGAGTCATCAGGAGGTAACAAACGGAAGTTCTCGAACTTCAAGCAGGGCGCCAGTGTGGTGGTTAAGAAAGGAGGATCAGACACACCAGCTCAGGTTGCAGCTGGTAGAGGAAAGAAAGGAAAAGGGTATATGGGCACCCAGCCCAAATGCAACACCTGCCAGCGCCACCATTCTGGTCATTGCGGGCCAAAAGTATGCGAAGCATGTGGGAAACGTGGCCACTCGAAGGACACTTGTTGGGCCACTGCTGGTCAGGGAGGCCAGGGAGGATTCGGAAACAGAAATTACAACCGGGGTGGGAATGGAAATCGCCCACAAGGAAACTATGGAGGTAACGAGAATCGAGGCAACAATGCTAACCAAGCGGGCGCCGTGAATCGTAATCAGAGGAATGATCAAGCTGGTGGAAACGGGCAAAGACTTGGATGCTTTAACTGCGGCGATATCGGGCATTTTAAGAAGAACTGCCCAGACTTAAACCAAGCCCGTGGGAGAGTGTTCCAAATCGAAGCAAGGGAAGCGCGCCAGGACCCCAATGTCGTTACTGGTACGTTCCCTGTGAACCAACGCTATGCATCCGTTTTATTTGATACTGGTGCTGATTATAGCTTCGTATCGTTAGAATTTAAGAATATGCTTGGTCTAGCTGCTAATAAGTTAGATATTCCCTACTCGATCGAATTGGCTAATGGGAAGTTAGTAGAAGCCAATGAAGTGATCAGAGGTTGTGCAATCGAATTAGGAGAGCGTGAGTTTGCTTTAGATCTGCTACCAGTCCAGTTGGGAAGCTTCGACGTGGTGGTAGGAATGGATTGGTTATCAGGCAACAAGGCTGAGATAGTTTGTCACGAAAAGGTCATTCGTATCCCAACCGAAGATGGCGAAACAATTGTGGTTCACGGAGAGAAGCGTGATACGCCGTTAAGAATTATCAGCTGCCTGAAAGCGCGAAAGTGTTTGCAAAAGGGATGTGTTGCCTTCCTAGCACACATTGTGGATAAGAAGGCTGCTGAGCCAAGAATAGAAGACATCCCTGTCGTGAGGGAGTATCCGGAAGTCTTCCCAGAAGACTTACCTGGACTGCCACCTCAGAGGCAAGTGGAGTTCCGCATTGACTTAGTTCCAGGCGCCGCGCCTGTGGCTAAGGCACCGTATAGACTTGCTCCGTCTGAGATGCAGGAACTGTCGACACAGCTTCAAGAGCTGTTAGACAAGGGTTTTATCCGACCAAGCTTCTCGCCTTGGGGAGCTCCGGTCTTGTTTGTCAAGAAGAAGGACGGTAGTTTCCGTATGTGTATTGACTACAGAGAATTGAACAAGCTGACGATCAAGAATAGGTATCCTCTGCCAAGAATTGATGATCTGTTCGACCAACTTCAAGGTTCAAGCTTTTATTCAAAGATCGATCTTCGATCTGGATACCATCAGTTAAGGATACAAGAGGAAAGCATTCCGAAGACAGCCTTCAGAACTCGTTATGGACACTACGAGTTCCTCGTTATGCCATTTGGTTTGACAAACGCACCGACGGTATTCATGGATCTAATGAATAGAGTTTGCAAGCCGTACTTGGATAAGTTCGTGATTGTATTTATCGATGACATTTTAATTTATTCAAAGACGAAGGCTGAACACGAGCAGCATCTTAGAGCCATTCTAGAGCTGCTGAAGAAGGAACAGCTGTATGCCAAATTCTCTAAGTGCGAGTTTTGGCTACGAGAGGTGCAATTCCTTGGGCACGTGGTAAATGGAGATGGAATCCACGTGGACCCAACCAAGATCGAGGCGATCAAGGATTGGGAAACGCCAAAGACGCCAACCGAGATTCGGCAATTCTTGGGTTTGGCTGGCTATTATCGAAGATTCATTGAGAATTTTTCAAAGATTGCTCAACCATTGACGCTCCTCACGCAGAAGGATAAGAAGTTTGATTGGGGAATCAAACAGGATGAAGCGTTTCAGATATTGAAGGATAAGCTTTGTAACGCGCCAATCTTAGCTCTACCAGAGGGTACTGATGATTTTGTGGTATACTGCGACGCATCGCGTCAAGGATTGGGTTGTGTGTTGATGCAACGCCAAAAGGTTATTGCTTACGCATCGCGTCAGTTGAAAGTGCATGAAAAGAACTATACCACACACGATTTGGAGCTCGGCGCAGTGGTTTTTGCTTTAAAGATCTGGAGACACTACCTTTATGGTACGAAGTGTACAATCTTTACAGATCACAAGAGCCTACAACATATATTCAACCAGAAGGAGTTGAATATGAGGCAAAGACGATGGGTTGAATTGTTGAATGACTACGACTGCGAGATAAAGTATCATCCAGGGAAGGCGAATGTAGTCGCCGATGCCCTAAGTCGTAAAGAGAGAATCAAGCCCATAAGGGTTAGAGCTTTAGAAATGATTATACGAACCGATCTTTCCTTGCGCATTCGTGCCGCGCAGAAAGAAGCTCTCAAGGAAGGAAACCTTGAAGAAGAATATCTCCGTGGGATGGAGAAGCTTTTGGTACCAAACGAAGAAGGAACATTATGTTTTGAGAAAAGGATTTGGGTTCCTCTGTTTGGCGATTTAAGGAAAGTTATTTTCGATGAAGCTCACAAGTTGCGGTACTCTATCCATCCAGGAGCGGATAAGATGTACCAGGATCTCAAAGATTTTTATTGGTGGCCTAGGATGAAAGGCGATGTTGCTGTTTACGTGAGCAAATGTTTAACGTGCGCTAAGGTTAAAGCGGAATACCAGAAGCCTTCAGGACTTCTGCAACAACCTGAGATTCCCAAGTGGAAATGGGAACAAATCTCCATGGATTTTATTACAAAATTGCCAAGAACGCCAAGAGGCCATGACACTATCTGGGTGGTAGTGGATCGATTAACGAAGTCAGCACACTTCTTACCTATCAGAGAGAAGGATAATACGAGCAAATTGGCTAAAATTTACATGAGAGAGATCGTCGCGCGCCATGGAGTACCTCTCTCAATCATCTCTGATAGAGACGGAAGGTTTGTGTCAAGGATATGGCAATCCTTCCAAGAAGCCTTTGGCTCACAATTGAATCTGAGCACTGCGTTTCATCCGCAAACTGACGGTCAGAGCGAGCGAACGATACAGACTTTGGAAGACATGCTGAGAGCATGTTTTATGGATTTGGGCGGTAGCTGGGACAAGCATTTGCCTTTGGTCAAATTTTCGTACAACAACAGCTACCACACCAGTATTGGTGTACGTCGCGCCATTTGAAGCCCTTTACGGACGCAAGTGCCGATCACCCTTATGTTGGGCTGACGCAGGTGATAGGCAGCTTGTTGGTCCCGAAATCGTCCAAGAGACGACAGACAAGATCGCGCAGATTCTTAAACGCATCGAAGCAGCTCGCCACAGACAGAAGGCTTATGCGGATCCAAACCGAAAACATGTGGAATTCCAAGTTGGAGAGATGGTGTTATTGAAAGTTTCACCCTGGAAGGGTGTGGCACGCTTCGGAAAGCGTGGGAAGTTAAATCCGCGCTACATTGGTCCTTTCAGAGTTTTGGAAAGAATAGGACTAGTAGCATACAAGTTGGACCTACCTGCTGAACTCCATTCTGTTCACGATACATTTCATGTATCCAACCTGAAGAAAAGTCCAACTCAAGATGACATTGCCATTCCCATCGACGAGATTCATGTTGACAACACGCTCCACTTCGTTGAAGAACCGGTCGAGGTTACGGATTGGAAAGTAAACAAGACCCGCCGGAGCAGTGTCAAGCTCGTCAAGGTTCGTTGGAATGCCAGACACGGTCCTGAGTACACCTGGGAGCGTGAGGACCGGATGAAAGAGAAATACCCCCACCTTTTTCCTAAGAACCCTGCATCTACAAGCAGAACTTAAATTTCGGGACGAAATTTATTTAATGGGGGGAGAATGTGACAACCCGCACTAAACCAGGTATCCGTACGACTTAACTAATGATTAATTATTGCTTAATTACTGTGCTTGCTTGAACTTGTGAATAAACTGCTACTTGAACACTGATACATGCACTTACTTGCATCATACTTTACTTACTGTCACTACATTATTTACATGCTGAACCTTAGTGACAAACATGATGCACAAAAAGCACAGTAGCACTATAACGGATAACCTATTGAACATGCTGATAAAGCCAGCATCAGGCAGACACTGCCTCTAAGGCCTGTAAGAGCCTGAAATATTTTGCTACACTAGTGGTGAGTGTAGGGATACAAGGGTTGTAGAACTGCGTCTCTAGGAATAAGTCACAATGACTGGATGTGCCTAAAACGTACTCTAAGTACAAAACTCAGCACTTTACATAATAATTCAGCTTTTAGCTAACTAATAAAGTGCCAAAACATGAGAAAAATATTGCTAGACACTTTCCAAAGTGTCAGGAATGAGTCGTGTCACTAAAAAGAGTATTAACGACACTTTAAAAGCTTTGTTAACGCTTTAACGGATTACTATCCAACCAAACAACCGGACTATACCCGGAACGTGAAAATATTGTTATTTTCATTATTTATCTTTTTCTGAGCCAGTTAGGGTCCCTGAGTACCCTAACACCCACTGTAACGCATGACACACAACAAACCAAGTTAACTACTTAACTAACTTGGTTTAACCTAACTAATACTTAGTGTCTAGTTGAAATCGAACTAGACCCCCCCCTCTTTACAACCGTCCCCATGTGGGGGACATACCATGTCCTCTATATTATTATTATAATCCTCATGCTTATTATCTAGGAGGCATAAGAACCAATGGGTAATTAACTTATGATTTGCCTATAAGATCATGTCTAAACACAACATAATCATTCATAACACACCACAACCTCACACACTTCTCTCTCCCTCCCTTTGGTTCACGGCCGAGAACACCCACCCCCTACCCATCATATTTCGATTTTCAACAAGCCATTCCAAGATCATTCTAGTATCGAGGGTCGTATACAAGGAGTCTTGGAGCAAACGGAACGCGAAGGACCTCTTTATCTTGCTTTTATCCACGCCATTTTCATCAAGATTCTTCCCTTGCCTCGAGCTAGTGGTATGTTGCTTAGAACACCTTCTCAATCTATTCTAAAGTGGTTAAAAGGATTTTTATCGGTTAAAACTCGTTAACATGCAAGATGATGCTTTAAAGTTTACTAAAAACACTAAAAATAGTGGTTAAAAGCTTATATGTTGTGTAAATGATGTAGTATTCGAAATGTATGATTATTTAGGCCCGATCTATGATGTGGTAGCTCGGATCATCATTTAACCCGGTTTGGTAAGATCATGGATCTTAACATAAGCTTGTTTTGAATAATACAAGGGTTAAAAGGTGAAACTCTACCACGCGCGAATCATGAACTTGTGTAAAAGAGTTTTACTTGTGAAATTGTGTTTAAAACTAGCAGATCTACGCATCTGCAAGTGGTATTTTCAAAGAACCACGTAGTAAAGAAATCATGTATTTTAAAAGATGGATTTTACACTAACACGCATGATTTTTATAAACCACAAGTGTGTAAACACTTGAGAAATGAAAAGATCCGACAAAATAACAGTTTTTGTAAAAGATGACGGGAAGTTGTAAAGATGGATTTTCTCTAAAAACGAGGTTTTTACAAGATCAAATTACCTTATATGAAGATCTACTAAATTTAAGGGGATGTACACCACAGTTTTGGGAAAACTGCAAGTTCATGTAATTTTTGGCAATTTACACATATGTTGATTTGTTGTTGTGCTGAAAGTTGTTCTGATAACATAAAGAAAATTGTTGAGTTGATTTGTTAAAGAAAATGATACGCTTGAAAGCGTGGCCACCTCCAGTTACAGAGGAAACTCTGGCGAAATTTTTCTAAAAACCTAACACTTAGAACTATTTACACTACAAGTGTTAGAATTACTTTTGGCATGTTTTCAAAATATAAAATTTCGCCATGACTTTATTTACTAAATATTCGGAGGTGGGATTTTCACAAAATTTAACGTGCTAAAATATATATTTTCACACACTGTTTATGATTATTTTGTGAAAATACATAAATATTATTTTTAGAGTAAAAATAATATTTACGAACGTTAACGAATCCAAAATAATACGAACGCTTTCACCATAAATATATAAGTTACACCGGTAAGTATATTACCACTCAATTGTTAAAACGCAACTTACGCACTTACGGAAATATTTATGAACGCGTATTTTAACAACGTATTATTGGAGAAAAATTATGTGAAATGAAAATATAATATTTTTGAGAAAAATACTTATATTTTGGAATTGGAAATATATATATTAAGTGAGACTTAATGATATAATTTGAACGCACATGTATTGAATCCCCCATCCTTGGGAAGGAGATTAACTACCAAGTATATACAGAATGTAAACACGAAATAGTTGTCTAACTATTTCCCAAAGACTTAAACTATAAAGCTAAGGCACGGCCGTCCGTCTAATAGAAATTAGCACCTGTAGGTTGTCGCACAGCTGCGTGAGCAGGAGATACTTGGTAGAGACGCTTCACTGTGAGTTCATGTCCCCCTTTTCTCTAACTGTTTTCAGTTTTCTTAACTGCGGGGGTGAAATACATGTTACTTTGATTACAAGTACTTTATACATGGTATGGTTAGCGTAAGGAGGTTTACTACTTAGATCATGTGAGTGGGTAAGCAGAAACTGGAGACCATTAATCCTCATAGTAGGACCGAGGGACGTAAGCGGTAGATCTATCTGGGTGTAGCGAGCCCAACTCTAGGCCCAACAGAACGGACCTCAGAGAGGCCCAACAGAACGGACCTTGGAGTGACTTTGTACCCAACGCGAAATCTGCTAGGTTTGAGTCTTCCTACTTGCACTTCACACATATCATTGGCTTTGCAACCCAATGGTGATCTCTTTTTCCTTACACTGCTACATACCAGGGAAATTTTATACTTACAAGTGTTTTACATACTCACTTACACATGAACTCGCTCAACATTATTGTTGATTTTTCAACTTACATGTATTTCAGGGAATTAAAGATCTGGCACGGTATGTTATGTTTTCCCGCTGCATAAGGGTTCCAAGGTCATCCCAGTTTAGGAAATGTGACTCTTTCCTGGACAAGTCACAAATCTTAAACTGCGCTTATTTCATGTTACTGTTTATGTTGTTCAAGACAATGTTTTACGTTATGATGTTGTAAGTCTCTAAGACAATGGTATGTTACTCTGGTTTTAAAACTAAATCAAGGGATGATCTTGCATGATTTTATTTCATATAGCTTTGTTATGATTAAGCTATGGTATTAAGAAGTCACACCAAATTAACCACGCTTCCGCAAAGCCAGGGTGTGACAACTCATCCAACTCCCTATTCCTGAATTCTGTGCCATTGTCACTCCTGAAGATTTTTACTGGCAAGTCAAACTGCTTTTCAACCTGTGTGACAAAGTCTTGCAGAATACCTGCAGTCTCATCTTTGGAATGTAAGAAATAAGTCCATGTAAACCTAGAAAAGTCATCAATTACCAAACAATATCTTTTCTTTCTAAGACTCATGACATTAACTGGGCCAAACAGATCCATGTGAAGCATTTGCAAGAACTTGGTTGTTTTGGACTCTTCAATGGACTTAAATGAGCTTTTATGTTGTTTTCCTTTTAAGCAGGAAACACAATGCTCAGGACAGGTGAACAGTTTTTGAGGAAGACCTCTTACTAACCCCTGTTTTGACAAAGCAGTGATTGTCTTGAGATTTGTGTACCCCAATCTCCTATTCCAAAGTTCTATCTCTTTGTTAGAGGCAGCTGAGAACAGACCGGCATCAGTTCTTGGGTTCTCTTTTGACAAATAAAACTAAATAAACATTGCCACTTCTTTGAGCAACAAGTTTAGTTATTCCATTTTTTATTATTTCTTCAATCTTTTCAACCATTTATGGTCCAACAATCCTACAACACTCCTTAGTAAAGAAAGAACCATAACCTTTGTCACTCATTTGAGAGACACTAGGTAGGTTGCATTTTAGACTGTCTATCAGATTGACATTTTCAAACTTAACATTTCCAGACTGTACTATACCAGAACCCATCACCTTCCCTTCACTATTATTACCAAAAGATATCTCACCCCCTCCATGAGTTTTGAATTCTTTGAGTAGGGCTCTACATCCAGTCATGTGCCTGGAGCCTCTACTATCTACATACCAAAGACTATCTAAGCATGCAGAAGCTCCCTACACAT
The DNA here is from genome assembly GCA_030545235.1 of Helianthus tuberosus. NCBI lineage: Eukaryota > Viridiplantae > Streptophyta > Magnoliopsida > Asterales > Asteraceae > Helianthus > Helianthus tuberosus. The sequence goes on from CM060397.1 coordinate 98,354,797, forward strand.
CAAGTAAATAATTAGTTCAGGAGGGTCTCCAAAGCCAATAAGGCTTTGGATGGGGTCTCAACAGTGTCTATGTTAAGGTCAGGAAGATGGACAGTGGTTAGATCAGGGGTTTGATTAATTTTTGCAGCTTGTTTCTCTAACCACTGTTGGTGGCCATTTCCAATCAATTCTTGATATCCATAGGGATGCCTGTTCACTCTTGGTTTAGAAGGCCTTTTGTAGGCTTCATAAACATGTTGGACCCTAGGATATGGTGGTTGACCTTTACCTCTTCGGTATTGGTTAGCAGGGGGTGCATCAGTCACTTGAACATCTCTTTTAACAGAGGTTTGGTTTAGCTGTTTGGAAACAGCTGTTTGAACAGGCACAAATAGTGGTTGTTTCTTGAATTGTGGTTTTGATGAACTCATGGATGTTTTTGGAGTGTACTCATTCCTTTTTACATCAAAGGATTTGAGATACACACATTCCTGATTTAGGTGGTTTGTTTTACCACAGATGGTGCAGCTCTGGGATGGCACAATTATGCTTGTTTTGTTGATATCATATGCTTTAAGATGAAAACAATCTTTTGTCAAATGATTTTTCTTTTCACAGAAATCACAAAACAAGTTTTTAACCTTTTCTTTTCTTTTCTTCTTTTCAGACTCCTTTGCAACAGAGTTTTGAACCACTGTTGGGATGTCCTTAAGAGGGATGACCTTTGCCTTAGGAGCTTTGACACCATCTACAGTTGTGAAGTTCATTGGTTTGAAATTTTCAAGAATGTCACACTCATCAGACCATGTGGGTTTGAATTAATATTTCTCAATCTCCTCAAAAGTTGAGGATCCCACAGATCTTTCCAGAGTGATTTTGTTACCAAGTTTGTCAGTTATTTTAACTTCTTGTCCATTCTTGTTGGTTGGTATGATTTCAACAGAACCAGTTTGATTTGCAGCAATGTTTTCAACTTGATCATTTTTTCTAAACCCTATGCCAAATTTTACATTACTTTCAAGCTGTTTTCAAGCATACTCTCATAACCTTTGCAAATTGTACTTCACCAGTTAATAACCTATCTCTAAGGTTTTCATTCACCTCCTTAATGTTTGCAAATGCTATGATGCATTTGTCTGAACAAAGATTTTTAAGAACCTGAGGTGATACCTTAGTTGCAGCCATCATGGCACAATCACAGGTATGATCACTTTCTTCTTGAGCTTTCTCTTCTTTTTCACCTTGTTTCTTCTTCTTTTCTTCTTCTTCTTCTTCTTCTTCTTCTTCTTTAGACCAGGGGTCAGACAGTGGTTCTAACAGGGGTTCTGAACTTTCTCCCAGTAGTATTTCATCAGCAACAGCAGTAACCACTGCTTCAGCAATTGTATCCACTGTTTCATCACTTGACTGTCATTCTTCAGTTTCCAGACCTTCTGGTATAGGCTCCAATGCTACAAAAGAAACATCATCACTAGAAACATTATTTGAGCATAGAGTGCAAAATTTTCATCTCCTAACTCTTTAGGTAAGCTGCTCCAGTCAACAAGGCCTTGGGTGAAAAAGCTTTGCTGATCTGGTTGAACCACTGCTGGTACAACTTGTTGAGGTGCAACTTGTTGCACCTGAACCTGAGGGGCAGGGGCCTGGACATACTGTATCTGAGGAACAGTGGTTTGAACATAATGCACAGGAACAGGGGTTGCAGGGCGTGCATAGTGAGCAGTGTTTACATGAGCAGCATGGGCATATTGGGCATAATGCACAGTGTTTTGGTTATTTTGTGGTCTAGGGTTTGAGACATGATGTGTAATAATTGGTCCATTGGTTTGACTCCTGCACTCCTTAGCAAATTGACCTAACCTATTACACTTATAGCATTTAAGCTTTGACTTATCCAGCCCCTACTTTTAGGTTCCCATCTAACCCTGGAAATTTTCTCCCTGTCCTTTTGTAAAACTTGCTGGTTCTAACACTCAGCAGTGCAAGCTGATGCAAAATGTCCATTTCTTCTAAGTCAGTTGGATCAAAATGCTGCAGATCATTGAGTTCAAAGCACAGATTGTCAGAATTCTGGTTTTCACTACTAGCTATGAAAGCATAGTTGTTTGAGTAAGAATCAGAGTTGTTAAAAGCTCCACCAGCAGTTATGTCAATATAATGATCATAACTCTGATCCTTACTACTACCAGATTCTTCCTGACCCAAAAGAGCTGTGCTGGCAAATGAATAATCATCTGCAAGTTTTCCAGAATCTTGTAACTTCTTTTTCTGGTTCAACTCCCTTTCATAGGTCAGAAGTCTACCATGAAGTTGGGTTAGGGTCAGATCTTTGAACTCAACAGAGTTTCTGGTTACAAAAGCAATTGTGTCCCATTTTTCAGGAAGTGACCTTAAAAACCTGCTGTTTACAGTTGATTTTGAAAATTCAGTTTTAACAAGCTTAAGTTCACTTATGAGACAACTAAATCGCTCAAACTGTTGTGTTAATTTTTCACCCTTAATGTGACAAAAGGTTTCATACTGTTGGTTCATAATTTCCCTGTTATTTTCAGTTACTTCTTCAGTCCCCCCAAACTGTTCCTTAAGTGCATCCCACAATTCCTTGGCATTGTTACAATGTAACAGTCCAGCATAAATCTCATTTGGTAGTGCAGATGCAACGATGCTAAATCCCTTGGCATCCAGTTCAATTTTCTGAAAATCTTGGTCAGTATAGTTCTCAATTTTCTTAGGAACAAAAACCTTTAGATCCTCAACACTTGGCACCATTGGAACGTGTTGTCCAAAGATAACTGACTTCCAACATCCAGTATTCTGTTGAGCTAGGATGTGACTCATCCTTCGCTCCCAGATGTTGTATATCTGCAACTTTTCCAGACTCTTGTAACTTCTTTTTCTGGTTCAACTCCCTTTCATAGGTCAGAAGTCTACCATGAAGTTGGGTTAGGGTCAGATCTTTGAACTCAACAGAGTTTCTGGTTACAAAAGCAATTGTGTCCCATTTTTCAGGAAGTGACCTTAAAAACCTGTTGTTTACAGTTGATTTTGAAAATTCAGTTTTAACAAGCTTAAGTCCACTTATGAGACAACTAAATTGCTCAAACTGCTGTGTTAATGTTTCACCCTTAATGTGACAAAAGGTTTCATACTGTTGGTTCATAATTTCCCTGTTATTTTCAGTTACTTTTTCAGTCCCCCCAAACTGTTCCTTAAGTGCATCCCACAATTCCTTGGCATTGTTACAATGTAACAGTCCAGCATAAATCTCATTTGGTAGTGCAGATGCAACGATGCTAAATGCCTTGGCATCCAGTTCAATTTTCTGAAAATCTTGGTCAGTATAGTTCTCAATTTTCTTAAGAACAAAAACCTTTAGATCCTCAACACTTGGCACCATTGGAACGTGTTGTCCAAAGATAACTGACTTCCAACATCCAGTATTCTGTTGAGCTAGGATGTGACTCATCCTTCGCTCCTAGATGTTGTATTCATTTATCTTCAACATAGGTGGTTTGAAGAGAGAACCAATGTTATTATTGAGATCCTGTGATTGTGACGTCATACTGGTTGTTTTACAGGCACTAATTAATCAACTTTGCTCGTGATTAAACCTTACTCTGTTTTTCAACGAAACGAACAATTAAAAGTATCAACAATTTTGAGCTGAACTTTTTACGTCAAAATGATTGTTAGATCAAGTTTGACTGTCCAAGCTCTGATACCAATTGTTAGGATCTGAGTTTCTTATGATTGTGCTTGTTTGATTATAATGAAGATGAATTAAGGTTAAGTGAAGCGGAAACTAAATGGAACAAACTTTCAATACACAATCAAAGAGAGAATTGTTTTTAACAAACATGTTTAACATGAAATTGAATGATTATATTTATTACAATCTTCAATTACAATGCATGCATGCATACAATCTCCCCCCAGCCTGAGCTCAAAGTGTATGTTTGTACAGAATGACTTTGTGATGAAGATAGCTAATAGAACAGTACAGGGTACTGTTCTATTTATAGTACAGAACAAACCATTGTGGCATCTTTGCTGACGTCACCATGAAAGTGACATCTAACCTCCTAACAACCTCTAATCACTGACTAATACAAACACTGTTATCTAACAACTGATTACAATAAATGAATACAAATACTAGTCTAACTGCTGCTTCTTCATTCCACTGCTTTAGCCCCAGCAGTGCTTTGTGTCTTCTGCAGTGCTTGAACTACAACAGCAGATTGACTAATCAGTGTTTAGTCTTCAACAGTCTTTGAGTGAACAGCAGTTGATGTAGATCAGTAGTTGTTGTAGAAGGGCAGTACTTAGAGGGCATCAGATGTTAGGTCACATTCAAGGGGAAAGACTGATGAAAACAACTGCTTATTCTGGATCCACTGATCTAATCCAGTTTTGGCTTTATCAACTGTTCCTTTGTAGGGTTCAATCCCAACACCCCAGCCCATTCTGACTTATTTCCTTTTTTAAAGAGGCCCAAAATAACCCAAAATATCATGGTTGGGTTTTTGTTGCCACCCATAGTTATAGTAGTAGCCCCCCTTCCAGGCAGTGTTATCCTCAACCAATTGGTTTGAGTTAGTAGGGATACAATCCCGCAAGGTCAGATTATTGAAAGATAATTAAGTAAGTTATTAATGCGAAAAGTGGTAGGCCCCTTCCAGGCAGTGTTACCCTCAACCCCTTGGTCTGAGTCAGCAGGGATACAGTCCTTACAGGGTTGGTTTAAAGTTTCAATAGTAGTTTATAGATAAGGGATTCAAGCGGTTTCTTAGGTGTTGTTTGTTTATGCAGACATAAACTGTCGACAAGCTGATTTCATCTGTTTTCATTTTTGCAACTGAAGATGTGGTCTGAAGCTCTGCAGGCTGAAAATATAAGACTATTTGTTTTTATTATTATCATTATCACCAGCTGCCAACCTATCACCACCATCAACTCCCCCATTCTCTTACATATATCAAAATCTAAATAAAAAAGATATATCTAAATGAGAGGTTAGAATCATGACATTACCCACATCAGCAGGAGCATGATAACATCTACCCCTGCTCATCACTACCAATCTCCCCATAATCATTTTCTCTCAAAACTTTAACACAACAATGGAGTTGCGAATCCTCTCCTCTGGCGCTACCACCTTCTTCGGCTACCCTCGCCTCACCAGATCGGCGATAAGAATCAACATAGTCACCGTTGTCGTCGCATCTCCGGCGACCGTCAACACCACCAGCGGCAACGTAATTTGGGGATGACAACCTAATTTACTGCACTGCTTGCGGTTCCGGTGGATGAGAGTTGAGATTGGTTGACTCATTTGGAATTTGAGTTTCATTTTAACTTTTGTTGACTGAGAGAGGATAGAGAGAGACAAAGAATACAAAGCGTGGGATAGAGAAAGAGAAGAGGGAGGAAGAGAGAGGATGGAGGACATTAGGGTTTTTGTGAAGATATTTTAAGAAGTGGGTCCATAGCTTATGTTTTAAGATGAAAAAAGCTGAGTTTAGATTTGTTAAAAAAACGGTCTTCAAGGGTAACGTCTGCGCGCCTACAGACATCAGCTCCTTTAAAGATGTTTGAAGAAAAAACAAACACCACCTTACTCTCTTCCTAGGCAGTCAATCCCGCCCAATCCGTGGAGTACTACTAAGCTTGAACTAGGTTCTCGCAGGATCTATACATTGAACGAGACATAGAATTAGCCAATCACCCTTCTAACCCCCTTCCAAGTAGTTAACGTGCTTTATATAGACCGTAAAGACACGAATATGTGAATCAACAACATATGAAGAATGGTTAGATAAATTCGCCTTCAATATAAAAAATTAGTTATTAAAGTCATTAATACATACCCAAATAAAAAGGAGCCAAAGATTGGAAATCAAAAAGTAATACATAAAATATTTGTCTTCACCAAGTATGTAAGAGTTTAGCCAAGCATGGCCTTTGTTTGACAAGAACTCTTACGATCGATCTTGGATCCCGAGACTACTACACACTCTAAATGATGGAAGATGGATGATGGCGGTGGATGATGGTATTGTAGTGGTGGTGGAGTGGTGGTAAGTGTGAGAGAAGTGGTTTGCCAAGGGATGGATTGGAATGAAACCAAGCACCCCTATTTATAGCTGAAAATCAGACATCCAACACGGCCCGTGTTCACCTGGCACGACCCTATAGGCTTAAATCTCCCTCCTCTCATTAACTGCAGTGTCAGACTTCGTACTAACATGGCCACGTGTGTCAACGGCATGGCCCCTGTTGCCTTAGCACAGCCCTGTGTTGATATTCTGATTTGTCTTTTGTTGTTGTCTTTTTATTCTGCAGAGAACATTAACTGGGCACGACCCATGCCTGGTGGGCACGACCCTGTGCTAAAGCTTCTGATCTTGTTATTTCTTTGGTTTGGATGTGGATGGGGGCTTGGCGAATTGTGGCAATCCTCCTTCACTGTATTTTATGTTGGTTTTTGATGTTATTTTGCTCATTCCGTGTATAAAAGCTCTTTTGACCCTGTAAATTAAAAAGGAACAAAGAAACGAGCTTTTCCAACATTAGTACTGAAAAAGGGTTGATTTTATGCCGTATTTAATATAATTTATATGTTGTATTTTATGCCCATCAAATACCCCCACATTTGAATCTTTGCGTGTCCTCAAGCAAAACTCTATATCGTGGCTTACACACCCAAACGAAATAGGTAGAAGAGAAGGTTTTAGACTTATCTTTAGAATGTCAGGAATCCAAGTTCTAATTTTATTTTGTTTTTATTTTATTTACAGTCTTATTCGTCATGATTTGTTTACAACACAAATTAAGAAAAATTATTTGTTTTTGGGCATAACATGCCTTTATAAAATTCTATTTAATTATATACAAGTTTACACACCTCATAAGTAATCACTCAACACTCGGCCGAAGATGTATAAGTGAAGACGTTCGTACCCGGTTTGGAAATTTCTCCTACTATAGGCTTGACAAGCAATCAAACCTCCTCATTTTTGACGTTTTAATCCCTGTAAGTGTCGAGAGGACTTTTAAAAGGGTAGGATGTGGCTCGGGTAGGTGTGTTTTATTGAAAGTGGCTAAAATTGTAAAATGTCGGCTTTTCCTTTTGAAAATTTATTTGCTTGTGACTTAGTTAAAAGCTACATACTTATAAGCAATAATTTTTTGCTTATTTATTTCAAGTAGCTAGTTTTTTTAAAGAACGAAACTAAGTCACTTCTTTTATAATTTTCAAAAGTGCCGCATTTATTGAAAATAAGGGGTGTGAAAATTAAAAGGATTGGTTTTGGGGTGATGGGTGATTGTTTTTGCAAAAAATTATTTTTGCGGGTTTTAAAAATGAAAGGTTTTAAGGCTCAAAAGGGTTTATCTAGGGGAATGTTTTTGGAAAAGAAAGAAAAATAACGGTTTTAAACGAAAAACGGGTTTAGTCCTAATGCCTCTGTCATTTACTTACTTGGATTGGTGTCGGTAAGGAGTTGGGACGTATTGCTTTGGCAAGTTCTAGATTTGTAAAAACCAAGCGGGCTATTCAGACAAGAAATGAAAATTGAGCAATTGGTATAGATGTATATTTATATGCTCGTTAAAGGCTCAAAACTCACTTTTGGTGGGAAAAGGGGTTATAGTGGAAAATGTATATATAATCAAATTTTACAAAGAATTGTTATTCCTGTTTTTATAATTTTCTTAATTGGTTCTTTTTATCACGACGATTTCAGGTGTAAATTAGTAAAAACATAATTTCTAGAACTTATTTTACCCAACTAAACCAAGATAAGTAAAAGAAAATAAAAAAAATTGAAAAAGTTTGGGGTGATTAGCGGTTTCCAAGGAGAGTTTTGTGTAGGGTTTGTTTTTTTAGGACAAAGGATTAGAGGTTTAATCATCCCCCCACACTTAAATTACACATTGCCCTCAATTTGTCCCAAATATGATTTATTTTGATTGAATGTGTAAAAATAACAAAATTTTTACAGTTACTGGGCACTGGACACGGGGGCGTGTTAGGTGAAAACGACCCATGGTCAAAGTACCAGTTACTGTGTTTTCAGAAAACTTACAGTGGAGTGAGCACGGGGTCATGCCAGGTGGACTTGACCCGTGTCACTTTCTAGGGAGATATTTTCGGCATCAGGTATGTGGGCATGGGGGCGTGTCTGGTGAGCACGGCCGCGTGGCGCTTTTCTGTTTCAGGTAAAAACTCAGGTTTTATCATTTGGCTTATGTTTTCCGGGCTTGGGGACCACTATGCTTAGTGTATCCAAGCCTCCCATGGTACCTGTGAGCTACAATACTACCGCAATCCAACATAATAGAACACAAACATAGTTTAACCTAAATTACGATCGTTTCAAGTTGTTCTTCCACCACCACATCACAAAATAAAATAAAATGCAAAAAAGTAAATAGTTTAAAAAAGTAAATTGTTCAACGGGACACAGCCCAGGAAATACGAGTTCAAAAGTCAGGGAAAGTTAACCTGAAAGACAACCACGTCGCCTGCTGCCACCACCACCTAGTCTGAATCCATATCCTATCCCTCCTCCTCTTCCTCCTCCTCACCTCGAAGCACCATGTTGTCACGGATGTATGTGATGTCATTTTGTATGGTAATTATGTTGCGTTCCATGCTTCCAATCCAGGAACTTGAGCTTTGTGTCACACCCCGACCACGTAAAACAACAAAACGTGGCGGAAACGTCGGGGAGTGTTGTAACAGAATTAATTGTTTCACAACCATGGAAATTAAAGTTACGTTTTATTTATCAAACAAGAGAGTTACATTGTCTTAAATAAGAAACAAAGAGTACATAACATAATTTAACTAGTTCTTGCTTCGTTTTAAGTCACTAAGGCACAGGTCCGCCTAAGTGTGTCTCGATCATCCTATGCAACAGGTCCTGAAAACACATGTGAAAATAGGTACGTCATCATAAAAATGCCTGTGAGATACATAGGTTTTGTGAAAATAGGATTCATGACTTGAGTTTAGAGAAACTGTTAAATAAAAAGTTGCCATGAATCTTGTTGAGTGTTTCCTTTCATAAATCATTTGAAAAGCGATAAATAAACCAAATGATATATATGTATAAAAGAATAATGTATGGTTAAGTGAATAACCATGTAAAATGAGTTTGTATAAGTTAAGTTATTTGTAAAACGATGTTTATGTGAAGATTGTATTGTAGATGTAATATGTCTAAACTGAAATGGTTTAAATAACGCTACGATACGTAATACCATAAAAGAACTTATATATACGAAGTACCAGCGGCGTATCCACCATGTTTTTATCGTATTACACGTCGCCTTGTTACTTAAATCACTTACCCAAACGACCACCAAAATGTAATGTTTAACAATTGTAGAAATGTTTATGTAAGGTCAAATACGGTTCACACGGTTCAACAGTTACAAACGGTTCACATAATCAAATGGTTATAACGGTTCACATAGTCAAATGGTTACAACGGTTCAAAATGTAATATAATGTGTTCATATGCTGTTTGAGCATATGCAACAAAATGCAATGTAAAACAACGTGTCCATATGTTGAGTAAACATATGCAACTAATGTAATGTAAATCATGTACTATATGCGTACTAATGAACATAACAAGTATATGATATGAAAGCACGAAAGTAACAAGTAGGCACATGTGTTTCACCCCAAAACAGTTTGAAAACAGTAAAAGAGGGGTCTATGTACTCACTTGAGATTGCTCAATAGTCCTAGGATAACCACCAAGCAAAGCTAGAAGATCACGGAATCAAACGGCGCCTAATATAGGTAACTATGTTAATAAACCGGACCTAAATAAGAGGATCGAATAGAATGAGGGTTCGTAAACCAAATGAGTATGGAAACTCATGTAATATGGTTTAACAAAGCCTACATACTACAATGGAACCTAACCTAAGTGCTTACGACCCATTACGACCCGTTTAGGTAGCTTATGCTACTTTAACGCGTCGTTCGCGTAAAACGCGTTCAGAACGCCTAACCAGCCCTATGATGAGTAAAATATGCATTAACATGTCTAATATTGTTGCCAAATCAGTTTAGATATAAAAAATTATGTTACATATGCTTAAAAATGAATTTTGGCGTAAAAAGGGCATTTTGGTAATTTACCTAAGGTATATAAACTACCTATCATACAACTAACTAACGTTGTGACCATAAGGTATAACCTCAGAAGGTTATTCCCTATACAAGTATGGTCACCTAATGTGTTTGTTCGGATCCTAAAGATCGACCAAACGGGTCGGGTTCGAAAGTATAAGCGATTGATTAGATCGCTTACCTTTACGACCCTAGACAAGCACAAAACTAAAAGTGACGAGCTAAGCATGTTAAAACATGCTTAACTAATTTAGAAAACAAGTTTGGTATCAAAACAAATGGTTTTGATATCTAAAAGTAGTTTGGTTACAAAATACGCAAGAATACGCATTTTGGCCGAAACTACGACTCGTCACTGAGCCTAGATAACGTGGTAATCAGTAGGCATAGGCACAAGGGACTATAGCCATCGTGATTACGCTCACGTTGCGAAGTTCAACCGAACTTCGTGTTGACCATAAACTGGTCAACGCAGAAAATGCTAAAAGCGGGTCCAAGAACGGAAGTTTTGATCCGAATATTCTTAGGTATGAAGTGATAAACACATCAACTTAGAGAACAAATTCAGATTCAAAGGTGTGGGTTTTACAAATGAGGGGTGAGGGGTATTTATAGGATTTCTAGGACCGTTAAGATCGTTCCTCGAAAACCGTGCTTCAATCTCATCCATACATGTGTACCCATGGTTTTGCAATACCATGGGCACATCAAAATGGCCCCTAGTATCAGGAAATACCATTTGCACATGGGTTTTGGGTGTTTAACAGCTGTTAAAACCAGTTTTGCATATCTGACATGCTTACGCGGTCCGCGTAAGGTTTTATGGGGGCTTACACGGGCCGCCTGAGCCTTCTGATCAGCAAACAACTTTAAAAAATGACAATTTCAGTCCCTGTTGGTGTTTAGAGCTATTTCAGACATGTTTAAGGCCTGTTAAGCCATCTTTAAGGCCCTAAAATGATGCCTAAACATTGTGGACATGAAACATGCTCAAAAATATGCCGGATGTTGGTTCGTTTGGTCGTATGATCGCGCTGTTTGCTTAATTACGACGGAATGCGCATAAGCGCGAAAAACGATCCAAATTGCGCGACGAATGGATTTTTCTCATGCCAAACACTAAAATAAAATATTTTAGTGCTTACATAAATTTTTGGATGTCCGGATGTATTCAAAATGTAAGTTATGCGCGAAAATGCAAACTTGTGCACTTTTTGACGCTTTTAGTCCCTGAATGACTCAAAAGTTTATTTTAGCACACCGAACCCCTCAAAGCCTATTTATAAGATATGTAAAGGATATTTATGGTATGTTTAACTTATGGTCATGTTCCGGAATGTCTGTTCTAGTACAAATCGTCATACTTTCGCAGTTTGTCAAATTTAGTCCCTGTAAGCGAATTAACTTGATTTTGCCATACCAAAGCCTTCAAAACTTATTTCTAAGTTATGTAAAGGTTATTTAAGGTATGTTAAGCATATGTTGATGTTCCAGAGTATTATTTGCATTTAAACTGATTATGTTTACGCACCAGTTTGCGTATAACTCTCCAGAAAGCGATTTAAAGCTTGAAATCGAACAAGAATTGATATGTGCAAAAGATACACATATTTATACAAATCCCAAGTATGAAATACAATATTTCATTGGTTTGGTATTTGTTTGATGGTCACAGTGACACAGGTGTCACAGTCTTCCCTACTTTACGAAATTTCATCCCGAAATTTATTCGTAGGAGTCTGTCTGTGACTTTGTGTCAAATAATCCACCAGAGATATGCAAGGCATAATCCTGTCATTTCCTTAACGGACATTCTTCAGTAATGAAAATGAACGGACGGAGTCATTTTCCTCAACGAGTATTCTTCAGAAGCAGAAATGAAGGATTAAATAACGGATATTCATTTCCTCAACGGACGATCTTTAGAAACGAAAATGAACAGACGGAGTCATCTTCAACGGTTGCTTCCTCAGAAATGGAAATGGAAAGGATAAACAAACGGATATTCATTTCCTCAACGGGAAATCTTCAGAAACGAAAGTGAACAGACGGTGTCATTTTCAACGGTTGCTTCATCCGAGTTGGAAATGAAGGATTAAACAAATGGATATCCATTTCCTCAACGGATAATCTTCAGAAACGAAAGTGAACAGACGGAGTCATTTTCAACGGTTGCTTCCTCAGAGTTGGAAATGAAGGATTACACAAACGGATATTCATTTCCTCAACGAAAAATCTTTAGAAACGAAAATGAACAGACAGAGTCATTTTCAACGGTTGTTTCCTCAGAAACGGAAATGGAAAGGATAAACAAACGGATATTCATTTCCTCAACGGACAATCTTTAGAAACGAAAATGAACAGACGGAGTCATTTTCAACGGTTGCTTCATCAGAGTTGGAAATGAATTGGGTTAACTATAGATACATGACAGAACTTGCTGTGATTTATGTGCACTAAATTCCATAATTATGTATGCATCCATAATTACATAATTCCTTTCACAGTCCGCACAGTTTGTTTTGTAATTGGTTAGGGGAAGAAAATCAAACATGTGATGAGGGTGACAAGACTACCATAGGGTCCTTTTAATTAGATCGACATATGATCTTTTTAATTAGGCCACCAAGGATTCCTTTCAGCTATTTTCACATGATATTCCTAGCCAGATTTTTGGATCAATCTGTTTAACTAGACCACTCAAGGGGTCTAATTATGGAGTAGTACTTTATAATCCGAGGGAATTGACTACAACGTAGAAGTCCATTAAGGATTTTAGGTAGTACCTTTGGGTATCCTACTATGAATCCCTTATACGAAGGTGTGGAAGATTCTACGAGGATTTGGATAACATAATTTGGATCACACAAAAAAAAAAAAAACATAAAGGGGAACACATAAGCACATAATCACATAATTGTTTTCTTGGTTATTAATTGTTATTAACTTGGCGTTGATTTGAACATGGGTATTCTAGGCATACCAGGAACCCTGTTGATGGACTTCAACGTCCTCAAGCATCTATCTGAAAAGATAGGATGATCTTCTAAGAATTCGATTTTTTTGATTACAAGGAATCACCACATTCGAATTAAGGTATACAACAATTAAGGACTTACAGAAATATCCTTAGGTACCCCATTAAGGAGTGGGTATTCGTCCAGAGTTGTAACTTGCGTCTTGTACTTCGTTTTCCTTGGAAGAAACGGGTACTTAGGATTTTTGTTGAAAACGCAAGAGATCATAAAGTGGAAGAATTTTGGGGGTAGTCTGTTCTTCAAGGGATACGGTTCCTTGATTGTCGGTATTGTAGGGGATATGTTGTTTACACATGCAACCATATCAATATTTGTATATTGCATTGTAAAATAAAAGCTTTATTTATAAACAACGATAACAACTGTTTCATGGACCTTGACAACAAAAGAAAATAATACATAAGACGTGATTATTTCTAAACAGCGTTGTCTTCCATTCGGTCAGATGCTCATCCATGTACTGGATTCGCATTAGCAAGCTTTGGTCAGTTTCTTCGGAAATGGCCTATCTCGCCACAGTTGAAGCAAGAACCTGGTGGAAAACGACCTTGAGCAGGATTGTTGTTAACTTGATTTGGTGCAGCTGCTGCTGGGCAAACCCTCGCCGTATGACCTATAAGTCCGCAAACTTGGCATGTGCGGCACTTCACACCAGCATGATGATGTAGGCTACATTGGTTGCACAAGGGTGCAGTTCCGTTGTAGGGCTTCCTAGCAGGGGGTTGAGCTGGTTGGTTGGGGACGGCTTGACCATTGTGAGCGACCATGGAGAAGTTCTGAGAAGCCTTTCGCTTCTTTGACTTCTTAGGGGATCCAATCTGTTCATCCATGGTCTTTGATTCCTCGATTGGTTTCTTGTCACTTTTTCAGAAAAGTTTACCTTTTCTGATCTGAGATTCAGTCAAGGTAGCGGATAGCTCAATGGCTTGTCTAACTGTAGTGGGTTTACTACCAGTTATAATGTCTTGTACTGAGTCAGGGAGGCCATCAATGTACTTTTCGATTGCCTCATCCAAAGGCGTGACCATGTTTGGGCATAACAGACTTAACTCCTCATAACGGTCTGTGTAGGCTCGATGCTCACCGCTATCTTGCTTAAGATCATCAAATTCCCTTTCTAGAGCCCTTAGCTCATGACGAGGACAAAATTCCTTCATCATAAGAGCCCTAAGCTCGGCCCAAGTCTGTGCTAAAGCAACCTCAGCACCACGGTCTCTCATCACCCCGTTCCACCATGTAAGAGCCCACTTCTGAAACACACTGGAAGCAAACTCGACCTTGCAATTTTCAAGACACTGAACATGACGAAACGTACTCTCAGTGCTCTCGAACCATTGTAGGAGCCCAGTTGCTCCTTCAGAACCACTAAACTTGAGTGGCTTAGCCGAATTGAAACTCTTGAAATTGCATGGAGCATTATTGTTGTTGTTGGCTTGGTTCAGTTGAGCAATAAGATTTGGGAAAGCAGCAGCCATTTGCTGCGCAATGATTTCTGCCAGTTCGGCATTCGCTATCTGATTGTCGCGTCGAGGATGCATTCTAAAAAGGGGAAAATAAGAGAGAAAACAAATGAAATGGCATTGGGTAAGAATAAGATGTTATAACTACCAACCAAAATCATGGGTGATGGTCATTTGTTTGAACCACGAAGCAAACAAACAACACACAAAGGCTGAATCAAAGCAAGTAGGTCCTCATAATATATCGCGAAGACATGCTCGCCTATAAGTGGACACTCATGTAACACCCCCAAAATCCACATGCGGAGTATCACCGCTTGGAGGCGTGACTGACCAGGATCCAGCCACCAATCATATTGAACAAGCATGTAAGTAATTATAAAATCCAACCAATACAATTGGTGTCCAAACAAAAACATAGTTTATGTTGCAAGCGTTAGCATAACGTTTAAAACCAAAATAAAATATAAGTTCAAACGTTTCAATGTTTAACATGGCACACAATTGTCCATGTCCCACAACGACTCTTCCCCATGCAAACTCCAGCTAAGTACCTATTGACCTGCAAAGAATGTAGTAACGAGTCAACAACAAATTTGAGCGAGTTCACAGTTGGGTGTTTGTTTTAATTATTCCAAAAACATAGTTTCCTTTAACTGGCATCCTAGCGGTGGGGGTTACCCCATAGTTGAAAACGTGTTTTGTTTATTCCCGTTTACTCTGGCAATGCAGCCGTGGGGGCTACCCCATGTCCAATTATCTGGCTCTCTGGCCGTGGGGGCTACCCCATGTACATACTACTAGACTCGTTACCATATCGACCACTGACTTTAGTCATGTTTATGTACCCTTAGCGTCAATGTCTATAATCATTGACGTGCCCAGATCCATTAGTTCACGCCCGTCCTCTGAGGCACGGTGTGAGGCTTGTCAGACATAAATAGCGCTATCTAACTAATGACCCGCTCGCCATTGGCCCGGCGATTAAGTCGATACAAAAAGGAGGGACTTCGTGATAGAGTTTTGGTCTAGTGAAATTTAAACTGTCCAAGAGGAAGAGGAATTATATTCCTGAACCCGTACTGTCCTACCCAAGAAGGACGAGAAATCCATATTCCTTAACCCATTCCCAACCCCTGGGAATCCCATGCTTTGTAGAAAGTGTGAACTCACCTTAGGTTAGCTCGGCAGATAAACGAAAGGTCAATCGAGCTGCTAGAGGTCAACCACGTCCTAACATGGTTACCATACAAGTCAGGTCTAGGTTCAAGTATCGCACGTATGTTTACACATAAGCTAACAGGTTACGAATACATATTGATCATGGCAAACACGTAAATCACTTAAACAGTCAAGTCCATATAACGCCCAACTTGTGTGACCCAAAAGGCTGGGCTCGCACAAGTTCATTAGCCCATTAGTCTTGTGCGATTCCCTAAATGAAGCCCAATAGAATAACCCGGCCCAAGAAATAATACATGTCGATCTTGTGCGGTCCGGATGTCTTGTGCGATCCGGACGATTTGTGCGATTGGGATTTGGGCTTTGAGGCCCAACAGTTATCAAGAAAACATAACTTGTGCGATCCAATAGTCTTGTGCGACTACTGGTATCTTGTGCGACTGAACTTGTGCGTCTGGAACTTGTGCGATCAGATCAGGTCTTGTGCGACCTGATCTTGTGCGATCAACAACTTGTACGATCAGAAAGCTTGTGTGATAATATTTGTTCTTGTGCGATTTGTTACCAACTTCCCTAAACTTATGCAATCAGTTTTATTGTTTCCATTTATGAACTTTATCAATTAACAATACTAATAGTTTCAATCATGCATAATCTCGATCAAACCAAGCAATTTTCATCTAATTCATATAAACCCTAATTACATTCAAAGCATAAACAATAACTTATCAAATCATATTATCTGGTCCGATTACATGAACATACAACCGATTACATGCATTCGATCCTAAATCATCATGCAAACAATCCGAAAACAAGACATGATAGCCTATTAACATCATCATACACATCCGATTCACTAGAACATCATCATTCACACAAACTATTCTAGTTATCACATAAATTTATGGCATCCATAATATCATCTTAACAAAACAATAACAGTGCAACACTAACCGGTTAGAAAGTAGATCAAAGATTGATCCGAACAAGGAATCTTCACGAGATGGGGCTTCGGCTATGAAGATTGCCGTCAAACAAGAGAGAGAGAGGGGAGTAGAGAACTAGGGTTTTGTGTGTGTGTTGTGTTTGCAAGTTATGAGAAACAAAACTCCCTAAGGGATCAATGTATGCGTATAAGAGGGGTGGGCCGAACCCTTCCTTGGGCTGCCCTCGGTTTCGGATTCAGTCATAGTGGACCGAGTAGAAGTGTGACAAGGATGAGATGTTTAACCCAACATGGGCTTGTGCGCGTGGGGTGTGTTGTGCGATCTGAGTCATATATACATACATACAAAGATTCACATAATACAAACATAAAGTCTCATAAACATTCATTAAATCAACATATCAGATTATCACACAAGGTTCACATACGTTACATTAAGCACAAAGATAAGTTCTGAAATATGAGTTGTCACATTATCCCCAAGTTGAAAGAAATTTCGTCCCGAAATTTGGTACGTACGCACTGAGGAAGCTAGTTAAGTTGCATGGTTTTCCTGGTTTTCCTGGGGTGTCACATCCTCCCCCCGTCGATCTGGAATTTCGTCCCAAAATTCCGCAGTAGCTTCAGCCTCAGTAGTGGTTGTAATGTTTTCGAACAATTGGGGATACTTTTGTTTCATTTGGTCTTCACGTTCCCAGGTGAACTCCGGGCCACGACGTAAGTTCCAACGAACTCGAACAAGAGGAATTCTAGTACGCTTGAGAATCTTCACATCTCGGTCAGTAATCTCTACTGGTTCCTCAACGAATCGTAACTGATCGTCGATAGTGAGCTCCTTCAAAGGAACTATGAGGGTCTCATCTGACAGACACTTCTTCAGATTCGACACGTGGAAAACGTTGTGAACTCCACTGAGTTCTGCTAGTAGGTTCAGTTTGTAGGCCACTTTGCCTATTTTCTCTATGATTTCAAATGGTCCAACATATCATGGGTTAAGTTTGCCTCGTTTGCCAAAACGAACAACACCCTTCCACGGTGAGACTTTGAGTAGCACTCGATCCCCAACCTGGAACTCGAGTGGTTTCCTGCCCTTATCGGCGTAGCTTTTCTGACGGTCATGAGCGGCTGCCATTCATTGTCGTATTTAAGCAATCCTTTCTGTTGTGTCTACCACAAGTTCTGGGCCAGTGATCTGACTATCCCCCACCTCTGCCCAACAAAGAGGTGATCGGCATTTACGCCCGTACAATGCCTCAAATGGAGCGGCCTGAATGCTGGTGTGGTAACTGTTATTATACGAAAATTCCACTAATGGCAGATGCTTTTCCCAGCCGTTGCCAAAATCAATCACACATGCCCTAAGCATGTCTTCAAGGGTCTGGATGGTGCGTTCAGACTGCCCATCCGTTTGCGGGTGATAAGCTGTGCTCATATCTAAACGTGAGCCAAAGGACTCGTGCATTGCTTGCCACAGTTCAGAAGTAAAACGTGCATCACGATCAGAGATAATAGAGATGGGCACCCCGTGCCTCGAGACAACTTCCTTAAGATATACGTCTGCTAGAGTGGAGAACTTATCCGTTTCCTTGATAGCCAAGAAATGTGCAGACTTTGTGAGTCGATCCACGATCACCCAAATAGTATCATTTCCACGTTGAGATCTAGGCAGGCCAGTAACGAAATCCATGGAAATTTGCTCCCATTTCCATTGTGGTATCTCTGGTTGTTGAAGTAGGCCTGATGGTTTCTGATATTCAGTCTTGACTCTCGCACAAGCCAAGCACTTGCTAACGAAAGTTGCTATGTGAGCTTTCATGCTAGGCCACCAGTATGTAGTTCTGAGATCGTGGTACATCTTGTCCAAACCAGGATGTACTGAGTAACGAGACTTGTGTGCCTCATCCATCACAAGCTCTCGTAGCTTGCCATAGAGTGGGACCCAAATGCGTCTTGTTACGTAGTATGCACCGTCTTCCTTTTGTTCTAACCGTTGCCTTGAGCCACGTAGGGCTTCAACCCTGATGTTTTCTGGTTTCAATGCTTCTGCCTGAGCATCTCGTATCTGGGAAGGAACACTAGATTGAATGGTGAGTTGTAATGCTCGCACGCGCTTATGTGTAGTATCCTTTCGACTGAGGGCATCGGCCACAACATTGGCTTTGCCCGGATGGTATCTGATCGAGCATTCGTAATCATTCAGTAGCTCGACCCATCGACGTTGTCGCATGTTCAACTCCTTCTGCTTGAAGATATGCTCAAGACTCCTGTGATCGGTGTAAATGGCGCACTTGGTACCGTACAGGTAATGTCTCCATATCTTGAGTGCAAAAACAACAGCTCCCAGCTCTAAATCGTGTGTAGTGTAGTTCCTTTCGTGAACCTTAAGTTGGCGTGATGCGTAGGCTATGACCTTGTCACGTTGCATCAACACACAACCAAGACCCTGAATTGATGCGTCGTAGTAAACCACAAAGTCGTCTGTGCCCTCTGGCAATGAAAGAATAGGTGCGCTGCAAAGTCTATCCTTTAGGTGCTGAAATGCCGATTCTTGTGCATTACCCCATCAATAAGTAACGCACTTCTGCGTTAGTGAGGTGAGAGGTTGTGCAATCTTGGAAAAATCCTTAATGAACCTCCTGTAGTAACCTGCCAAACCCAAGAATTGGTGAATTTCTGTTGGTGTACGAGGTGCAGGCCAGTTCCTGATTGAATAAACCTTGGATGGATCAACGTGAATCCCATCCTTGTTTACCACACGGCCTAGGAAATGGACTTCACGAAGCCAGAAGTCGTATTTCGAGAACTTTGCGTAAAGCTGTTCTGTTCGAAGGAGTTCCAAAATAAGTCGTAGATGCTGCTCGTGTTCCTCCTGACTCTTAGAATAGATCAGGATGTCGTCGATGAACACTATAACGAACTTGTCTAGGTAAGGCTTGCACACTCGATTCATAAGGTCCATGAAAACCGCAGGTGCGTTTGTCAGCCCAAAAGGCATGACCAAAAACTCGTAGTGTCCATATCGAGTTCTAAAGGCTGTTTTGGAGACGTCCTCTTATCGGACTCTCAGCTGGTGATATCCCGATCTCAAATCAATCTTCGAGTAAAAGCTCGACCCTTGCAGCTGGTCGAATAGGTCATCAATGCGTGGAAGAGGATAGCGATTCTTCACTGTCACCTTGTTGAGCTCGTGATAGTCGATGCACATTCTGAAGGTACCGTCTTTCGTTTTCACAAATAGCACTGGAGCTCCCCATGGCGAAGAGCTAGGACGAATAAACCCTTATCCAAGAGTTCTTGTAGTTGTGTAGACAGCTCTCCTAGTTCTGAGGGAGCTAGACGATAGGGTGCTCGAGCTATGGGCGCTGCTCCAGGAGCCAGCTCAATTTGAAACTCGACTTGACGATGAGGTGGAAGGCCAGGTAATTCCTCAGGGAATACCTCAGGAAAGTCACGTACGATAGGAAAATCTTCTATCTTCTTCTCCTTCTTCGAGGTGTCCGTAACGAGAGCCAAAATAGCAGTGTGGCCCTTTCGTAATCACTTTTGGGCCTTAAGGAAAGAGATGATTCTCACAACAGCACCCCTCTTGTCACCACGAATCATGAGAGGTTCATCCCCTGAACGGGGAATACGAACAATCTTCTCGTTGCAAAGAATCTCTGCTTGGTGTTGGGATAACCAATCCATCCCAATGACAATGTCGAAACTACCCAAAACGATAGGAATGAGGTCGATAGGGAAAGTCTGATTAGCAAGAACAAGGTTACAACCCTTGACTACGTGTGTGGCCTCTAAACTCTTACCATTAGCTAACTCTACAGTGTGCTTGGTGTTCAATAGTGTTGGGGTACGCTTAAGCATTTGACTAACTTTTAAGGACACGTAGCTAGTATCGGCACCCGAATCAAATAGTACAGTAACATAAAATTCGTCCAGTAGAAACTTACCCGTCACAACGTTGGGATCGTTCCTCGCTTCACCCTGACCAATAACGAACACACGACCCCTTGCACCATTGCCGTTGTTACCCCCGTTGTTTCCATTCCCCTGGATGTTATTATTGTTGTTGTTGTTCTGGTTCCGGTTCAGTTGGGGACAATCTCTCTTGAAGTGGCCTTCAGCTCCACGCTGAAAGCACCCTTTGTTGAAGCCTTGTTGCTGCCGCTGCTGGCGTTGATTTTGTGGGGCTTGTTGTTGCTGACGATTCTGGTTTGCGGGGTGTAAACTTCTGCAATCCTTTGTGGCGTGGCTGGCTTGTTGCACCGATGTCAGTTACTCCTGGTGCATGGCCCGCTGTGGTGTAGGTTACAGCGATTGCATTTGGGGTGAATTCCCCTGTACCCACCATGACTTTGGTTACCAGTTGATTGCTGACTAGGGCTCTTCTAGTCGTCAGTCCTTCTCTGCTGGGACTGAGACTGAATAGAAGTTGAACCCTTTCTTGAAGTTCCATCCCACTTACGCTTGTTGTCGCTGGGAGTGTCAGAAGTAGTAGCACTAATGCGCTTTGGTAACCTGTTCTGCTCCACCGCCTGATACGTGAGACGATGAGCCAACTTGATGATCTGTTGAATGGTGCCAAGGTTTGTTGAGGTCACGTGACTTTGAATCTCTGGCACTAAACCCTTAAGATACAGTTCGATACGTTTGATGGGAGGGTCTACCATAGTAGGACACAGAATAGCCAACTCGTTTGATCTTCTCGTATATGCTTCGATTTCTGACCCCGTCATCTTTAAGTTGAAGAACTCTACCTCCATCTTATGAATGTCATCACGGCTACAGTATTCTTCTTTGATCAATTCCTTGAAATCGTTCCAGGGGGTGGTGTTAGCAGCAACTAACCCCAGCATTTGGACCTGAGCGTTCCACCACGTGAGCGCTATCCCCTCAAGAGTACCAGTAGCATATTTCACCCTGCGAGCCTCAGGGCATTCACACATCTCGAAGATAGATTCGAGTTTCTCGAACCAGTGGAGGAGGCCTACGGCTCCTTCAGTGCCGCTGAAAGTAGTAGGTCGGCAGTCCATAAAAGTTTTGAAGGTGCACACAGGTGGCTGAGCATGTTGACCTGTCGTGGGTGAAAGAAGGGACAAGGTTAAGCACAAGTGTTGGTTTACGGGAGTAGGACCTAAAGATCCTAGAGTGAGTTTAGACTGCAGGGTATACCTCCTGCTTGTGTGGCTGCAAGTGCCGCAGCAACTTCTTGGTTAATCAGAGCCGTCAACTGGGCTTAAGTCATGTTAACGCGTCCACTCATGATCTTCATATCAAAGGAAAACATGAGTGAGAGAGGTTAGTGAAAGTGCGATGACAGAAGAGAATAAGCACACATGTGTTTTCAAACTATCGTTGCTACGTTTATCTAAGCATACCATAAGCAAAGTTCTATGTAATCTAGAAAGTAGGCAATAAAACATAAACCATATCACCTAGAATTTCGAGTCTTGCACGTGGAGTGAAGCGTCATTACGGATCGTTGAACACTGTTCAGGTTATAGTATGGTTTTAACAAAAATGTTTTCCCTTATTCAAACCAAGTTCACTATAACCAATGGCTCTGATACCAATCTGTCACACCCCCAAAATCCACATGCGGAGTATCACCGCTTGGAGGCGTGACTGACCAGGATCCAGCCACCAATCATATTGAACAAACATGTAAGTAATTATAAAATCCAACCAATACAATTGGTGTCCAAACAAAAACATAGTTTATGTTGCAAGCGGAAGCATAACGTTTAAAACCAAAATAAAATATAAGTTCAGGTCTTGTGCGACTACTGGTATCTTGTGCGACTGAACTTGTGCGTCTGGCACTTGTGCGATCAGATCAGGTCTTGTGCGACCTGATCTTGTGCGATCAACAACTTGTACGATCAGAAAGCTTGTGTGATAATATTTGTTCTTGTGCGATTTGTTACCAACTTCCCTAAACTAATGCAATCAGTTTTATTGTTTCCATTTATGAACTTTATCAATTAACAATACTAACAGTTTCAATCATGCATAATCTCGATCAAACCAAGCAATTTTCATCTAATTCATATAAACCCTAATTACATTTAAAGCATAAACAATAACTTATCAAATCATATTATCTGGTCCGATTACATGAACATACAACCGATTACATGCATTCGATCCTAAATCATCATGCAAACAATCCGAAAACAAGACATGATAGCCGATTAACATCATCATACACATCCGATTCACTAGAACATCATCATTCACACAAACTATTCTAGTTATCACATAAAATCATGGCATCCATAATATCATCTTAACAAAACATTAACAGTGCAACACTAACCGGTTAGAAAGTAGATCAAAGATTGATCCGAACAAGGAATCTTCACGAGATGGGGCTTCGGCTATGAAGATTGCCGTCAAACAAGAGAGAGAGAGAGGAGTAGAGAACTAGGGTTTTGTGTGTGTGTTGTGTTTGCAAGTTACGAGGAACAAAACTCCCTAAGGGATCAATGTATGCGTATAAGAGGGGTGGGCCGAACCCTTCCTTGGGCTGCCCTCGGTTTCGGATTCAGTCATAGTGGACCGAGTAGAAGTGTGACAAGGATGAGATGTTTAACCCAACATGGGCTTGTGCGCGTAGGTTGTCTTGTGCGATCCGAGTCATATATATATACATACAAAGATTCACATAATACAAACATAAAGTCTCATAAACATTCATTAAATCAATATATCAGATTATCACACAAGGTTCACATACGTTACATTAAGCACAAAGATAAGTTCTGAAATACGAGTTTTCACAACTCACCCCAAGAGTTCCCAGGTAAGAGTGACTGGTCCGATTATGTGGATTTCTACGAACACTCTAGCCTTAGATAGAAAACCTAGTGTACAGGCATTCACTCTTCCAGTTTGCACGTGTTCACACTATTTAGGACCCAAAACTCTGACGAGATTTTGAAAACTCAAAGGGGTTCAAAACCTTGTAACAGAGGGTTCAAAACCTTACAACAGAGGGTTCAAAACCTAGCAATCAATCATCCAAGAATAGATGATTAATTTTCAAAGCGGTTTCGGAATTGATGTTCTCGTTGTGGTTGCTGCCTAAAGATAGGCAACGGTATTGTTTTATGACTAAACGCAAGTAAACTCGCGTTAGGGTCCTAGGAAGGTTATAGTCTAGGTCAAAGCATTACTAATAACCTAATTCCCTATAACCATTGGCTCTGATACCAACTTTTCTGTCACACCCCGACCACGTAAAACAACAAAACGTGGCGGAAATGTCGGGGAGTGTTGTAACAGAATTAATTGTTTCACAACCATGGAAATTAAAGTTACGTTTTATTTATCAAACAAGAGAGTTACATTGTCTTAAACAAGAAACAAAGAGTACATAACATAATTTAACTAGTTCTTGCTTCGTTTTAAGTCACTAAGGCACAGGTCCGCCTAAGTGTGTCTCGATCATCCTATGCAACAGGTCCTGAAAACACATGTGAAAATAGGTACGTCAGCATAAAAATGCAAGTGAGATACATAGGTTTTGTGAAAATAGGATTCATGACTTTAGTTTAAAGAAACTGTTTAATAAAAAGTAGCCATGAATCTTGTTGAGTGTTTCCTTTCATAAATCATTTGAAAAGCGATAAATAAACCAAATGATATATATGTATAAAAGAATAATGTATGGTTAAGTGAATAACCATGTAAAATGAGTTTGTATAAGTTAAGTTATTTGTAAAACGATGTTTATGTGAAGATTGTATTGTAGATGTAATATGTCTAAACTGAAATGGTTTAAATAATGCTACGATATGTAATACCATAAAACCACTTATATATAGGAAGTACCAGCGGCGTATCCACCATGTTTTTATCGTATTACACGTCGCCTCGTTACTTAAATCACTTACCCAAACGACCACCAAAATGTAATGTTTAACAATTGTAGAAATGTTTATGTAAGGTCAAATACGGTTCACACGGTTACAAACGGTTCACATAATCAAATGGTTATAACGGTTCACATAGTCAAATGGTTACAACGGTTCACATAGTCAAATAGTTATAAACGGTTCAAAATGTAATATAATGTGTTCATATGCTGGATGAGCATATGCAACAAAATGCAATGTAAAACAATGTGTCCATATGTTGAGTAAACATATGCAACTAATGTAATGTAAATCATGTACTATATGCGTACTAATGAACATAGCAAGTATATGATATGAAAGCACGAAAGTAACAAGTAGGCACATGTGTTTCACCCTAAAACAGTTTGAAAACAGTAAAAGAGGGGTCTATGTACTCACTTGAGATTGCTCAATAGTCCTAGGATAACCACCAAGCAAAGCTAGAAGATCACGGGATCAAACGGCGCCAAATATAGGTAACTATGTTAATAAACCGGACCTAAATCGGAGGATCGGATAGAATGAGGGTTCGTAAACCAAATGAGTATGGAAACTCATGTAATATGGTTTAACAAAGCCTACATACTACAATGGAACCTAACCTAAGTGCTTACGATCCATTACGACCCGTTTAGGTAGCTTATGCTACTTTAACGCGTCGTTCGCGTAAAACGCGTTCGGAACGCCTAACTAGCCCTATGATGAGTAAAATATGCCTTAACATGTCTAATATTGTTTCCAAATCAGTTTAGATATAAAAAGTTATGTTACATATGCTTAAAAATGAATTTTGACGTAAAAAGGGCATTTTGGTAATTTACCTAAGGCATATAAACTACCTATCATACAATTAACTAACGTTGTGACCATAAGGTATAACCTCGGAAGGTTATTCCCTATACAACTATGGTCACCTAATGTGTTTGGTCAGATCCTAAAGATCGACCAAACGGGTCGGGTTCGAAAGTATAAGCGATTGATTAGATCGCTTACCTTTACGACCCTAGACAAGCACAAAACTAAAAGTGACGGGCTAAGCATGTTAAAACATGCTTAACTAATTTAGAAAACAAGTTTGGTATCAAAACAAATGGTTTTGATATCTAAAAGTAGTTTGGTTACAAAATACGCAAGAATACGCATTTTGGCCGAAACTACGACTCGTCACGGAGCCTAGATAACGTGGTAATCAGTAGGCATAGGCACAAGGGACTATAGCCATCGTGATTATGCTCACGTTGCGAAGTTCAACCGAACTTCGTGTTGACCATAAACTGGTCAACGCAGAAAATGCTAAAAGAACGAAAGAGGACTTATAGCGGGTCCAAGAACGGAAGTTTTGATCCGAATATTCTTAGGTATGAAGTGATAAACACATCAACTTAGAGAACAAATTCAGATTCAAAGGTGTGGGTTTTACAAATGAAGGGTGAGGGGTATTTATTGGATTTCTAGGACCGTTAAGATCGTTCCTTGAAAACCGTGCTTCAATCTCATCCATACATGTGTACCCATGGTTTTGCAATACCATGGGCACATCAAAATGGCCCCTCGTATCAGGAAATACCATTTGCACATGGGTTTTGGGCGTTTAACAGCTGTAAACAGCTGTTAAAACCAGTTTTGCATATCTGACATGCTTATGCGGGCCGCGTAAGGTTTTATGGGGGCTTACACGGGCCGCCTGAGCCTTCTGATCAGCAAACAACTTTAAAAAATGACAGTTTCAGTCCCTGTTGGTGTTTAGAGCTATTTTCGATATGTTTAAGGCCCGTTAAGCCATCTTTAAGGCCCTAAAATGATGCCTAAACATTGTGGACATGAAACATGCTAAAAAATATGCCGGATGTTGGTTCGTTTGGTCGTATGATCGCGCTGTTTGCTTAATTACGACGGAATGCGCATAAGCGCGAAAAACGATCCAAATTGCGCGACGAATGGATTTTTCTCATGCCAAACACTAAAATAAAATATTTTAGTGCTTACATAAATTTTTGGATGTCCGGATGTATTCAGAATGTAAGTTATGCGCGAAAATGCAAACTTGTGCACTTTTTGACGCTTTTAGTCCCTGAATGACTCAAAAGTTTATTTTAGCACACCGAACCCCTCAAAGCCTATTTCTAAGCTATGTAAAGGATATTTATGGTATGTTTAACTTATGGACATGTTCCGGAATGTCTGTTCTAGTACGAATCCTCATACTTTCGCAGTTTGTCAAATTTTGTCCCAGTAAGCGAATTAACTTGATTTTGCCATACCAAAGCCTTCAAAACTTATTTATAAGTTATGTAAAGGTTATTTAAGGTATGTTAAGCATATGTTGATGTTAAGGAGTATTTTTTGCATTTAAACTAATTATTTTTACGCACCAGTTTGCGTATAACTCTCCAGAAAGCGATTTAAAGCTTGAAATCGAACAAGAATTGATATGTGCAAAAGATACACATATTTATACAAATCCCAAGTATGAAATACAATATTTCATTGGTTTGATATTTGTTTGATGGTCACAGTGACACAGGTGTCACACTTTGACCCAAGCTATAGGCGTTCTTTGAGACTTGGAGGGTTTACTGCATGATATTATATAAATTATAGAGGTTAGGAAAATCATCCCCGCCTTGGGATGAGGAGCCCGGAAATGGTCCGGGGCGAGGACGATTTGGGATATCTTCGATTGCTAGGATCTCATCTGGGTCATTTGGGTTCCAAACCCAGCCTCTTGCATCCTTAAAGCGCATAGATCCGTAGTTGCAATCGATGATCAGATTCACACTTCGGCACACCGCAAGATCAACTTTTGTTATACCTACACCCTTGTGAAACACCGTCGGAGTTTGCCTAATGTAGTTTTTGAATAGCTTGGCTATCCATTCTCTGTAAAAGATGGGTTGGCGAGTATCTGCGGTGGTGTGGCGGCCATGTTTCTCAGCAGCATGTGGGCGACGTCGATGGGTTAGTGGGTCATGAGGCAGTAAAGGCAAGTAAGCTCGCGAAGGTTCACCGCCCCACCGCTATCTTTGTCACACCCTGACTTTTGTGGAAGCGTGGTTATTGGTGTGACTTCTTAATACCATAGCATTCAATCATAACAATGCTATATGATAAAAACCAAAAGATATTCATCCATATATTAAGTTTAGAAAATACCACAATTTACTTGTCTGAAACATCGACACCAAAATTAAGTTACAAACCATAACATGATTAAATGAGTTCACAAGGACTCAACAAAAGAACTTAAACAAACCCGAGCTTAGAAACATGTATCCCGTCCAGGAGTAGGATACATCCCCTAAACTCTATGACCACAGATGACATCTTTTATTTAAACGCAGCTTGAAACACATGCATACACCTGCCAGATCCACTAGTTCCCTGAAATACATGTAGTTTAAAAATATCAACAAAAGTTGAGCGAGTTCATGTGTGAGTGTATGAATAAACCTTTAAAGTATGTCTGTATGTATGTATGTCCCTGGTATGTAGCAATAAGGAAAAAGAGATCACCAATGGTTTGCAAGGCCATTGATATGTATGAAATGGTGCAGAAAAACTCAAACCTAGCAAATTTGTACCGGGCTTCCGGCTGGAAGACATAGTCACCACTATGGGCCACCCTGGTCCCCATGGGTGTGGGCTCGCTACACCCAAATAGATCTATCACTCATGTCCCTCGGTCCTACGACGAGGATTAATGGCCTTAAGTGTCATACCCACCTTTCACATGATCTAGCAGTAAACCCTGCTTAAGCTAACCATACCATGTATAAAATGTTTGTAAATAATCGTAACATGTATTTCACCCCCGAAGTTATAAAACAGAAAACAGTTAAAAGAAAAAGGGGACATG
The DNA here is from genome assembly GCA_030545235.1 of Helianthus tuberosus. Taxonomy (NCBI): domain Eukaryota; kingdom Viridiplantae; phylum Streptophyta; class Magnoliopsida; order Asterales; family Asteraceae; genus Helianthus; species Helianthus tuberosus. The sequence continues at coordinate 98,383,315 of CM060397.1, forward strand.
AACTCACAATATTGCGTCTTCAGTATGTGTAACCCAAATCTCCTCAGCAAATACGACTCCCTTCAATGTACTATGTCTATTAGACGAACGGGCTGTGACTTGGCTTAGAGTTTAACGTTTTTGAGTTACGTTTCTATTATGTCTCTAATATTATTCTGTACAATACTTCTCAAGTATTTATTTTCGTATTTCCTTCCCAAAGATGGGGGTATTTTATACATGTATTTTCGTATTCTTGTATTTGAAGTTCCAAATTAATATATTTTCAAGTCTCACTTTAGAAAATATATAATAACGTATTTTATTCCAAAAATAATGTATTGTCCAGAAAATACATATTTTTCCCAAAAATCATATATATTCTAAATATGCCAAGAAAATATATTTTTACTTCCAAAAATAATAGATTTTCTCCTTGTCAAAAATATGATACAACTTTGTAATATTTACAAAAATCATATTTTCATTTCTTGTATCCAAAATAATATCTACCAAAAATATATTTGTAACTGTATTTTCCGGAATATTTTGTAAGTTACGTTCTATCGTTCGGTTCCACAATATTATGTGTGTAACTTATATATTTATTCCTTGATATTCTTGGTATTATTTTTGGATTGTATATTTCATGGTACTTTGTTAAGTTATATTATTTTACCCTAAAATAATATAACTATTTCACCAAGTATACAAATATTCACACAAGTGTCTTTAATGTAAATATATATTCTAAATACATATTTATTCATTTTTATTTATAAAACCAACCTCCAATATTTGTATTTTTGTTACAAAAATTTTGGCAAGGTTTATATTGAAAACCAAAGTTAAAATACACTAGTAAATATTTGTTAGAAAATATTTCTTTAAGTGTTTATATTTTTAGAAAATTTTGCCATAGTTTCCCCTAAAAATGGAGGTGTCCATGCTATTTAAGCATATCATTTTCTTTTCAAAAATCATCACAACAATCAATAATCAATCCTTAAACAACTTACACTTCTCAAGTGCAAAAACTATACAATTTACATAACAACATGAACTTGAACTTTTATTAAAAACTTGTAGTAACTTGGTAGTGTTTTTGGTAGGTTTAGTTACCCTCTAAAGTGTGTTTACTTCTTTAAAAATCTCATTCTTAAAGAAACTAGGTGTTTACAACTTGTAAACATATTCTACAAAAATGTTTATTTATTAGATCTTCTTGTTTCATAAGTGTTTATACACTTGTTTTATCACTAAAAATAGTGTAGTTTTAAGTAAGAATCAAGTTCTACTAAAAATCATATTTTGAACTTGGTTTTCTTGGAAAATCATTCATGAATCTTAGATTCATAAGATTACTAGATTACTTTGATTATTGTTTTCCAAGAAATCATTTTATTCATCAAGTTCATGCTTATATATGAGGATGATCTTATTGTGTTAATACATAATCATCCTCTAACTTGCTAGATCGTGTGTTTAATCATCTTTTAACCAACAAAATTAGAAGTATTAAAGGGTTAAGAGAGTCTTACAACTAGCTCTAAGCTAGGGAAGAACACTAGATGAAAATGAAGTGGATAAAAGCTTGTGTGAGTGGTCCTTCAACTTCCGAAAGCTCCAAACTTCCTTGAATGGCTCCTAGCATCTTTGAGTAAGTATGGATTGCATGGAACTTGAAAAAATGATGGTGAGTGTGTGTGGGGGAGCTCTCGGCCGAGAAGAGGGAGGGGAGAAGGAGTGGTGGTGTGGTGAAGAAGATGAAGTGCACTAATCTTCTTATAATCCAAATCTTAGCTTTTGTCCAATGGTTTAAGTGTCTAGATAGTACATGACAAGATCTTATCAAATCCAAGAGAAGATCAAGTGGGATTTAGGGTAATCTTGAGAAGATTTGGGGTGGGGTCATACTTGTGGCCGATTACAACATGGGGGGGGGGGGGGGGGGGTTAAATGTAAGTTTTGATCATAGATAAGCAATTAGTTGGAGGTTAAGTGTAAAGTCTAGTGTTTATGTGTATGATGCATTATATAGTGTGTTAGGGTGTTCGGGGATCATAACTAGCCAAGAAATAATAAAACAATGCTTCTAGCAATATTTTGGTGTTCCGGGTGATGTCCGGTTGTTCGGTTAGATACCGGTTCGTTAAAGTGTCAAGTTATTCCGTTTAGTGATCTTTAAGTACCCTTTTATGACACTTTTAATTCCCAATACTTAGGAAAGCATACAGTACCATTTTGCTATATTTTTGCATGTAACTAGCTTGATAAAATGCTTAATTTTGCTGAAATATGCAGAATTCTGCACTTTTAGGCGGTTTTAGGCACTTTCTGGCACTTAAACTATCACCTAGTGACGCAGTTGTATGGTCCTTACTTCCCTACACACCATACTAGTGTAGTACCTTGTCTCTGGCCCTTACAGGGTCTCAAAACACTGTCTGTCTATGTACTGAACATTGTCAGCATTTTTCTGAGTTATCCGCTAACTGTGCTAACCGTGCTTTGTGCATCATGTATGTCAATAAAGTTTGCATGTGATAATTAGGTGACATTATGTAATATGTGATACACATGTAAGTATGATGCAGTAATCAGAAAGCAGTTATGTATAATCCAGCATAGTCATTAAGCACTAATCAGTATTAATTAATTGTACGGATACCTGGATTTATGAGGGTTGTCACAATCTTTCCTTTGGCACAAGGCACCGCTAAGGACCCGATGGATGTACCGGATAAGCGGGACCCTGATTTTGGTGCTTTTTGTGGAGCTCGGGTTGTAGTGGCCATCTCCAATCGTTGCCCATGCAGCTTGCCTCAGGTTTTCTGGTAGTTCTCGGATAGCTTCAGTGAATTCAGGTTCAGCAGCATCATCCTCGGTATAAAGCCCAATGTTAATACCGAATTGGGCGACAAATATGTTGTACCATTCACCCCACACCTGATTTGCACTGCATCAGAATCAAAGAGGTCTGGCTCAGTCTTTTTGAAAGTTAGTGTGCTTAAAAACTCCATGTTGTACTGATGAATTGATCAGAGCCAAGTCCCTAAGAAGATGCGAAGAGGACCAGTAATAAGAGCATCATATCTTTCCTGTAACGCCTCGTATTTTCGTATTTCTATTTTAAAAATGTCCATATTCGTATTCTAATTTTAGAAACCTTACACTTGTATTTTAATTTCAATCTCATAATTCGAGGTGTTAATCATAATAAAATTCATATTTTATACATATTTGTAATTCACATAACCGATTATTTAAATACACATTTATACGCAAACTGACACTATTTATACATATAAATACTTATACGCGCATCCTATATACTTGAGTTATACTTTTATACTTTTTATATACTCAATTACATAATATATACTCAAGAAATACCAAGAAATATACCAATCATCTTTCCACCTCATCAATCCTCTTCCACATTCTTTAACTAATCATATTTCACCATTTTCCACCAATCATCTTTCCACATCATCAATCCTCTTCCACCTTCTTTAACCAATCATATTTCACCGTTTTTCACCAATCATCTTATCACCTCATCAATCGTCTTCAACCTTCTTTAACCAATCATATTTCACCCTTTCCACTTTCTCCACCTATAAATACCAACCTCCTTCTACCATTTTCTTCACACCATTCTTCTCTCCATCTCTCTAATTCTCTCAATCTCTTTAAATCAAGAATTTTAAGAATTCTAAAAGGACACTAAGTGTTCCAACCATTCTCCTCTCAACCTCTGTACTTCTCTCAAATCTTCCAAGCAAGGAAGAGAACTATAAGAGTTCTAAAGAAAACACTAAGTGTTTTAAAGGAAGCTTTGAAGCTCCAACCTCCAACTCTCATGGAATCACCAAAGGAAACTTTGAAAAACTGTGAGTACACATGACCCCTTTTGCTTTAAACACACTTTGGGTGCAAAATGTTTTACTTGTTAAAATGCACGATTCACAAAAATATGCTTTATTCATTCAATCCATTATACATGCTTTGTTATGCTTAGGTTCATGCTAAAATTCATTCTACTTGTTAACCTGCCTTAACAATTATAGCGCTATAGGAGTAGCACACCAACCGACGGGGTTTTTGTTAAGTTATATTCATTACGGTCTCGATATTGCTATATCGAGGGATGCTATTATTTATTCATTACGGTCTCGATATTTCTATATCAAGGGATGCTATTATTTATTATTTACGGTCTCGATATTGCTATATCGAGGGATGCTAAATTCTTGTGGACACTTGGGTTTGACTTTTAGTTATGCATGATAGTTTGACCTTGTATACCAAATTGCTATGTTGGATTGAAAATACTTTTTATACTTATGTCACGTGTCTAAAACTAGTGTACTTGCCAATACGTTGTATTGAACCATGCTTTTTAAAACATGTTGCAGGTTTAATGATGATGTTGATGATGCATGGAACATAGTACGATGTTTAGATACTCATTTTAAATTTTGTATTCTTATTGTAATGTATTTCTTTTATTTCAAGTTGTCGTATTTGATTTCAATCTTTGTAATTGACTCTTTAGAAATGAAATAAAATTTATTATTTAAATACTTGTCGCAAATATTAGTGTTATGAAGTCTCGAGCAATCTATTTCGTCTCACTTTGATATTTCCGCCATCGGTTGGGGTGTGATATTTCCCGCTGCCTTATTGTTTCAAGTGTTTCGTAGCAGACTTGTCTCAGAGGTTCATCATGCCTAGCTTGCAGAATTTCATACCGATTTTGGTACTCAAGCTTAGAGGATTTGAACCTGAGGAACTTGTGTTGCCTCATCCATGTAAGAAAGAACCAGTAAGACAGTTGATACGTTGAAAATTATGCGGAAAATTGAAATCAGGTGGTCTGGACACGGCCACGTGTCTGTCAGACACGGTCCCGTGTCTGGGGTCTTGGTTGCCCTCGGCCCTGTGTCCACTGGACACGGCCCTGTGTTAAATCGTCAGTTTCTTCAAAAATTAAGGTTTTCGAGTCGGCTTCGAAATATTCAAAATTTTTGGTCCATTAGGTGCGGTTTACCCCAAATATCAAACCCCAACTATCAATTTTGCATAAAACACTCGTTTACCCTTCCGATTTTAATTTTTTCAGTCAAGAACAATGGTTTGGGCATATCTGTTTGAACAATCCTATTTCCCTAATAACATTCAGTGATTTACTTCTCAAAATATTAGTACTAACTACTACTAACAGGATCTAAACAAAAATTCGAGATGAGCACGGGTCTAGTTCAAGAACCCTAGATTGAACCCGAATTTTTGATGTTACACTACATGCAAATCATTAAACTAACTAACTATGATGTTAGAATCATACCTCGTAGTTGGATTTGCTCGCTCGATCGTTGAAATCTGGCGGAAAATGGTCAGGAACAGTAGTCTCCAGAGAAACGGGTCATATTTTGTGTTGAAAAAGTGAAGTCAGGGCCTTATATAGTCTGTCTATACGTCGGCCACGGCCCCGTGCTGATGCAGCATGGCCCCGTGCCGTGTTTTATTATTTCTTGTGTATCTTGGCATTTGGGCATGGGGGCGTGCCAGGTGGGCACGACCCCGTGTTCAGAGTGCTAGTACATTACCGGGCACGACCCCGTGTTCAGAGTGCTAGTACATTATTATTTTTTATATTGTGCACGTGTGTGTGACCATTTTTCCATGGTTCTTTTTGTACTTACCTGTTTCTCATCAAATCTTCAAGGATGCTGCTTCCCAATTACTCCTACAAAATGATTAAAAAGAAAAACATGCATATTTACAATTAACATTTGAGCGTTTTCCGCTCACGTATCTACTTCTTGAAGATCCATTTCAACTTCTTCATCCTCAATGAAGCCTTGGTAAAGCTTAAGTGTTTGTCCATTTACCGTGAAAGGTTCTCCGTTTGGACGCTTAATTTCTACCGCTCCATGTGGAAAGATTTGGGTGATGGAAAAAGGTCTCGTCCACCTTGACTTAAGTTTTCCCGGAAATAATTGAAGCCTCGAGTTAAACAATAGCACTTGACCCCCCTTCCCAAATTCTTTAGGTTTGCTTATTTTATCGTGTATATTTTCATGCGTTCCTTATAAATTCCGGAGTTGGAGTATGCTTGATTTCTCAATTCATCCAATTCGTTTAAATGATAGAATCGATTTTACCTGCAGTTTCTTGGTCTAGGTTTATGTTTTTTAACGCCCAGTAGGCTTTGTGTGCAATTTTTACCGGGAGGTAACATTTTTTTCGTAGATGAGCTTATATGGGGTGGTGCCTATTGGTGTTTTGTAGGCGGTTCGGAAAGCCCATAAAGCATCGTTTAATTTACCCACCCAATCTTTTTTGTTTTGACCTATGGTTTTTTCTAAGATTTTTTAGCCCTCGATTTGTTACATCGGCTTGACCGTGGGTTTGAGGATGGTAGGCGGTTGAAAGACGGTGATAGGCCCCATATTTTGTTAAAATTTTATTTAATTGATTATTGCAAAAATGGGTACCTTTATCACTAATAAATGCTTTTGGAGTACCAAAACGAGAGAATAATCATTTTAAGAATTTTACCACAACTCTCCCATCGTTAGTTGGAAGAGCTTCGGCCTCGGCCCATTTAGACATGTAATCAACCGCTACAAGAATGTATTTGTTTTCTTTTGATGGTGGGAAAGGCCCATAAAATCCATACCCCAAACATAAAAAATTTCACAAATAAGAATGCCATTGTGAGGCATTTCATTTCTTGATAAGATATTACCTGTTCGTTGGCATGCATCACATGTTTTAATTAAATGGTATGTATCCTTATGGATGGTTGGCCAATAAAATCCAAAATCGAGTACCTTTAGTGCGGTGCTTGTGACGCCATGATGTCCTCCATATGATTCTTCATGATAATGGCAAAGAATTTTTCTTGCTTCTTGACCATGGATGCATCTTCAGATCAGTTGATCGGCACATATTTTGATAAGATATTGATCTTCCCAAAAATAGTGTTTTATATCGGTAAAGAATTTTTTTCTTTGTTGATGTGATCAACCTTTGACTAGAATGCCACTAGCGAGATAGTTAGCATAGTCAGCGTACCATGGCTCTTCTTGATATTCGACCATCTCCAAGGATTCGGTGGGGAATTTTTCATTTATGAGTTCTTCCCGAGTTAACTCCAAAGCGGGATCTTCTAGGCGAGATAGATGATCAGCAGCGGTGTTTTCGGCTCCTCGTTTATCTTTAATTTCAATGTTGAATTCTTGGAGGAGAAGAATCCACCGGATCAAATGTGGTTTGGCATCTTGTGTTTTGAAAAGGTATCGAAAGGAGGCATGGTCCGTATATGCTATTATTTTAGAAAGAACAAGATAGGAACAAAATCTATCAAAAGTAAATACTACGGCTAGTAACTCTTTTTCGGTTGTTGTATAATTTTCTTGAGCATCGTTAAGAGTTTTACTTGCATAGTATATAGGGTGAAAGTGTGTTTCTTTTCGTTATCCTAAGACGGCTCCAACTGCAAAGTCGCTTGCTTCGCACATGATTTGAAAAGGTAGTTTCCAATCAGGTGTTATCATGATTGGTGAATTGACTAGCATTTATTTTAGGGTAAGGAAAGCGTTATTGCATTCCTTGTCGAAGATGAATGGTGTATCTTTTTCAATTAATTTTGTTAGAGGTCTAGAGATTTTTGAAAAGTCTTTGATAAATCTCCTATAAAATCCGGCATGTCCTAGGAAACTTCGAATGGCTTGAATGGTGGATGGTGGAGGTAATCGGGAAATAGTGTCTATTTTTGCCCGATCAACTTCCATTGCTTCGCTTCAGATTTTATGACCAAGTACTATTCCTTCAGTTACCATGAAGTGGCATTTTTCCCAATTAAGGGCGAGGTTAGTTTCCTTACATCGGGATAACATTCGTTCAAGATTATCAAGGCATTGGTCAAATGTATCTCCAAAGATAAAAAAATCATCCATGAAAACTTCCATGGTTTTTTCTATCATGTCATGGAAGATAGCCACCATGCAATGTTGAAACATAGCGGGGGATGTATATATGGGATGACCCATATCTATTAGGATAAGGGGAGATAGAATCCTTAGGAGATGCATGACGAGAGAGGAATGTTTAGAGATCCTTAGGCACGTTCATGAAGGGTTAACGGGAGGTCACCATGGTCCACATGTCACCGGCCAAAAAGTGTTTGATTGTGGGTTTTATTGGCCTTCGGTCATTAAGGATGCTCTAGAGTTTGTTAGGAGATGCGATGCGTGTCAATGCACCGATAATATCTAATTCAAGGATGAGATGACCCAAAATCCGATCCAAATTCTTGAAATCTTTGATGTGTGGGGCATCGACTTCATGGGACCTTTTCCTGTCTCTAGCGGGAATAGGTACATCCTCATGGCAATCGATTACATCTCTTAGTGGGTTGAAGCTCAATCTTTACCTACGAATGATGCCCGAGTGGTGGTGAGATTCCTCAAAAAGTTATTCACGCATTCCGGTACATCGAGAGCTATCATAAGTGACCGTGGCACTCACTTTTGCAATGCCGTGATGGAGAAGGCATTGGCACACTACGGGGTCACTCATTGTTTTTCTACCGCGTACCACCCTCAAACTAGTGGTCAAGTCGAAAATGCGAACTGAGGGGTGAAGAGAATCTTAGAGAAAACGGTAGGGAAAAGTAGAAAAGATTGGTCGGATAAGCTTGATGATGTGTTGTGGGCGTTTTGAATCACTTACAAAACACCCTTAGTGTCACACCCCGACCACGTAAAACAACAAAACGTGGCGGAAACGTCGGGGAGTGTTGTAACAGAATCATTGTTTCACAACCATGGATTAAAGAATTTCGTTTTTTTAATTAAATGTATTACATTACATTGGAATTAGAAACAAAACATGAACAAATAGACTTTTATTGTTATTAAGTCGCTAAGGCCTCGTCCGTTCCTATGTGAGCATGCATCAATATCATCATCAAATATCATCAACTATGGTACCTGAAACACATGTGAAAATACGTCAGCATAAAAATGCCGGCGAGTACATAGGTTTTATGTGAGTGTCAGATTCATGGCTCGTTTTACATGTTGCAATACTTATTTAAAAACCTTATTTTGAAAAGTATAGTATTGCGACATAATTAACCAACTCAAATCAAGTTGGATATGATTTATAAAATCTCGTAGCCATGATTCTTAACTCCAAAACATTTTGTTTTATTAAATCAAATCGTAAAACATCTCGTAGAAACTCGTTAATAAGACTCGTATGGTTTATATTATTCAGAAAACATAATTGTGTGACATTGTTTCAAAATCGTTTACCCAAGTGATCTAGATAACGCAACGATATATAATGTGTTAAAAGCACTTATATATAGGAAGTACCAGCGGTGTATCCACCATGCTTTTAACACATTACACCCGCCTCGTTACCTAATCACTTCCCTAACCCAACGGCTCAAACAGTTACAAATGGTTCACATAAATCAAATGGTTACAAACGGTTCACATAAATCCAACGATTTCAAATGGTTCACATACATCAAATGGTTACAAATGGTTCACATACATCCAATGATTTCAAATGGTTCACATACATCCAATGATTTCAAATGGTTCAAAACGTAAAACAATTGTGCTAGCGTGTTAAGTGAACATACATAGCAAGACATAATGAAATCATGTACTAATAGTGTACTAATGAACATAGCAAGTATATGATATGAAAACATGGAAAGCATGAAAATAAAAAGTAGGCACATGTGTTTCACCCCAAAACGTTTGGAAAACAGTAAAAGAGGGGTCTATGTACTCACTTGAGGATGCTTCGATGTCTTGAATAACAATCCAAGCAAAGCTAGAGGGATCACGGAATCAAACGGCACCTAATATAGGTAACTATGTTAATAACCGGACCTAAATCGGGAGATCGGATAGAATGAAGTTTCGTGAACCAAATGAGTATAGGAACTCATGTAATATGGTTTAACAATGCTTACATTCTAAAATGAAACCTATTTCTAAGTGCTTACGACCCATTAAGACTCGTTAAGATAGCTTACGCTACTTTAACGCGTCGTTCGCGTAAAACGCGTTCAGAACGCCTAACTAGTCCTATGACAAGTATTATATGCCTTAACATGTCTAATAATGTTACCTAATCAGTTTAGATGTGAAAATTTAGGTTACATATGCTTAAAATGAATTTATGCGTAAAAAGGGCATTTTGGTCATTTATCTAAGGCATATAAACTACCTATCATACAACTACTTAAACGAAGTGACATAAGGTATAACCTCGGAAGGTTATTCCCTATACAACTATGGTCACTTAATGTGTTTGGATGGATCCTAATGATCGACCAAACGGGTCGGGTTCGAAAGTATAAGCGGTTGTTTAGACCGCTTACCTTACGACCCTACATAAGCACTAAACCTAAAGTGACGAGCTAAACATGTTAAAACATGTTTAACGAGGTTTAAAAAAACAGGTTTGGTATCAAAACAAATGGTTTTGATACCTAAAAGTAGTTTGGTTACAAAATACGTAAGAATACGTATTTTGGCGAAACTACGTCTCGCCACTATGCCTAGATAACGTGGTAATCAGTAGGTATAGTCATAAGAGACTAAAACCATCGTGATTACGCTCACGTTATGAAGTTCAACGAACTTCATGTTGACCATAAACTGGTCAATGTAGAAAGTCAAACAAAGTTTGACTTTCATGCTAAAAACGCGTAAAAGAACGAAAGAGGACTTACAAAAGGTCCAAGAACGGAAGTTTGACCCGATTATTCTCAGGTATGAAGTGAAAGCGCCTCAAATTAGAGAAATATCAGATCAAATGTGAGTTTGAGAGCAAAGGGGGTGGGGTTTATATAGTTTTTGCACAACCGTTAGGATCGTTCATCGAAAAACGAGCTTCGATCTCATCCGTACACATGTGCCCAAGGTTTTGTGAAACCATGGGAGCCCCTAGTTTCATTAAAACCATGTGCAAATGAGGGGAACAGCTGGAACAAGCTGGAATTTAGATTTTTCATTTTGGTCCCTTCCTAAGATAACTATGGCAGATTGTCAATTTTGGTCCCTGAATGTACAAAACATGGTTTTTGATGCATTTTTGACACGTTTAAGCCCCGTTAATCCCATTTCAAGGCTCTAAAATGAAGTTAAAGTATAGGGAACATGAAACATGCTCAAAAATATCTTGGATGTCAGTTCGTTTGTTCGTACGGTTGCGTTGTTCGGTTAATTACGATGAAACACGAACGAATGCGAAAAACGATCCAAATTACGCGACGAATGGAATTTTATCATGCCAATCACTAAAATAAAATATTTTAATGATTACATAAAGTTTTGGATGTCCGGATGTATTCAGAACGTAAGATATGCGCGAAAATGCAAACTTATGCACTTTTTGACACTTTTAGTCCCTGAATGACCAAAAAGTTTATTTTAGCACACCGAACCCCTCAAAGCCTATTTCTAAGCTATTTAAAGGATATTTAGGGTATGTTTAACTTATGGTCATGTTCCAAAATGTTCGTTACAGTACAAATCGGCATACTTTCGTAGTTTGTCGAAATTAGTCCCTGTAAGCGAATAAACTTGATTTCGCCACACCAAACCCTCCAAAACTTATTTCTAAGTTATGTAAAGGTTATTTAAGGTATGTTAAGCCTATTTCACTATTCCGGAGTTTTCGTTGCACTAAACCGGTTATATTTACGCATCAGTGCGCGTATAACCTTCCAGAAAGCGATTTAAAGCTTGAAATCGAACAAGAATTTATATGTGCAAAAGATACACATATTTATCCAAATCCCAAGTATGAAATACAATATTTAATTGGTTTGGTATTTGTTTGATGGTCGCAGAGGCACAGGTGTCACACTTAGGTACCACTCCTTTCATGATCGTATATGGCAAAGCTTGCCATCTCCACGTAGAATTAGAGCACCATGCGCTTTGGGCTCTTAAAACCCTTAAATTAGATCTTACCAAAGTGGCGAGAAAGCGTTACTTCCAAATTCACAAGTTGGAAGAATTTAAAGATGCAGCGTATGCACGTTCTTGGAGTATCAAGGAAAAAACGAAAGCGTAGCATGATAGGAAGTTGAGGGATTTGAAAGAGTTTATGGCATGTGACAAGGTGTTTTTATATAATTTGAGGTTGAAATTGTTCACCGGGAAGTTGAAATCGAAGTGGATAGGTTCATATTTAGTGAAGGAAGTGTTTCCGTATAGTATAGTGGAGTTACAAAACGAAACCGACGAAAATACGTGGAAAGTGAATGGCCATAGGTTGAAACACTACTTAGAAGGGTCGATTGATCCCACTGAGATGGAGGAAACTCCTCTCGAAGTGCCCCCTCGCACCACCGTTTCGAGCCTTGAGTGAAAACTCAAGTGTAGAGTTTGTATATTTCGTTTTGGTATTTGTTTCGTATTTTTTGGGTCGCTAATGGTTGCTTTTCATGGTTTTTGTTTAGTGTTTTTGTGTCGTTTCGTATTTTGCAGGAAATCATTACCATCACTGAGCAGGAATCTACGAAGAAATCGAGTATTAGGGAAGTTTTCATGGCCGAAAGGGGTTTGGAAAACATTTGGGTTGATTTGGGTAAGTTTCAAAATTTTTTCTAAGGTATAAAGCCACAAAAAAGGAGGAAACTTTCTGATGTTATAGGGGTTTGGCGGCCCGTGATATATAAGCTTAATACTCTTGCAGCCTTTTAAAGCATATTTAAACCGGATAAAAATGATGGCGTCGCGGCCCGCGGCACCTTGACCCATCCCTGTCGCGGCCCGCGATACTTTTAAAAAATTCGTAAAGTCAGGTCCGACGCCCCAAATCTGGAATTTTTGACCTAAATCTTTCTATTCTTGTCCCCGGAAACAGCGCAAAAAACTTGATGTGCTAAAAGTAGCTTAATAAAAACAAACTTAATTAACCTAATCTACACACGAAGCAATACTCTAGACTCTCTAAACTCGACTAAACTACTGACCGGCAAGTGAACCGATCAACTCAAGGAAAGATCAGTAAGTCCGGATATCGAACGCACAGGACTCAATTTAACTACGCTAATTAATTTACCTTGACTGACACTGACACGGACATGACACTAATTGGTTTTATATTGGGGGGGGGGGGGTTTACTAAAATTCCTAAAATTGCAATTTAAAATAAAAATAATCAATTAACTAAGACAAACGTGAACGCGATTGAAACTAGGGATTCACTCAGTGATGACAAATGACTACTTAGGTTGGACTCCTAATTGATATCGTATGGCTTTCTATCAGATGGTAATGTGTTATGGAATCGGGATCTTTAAATGCTAAATCCTAAGAATGACCAAACAATACCCCCGACCCTTCTCGGGAAGACACCTATGGAATTCTAAAGAATTGTTATGACTACCGGTTAATTAGATTAGCTTACGGTTATTTAAATTATATAGAAAAGTGCCCTAATTTGACTAACTACTTCATAGTTGAAAGTCTAAGGCAAATAAGGAACTTGATCTAGTTTAATAGACAATGACTTGATAAGGGAACTAAAAGCGGCTTCTTACGAGACCTAATTCTAACAATTTACCAATTTAGACCTATTAATAACCTAGCACTTTATAGTGACCAGAATTAGTAGAATAAATAACCGAATTAAATCATGAAAACTGTTTCTATGGTTTATTGGCCAATTCACCATAAGATTACCTTTATCCCCAAAAGACCCGATAATCGACAAATTCCTATTATACGAAAGACATTCATCAGCATATATGTGAAACAGATAATCAATTAATAAAACATGTAAGGATATGCATATACACCAAATCTAAGTAACAAAGTTCTTTACTTTTCAAGAAAAAATCCATAAAACATATTAACAAACGATAGAAATCCAAACTTTATTCAACTAGTCATCTCAACTTAAGTAGCTTAACTAGTTTAGCCAAGAAATGTGATTAAAAACGAATAAACAATAGTCTTGAACACAGAATTCATCTTAGTAGGAAAGAAAAATAAGAAACAAAGAAAATCGGGAAGACAAAACCCGTAAATCTTCAATCTTTAAGTTCCAAACTCCTACCAAGCAATTCTGTATGCTCAATTGCCATCAAATCTTGCTAAACCAGAGCTCCAAGTTGCACACATTCGTCCAACTTCGTCTAGGTTTTTTTATTTTCATAACATTGTATTTATACTTGTTAAAGGACCAAAAACCCTCACTTTCGCGACATTGGATTGAAACTGGGACTCTCATGGGCCGCGATAGCCAAGGCATACGCTATCGCGGGTGGCGGCGTCCCCATATCAGTCAACGAGTCAAACTAAGCTTTTGGCTACCTGCGATAACTATATGCTCATTTGTCGCACCCCATCAAACCCTAAAAACTTGATTTTTCTTCACCGTTTCATCTTTCGGGCTTCCGTTCGCGATCCGGTACTAGGTTTTCTCAACTTTTAGCTCATTTTCTACACTTATCAGTTGTTTTTATCCACCAAGACCTACAAAACATAAATAAACCAAAAGTATGTACATTCAAAATTAAAACGAAACTAAATCTAACTAAAAACGCATAAACTATACAAGAATAATAAATGTATTTTACAATACATCAAATATCCCCACACTTAATATTTTTTCGTCCGTGAAAAAGAATAGTGCAAACGGAATCAGAATCAGATAAAATATTCGGGTTCAAAGATCTAGATTACTTATTAAAATTAAAACTCATCTTAACCGCAGTTACAAGTATGCTTATGCACTTAAACCCAAACCCGGTTCCAAGCCCTTATTATGCAATTTATGTTTAAGTGTAGTCAATCTACCTGGGGTCTCACACTAAAATCCGCAGTTTCCCCTAATCCCTCCTTAAGCTCATGGAACAAAAGGAACAGTCACTGGACTATTTCCTAACCATTTTATACCAAAATCAAAAGAATTTAACATCAAACTTTTTAATCCTCTCTCTTTTTTTTTTCTTTCTTTTGAGAACTAGACTTTGCATACCTAACCCAGAGGCTGTCTCAACTAGAGTCACCATCCCCGACAGCGACAACATAGGCGTCGGTAAATTAATTAGCGTAGTTAAATTGAGTCCCGTGGGTTCGATATCCGGACTTACTGATCATTACTAGAGTCGATCGGTTCACTTTCCGGTCAGTAGTTTAGTCGAGTTTAGAGAGTCTAGAGTATTACTTCGTGTCTAGATTAGGTTAATTAAGTTTCTTTTTATTAAACTACTTTTAGCATATCAAGTTTTTGGTGCCGTTTCCAGGGACTCTTTGGCAATTGCGTTGATTACTTTATATGGACTTATTTGACATCATACGTGCTAGTTGTATGTTTGAGTCGTAGGAGTCTAAATATTTATTTTTATAGTGTCTTTTAATTTTTATTATTTTTAATTTTATCGAGTCATTTGTGTCGTCTTACTTGTCTAATTGTCGGTTTTGTAGTGAATGCCCCAAACACGTTCGCAAGGATCATCGCCGAACCCGCCAACGGACAAGCCATCCTTCTCCTCTTCAACCCCTAAGGTAAGCACATCTCTTTCCTCATCTTTCGCCCATTCTGACTCCACCCTCCAATCTAAACCACCTAGCTTTGACTTCACACCGAAGTCATCACCCCATAATTCTCCACCACCTTCCCATCCTACTAGTCCACAACCCGCTGCACCAAACATGGCCGACTGTCGTATGGTCCACCAACAATCCACCACCGGTTTCACCGGTGTGAAGTCACCCATCACCCTTCCAGTAGTGAACAATGACAAATCCTGGCATATCACGTCCTATATTATGACCGCTATCACCAATTCCTGCCAATTTCACGGTCGTGATGACGAGGATGCCCCTGCCCACATTAACCGTCTTACTCGAATTTTCAGCACCTTTTCTATCAAAGGTGGTAATCTTGACGCCCATTACCTTCAGCTCTTCCCGTTCTCACTTACTGGTCGCGCAACCACATGGCTTGATTCGCAGCCAGCATGTTTTTTCACCACCTGGGCTGCCCTTAGAGATGTTTTCCTTTCTAAGTACTTCCCACCTCCTAAAGCATCTCGTCTTCGCGATCAGATCCATTCGTTCCGAATGGAGCCTAACGAGCCCTACTACCTAGCCTGAGAGAGATTCCAAAGTTTACTATCCTCAGCATGGCCTGTCAGACTGGGCACTTGTAGAGAAATTCTACAATGATCTCGCTCCTAAGACCAGAGCTCAGTTCGATACCTCAGCAGGAGGCCACCTAATGGGTAAGAAAACAGTGGCCGAATGCAATGAACTTTTTGAACGTTTTGCTCATTCTGATCATGAACAACAATCTACTTCCAGGAATTCCATTCCTGTGTCTAGTACTTCCTTAGCCACTCGAGGAGTACACCAAGTTAGGTTGGAAACAACGGTAGCTGCTGCTTTAGATTGCTTTAAGAGAGAAGTTAGTAGGGAAATTCAAGAGTTGAAGAATAAGGTCGATAAGCGTGACGTTTATAGGGTAGGTTACAGTACAAATGAGTGCCCAATGCTCACTCAAGAGCAGGTCGAGTACATTACTGGTCAAAGTCGAGGTCCCATGAACCCTCTTAATAATAATGATTATAGTTCTAATTGGCGAAATAATAATAACAATAATTTTCACTCTTCCGGTAACCCCGTAGTTTCCAATCGGGTTCAAATCAAAATAGGGGGCAAGGTCATTATTTTGGTGGGGATTCAAATCAAGAGGGTCGATACTTTAATGGGGGTTCAAATCACCAGGGTCAGTTTGGTAGTTTAGGTTCAGGGGGTCAGTAAGCTAGTGGAGGTTCAAACCAAGAGGGTCAAACTAGGAGTGGGGGTTCAAGTGGTAGTTTAAATAGGATTCAGTAACTTCTTTCTCAATTAGTGGTTAAGGATCAGGTCACTCAAAAAATGTTAGCGGAACATGACCTTTTGAAGAATCAACAGTCCGCACTATTAGATCTTCAGCGCTCCATAGGTGGTATTTCTAGGCAATTGCAAGAACAACAGCCAGGTCAATTCTCGGGTAACACTCTACCCAACCCGGCTGCCCATCAAGCAAAAGCAATCACCACTCGAAGTGGTAAGACTTTAGGAGAGGTAGTTAGAGAGAGAGTCAAGGATGAGGATGAGGAAGTAGTAGACGAAGAGATAGAGATGGAGGCTCCAGGGAAGGTGCAAATTTGGCTAGACCCAGAAAGTACCGCACCTAATCGTGAGCCCTAAGTTGAGAGTAGGGTAGAAAAGAGGCCGATAGAGATTAGGCCTTTACTACACATAGATCATTCACGTGTTCCTTACCCCGCCCACCTTAAGCAACAAAAGTATGCTAAGTAATACGAGAATTTCCTTGACATGTTCACACAACTCAAGATTAACCTCCCATTCATTAAGGCACTCCAGCATATGCCAAAATACGTCAAGGTTTTGAAAGACCTTAAACGTAACACAAGATGGGGGAGATCTCAAACATTCCATTAACCGGGGGTTGTTTCGTGGTGGTTTTGAACAAATTAACAGAGAAACTAACCGACCTGGGCATCTTCACCATTTCGTGTCTATTTGGTGCTGCCATTACTCCCGCTCGCGCATTAGCTGATCTATGTGCTAGCATCAACTTGATGCCATTCTCTCTTTATGAGAATGTTGACTTAGGAGAGCTCACTCCCACTCATTTGCCATTGTCTTTGGCCGACCGCTTGGTCAAGTATCCACGTAGGATCATAGAGAATTTGCTCGTTAAGGTTGATAGGTTTGTTTTTCCCGTAGATTTTGTTATTCTAGATATGGAGGCCGACGAGAGAGTTCCCATCATATTAGGTCGTCCATTCCTTCGCACCGCAAAGGCACTCATAGATGTCTTTGATGGTAAGATCACACTCCACATTGGTGACGAGAATGCCACATTTGAGATTGCTAGGTCTATGCAACATCCGAGTGGTAGAGATGATGATAGTGGTTCGTGTCATTCTGTTTATTTTCTAAATTCATTTATCTCATACATAGATCAGTGTCTTGAGTATATTAGTGGAGCTGATTTGGAGAGTGAGAGAGTAGTAGACGAGGAGGTTGAGGAAGAAGATGTAGGGGAGGACGTATTATGGGTTCCCGAAATGATTAAACTTAATGAGATTAGTGAGGAGAGTGATCTCATTGATATCCTGGCCCCTTTAGAGCTTAAGGTCCTTCCTTCACATTTAGAGTATGCCTTTTTAGGAGAGCATTCGAGTATGCCCATCATCATTTCTTCTAAGTTGATGGAGGAGGAGAAGTTGAGGTTACTTGAGGTGTTAAGAACACATAAGGAGGCTATTGCATGGAGGCTATCAGACATAAAGTGGATAAGTCCTACCTTTTGAACTCACCGGATTCTCATGGAGGAAGTTTATAAACCGGTGGTGCAATCGCAGAGGCGCCTCAATCCAAACATGCAAGAGGTAGTAAAGAAAGAGGTGTTGAAGTTGATGGAGGCTAGGTTGATATACCCAATTTCAGATTCCTCTTGGGTGAGTCCAACTCAAGTCATCCCGAAGAAGGGAGGGATAACTGTTGTTATGAATGAGAAGAATGAACTCATCCCATCACGTACGGTCAGTGGTTGGCGAGAATGTATTGATTACCGAAAATTAAACTACACTACCCGAAAAGACCATTTTCCGCTTCTGTTTATCGACCAAATGCTAAAGCGTCTGGCGAGGCAACAATATTATTATTTCCTTGACGGGTTTTCAGGTTACTTCCAAATCCCCATCGCATCGGAGGATCAAGAGAAGACAACCTTTACATGTCCTTATGGCACGTATGCGTACCGATGCTATTTGGATTACGTAACGCTCTGGCGACTTTTCAGCGGTGTATGGTTTCCATCTTCCAAGATATGATTGAGAGTTCCATGGAGGTCTTCATGGATGACTTTTCGGTTTATGGAAATTCTTTCGATCAATGTTTAGTTAATCTTGATGGCATGTTGAAGAGGTGTGTGGAGACGAAGTTGATGCTCAATTGGGAGAAGTGTCACTTCATGGTGACGGAAGGGATCGTTTTAGGACATAAGATTTCCCGAGCAGGCATAGAGATGGATAGGGCTAAGATAGATACCATTAGTAGGCTTCCCCCACCAACGAGTGTGAAATCGATTAGAAGCTTCCTTGGTCAAGCGGGATTTTATAGGCGTTTCATTAGGGATTTTTCCGAGATCACACACCCCATGACCAGACTCCTTGAGAAGGACGTTCCTTTCGTCTTTGATAAGGAGTGTCTCAAAGCCTTTGAGTTCTTGAAAGAGAAACTCGTGAGTGCCCCCATTCTCATTTCACCCAACTGGAGCATGCCCTTTAAGCTCATGTGTGACGCACATGATTACGCGGTCGGTGCGGTTTTGGGGCGAAGACGTGAAAGTCATTTCCACCCGATCTATTATGCAAGAAAAACTCCACCCGATCTATTATGCAAGCAAAACTCTAAACGGTGCCCAAGAGAATTACACCACCACGAAGAAGGAACTTCTAGTTGTAGTGTACGTATTTGATAAGTTTCGTTCATACCTCATGCTGTCAAAACCATCATTTTTATTGATCATTAGACTTTGTGTTTTCTCTTCCAAAAGAAGGACGCTAAGCCCCGTCTCATATGATGGATTTCCTACTTTCCGAGTTTGACATAGAAATCAATGATAAGAAAGGAGCGGAGAATGTGGCGGCCAGTCACATTTGGATTAGAGGATCCGGGTAGAGAGGAGATTCGTGAGGAGGTAATAGGTGATAGATTCCCTCACGAATCGATTGAGTTTGTTGATGCGGAGAAGGAAGGTATGCCATGGTTCAGTGATTTGGCAAATTACCTTGCTAATGGGCTGGTGTTGAAGGGTATAAGTACCCAACAAAAGAAGAAATTCTTTAGGGACATGAGGAGGTATATATGGGATGACCCATATCTCTTAGGATAGGCGAATATAGAATCCTTAGGAGATGTGAGACGAGAGAGGAAGGTTTAGAGATCCTTAGGCATGTTAATGAAGGGTTAACGGGAGGTCACCATGGTCCACATGTCACCGCCCAAAAAGTGTTAAATTGTGGGTTTTTATAACAACCCTCCTAAAAACCTTAAAACACCCTAAACGTTCCTATTGTACCCCGAACATACATTAACGGGACTAAATAACCTTAATATTTATAAAAATCAAATAAAAACAAATAAATGCCGCCTCTTGCGGGGCGCGACCCCCTTGGGTTTGCGAGTCGCTGGCCACGACCTAATGTATCAGGGCGAAACCACATTGCGCCACGTGGCATAACACCCGGACGAGCTATATGTGGTGACTAACCAAGACTAGGACCTAGCCTAGCCTCTCGCGATCCGCAAGAACGAGACAGGAAAGGGTCGCGGGGCGCGAGTCGCCATTGATCAAAGCTATAAATAGAGGTCGATGCCTCAGTCTTCAGTCGCTCATTTCTTTTCTTTCCTCTATCCCTATAATAGCAAAGTAGTGTTCGAAATTATACCCCTAAAAAGCAAAGCTCTGCCTCGTTGTAAGTATTATAACCCCGATCACGTATTTGTTACCCTACCTGATTGATCTAGGGATCCGTAACGCATGTCAAGGCTCTGCCTGACCCAGTTCGTTGGATTTCTGTCTCGGTAGTATGGCTAATGTGAAATGGGTTATCTTACTAACACGTGTGCGTTGTTTAATTTTTAATAGATATTAACTAGGAAAATCGTCAGGAAGCTATAGTATTATCTAAGTCAACATTGTGAGTCTGTTCTCTTTTTGTAAACCCTTTTTAAATCATTGTTTCAAATATTTTACAAAACCCTAAATGGCTTACAATGATTAAGTTTCTGTGATTCTAAATTATCATCAGTATGTGGGGTTTTGTATACATTACTTGACACTCGTTACTATTGCGAACAGTAGCATGATCGCAAGCATGAGGGACAAAGGTTGCCCAGTAGCAATGTTGTATTGAATAATTGGATAGATATAAGCATTGTAAGTCTTAATACTGTAAAGTTATAAAAGCTTGTTTTGATTAAACTGGGATGCACTCGCCAATATTTCTTGCTGATAAAACCTTTTTAAAATGCATTTTAGGTAACTTAATGTGAAGCTAATAGAAGTCAGCTGGAGAGCACTGAAGGCTTAAGAAAGTGGCTATAAAAGTTACCTAAATAAAAAGGAGTTTATGTTTTCAATAATTAGTGTTTTATCCTAATAAATGTATTGTCAATGAACTTGGGTTTTATCCCATTTATTAGTTATAAAAGTTTGGTGTTTAAAATCTGATAAAATATTTCCTAACTAGGGTCCTGATGTTTAAATTCCGCTGCCAAATTAATAAACACCGATACCACCAGCTCTGTGTACTCGCGGTCGCGCGCCCCCGGGGCAGGGGTCGGGGGTTGCGACAGGAGGTGGTATCAGAGCTACAACCACTGGTTTAAGCCACTGAAGTGTTCTGCTAATACCTAAGTTTTAACCAATTGTGTTAGGAAATAATCTATGTGACTATGTGTAAACACGTATATTATTGTGTTGTGTTATTTGAAAAGTTGGTAGTTTACAGTATGAGTAAGCAATGTACATCCGACGATTACCGTCAATTAGCTAGTTCCCCAAAGAGTGAAGGAACCTCATTTCAGCGTACTCCTTCGGGGTACTCTGCTGATACTGAGGAAGGAATTTTCATCTTTAAGGCACAATCTGAGGAACCATTCCCCCCCCCCCCCCAAAAAAAAAAGAAATGATGGTTTAGTAGGGGAGCACATAAGAGGAGGAAGAGGATGAAGAAATTACAACAGCAAAGAGTGTTAGTGAAAGCCAATAGGGAAGTGAATGCCCAAACCCAGGAAGCAGTTAATAGACCATTATGGGAAGAGGAACTAGATAGACAGCTAGCAGATTTCCATATGTTAGCCACCACTGCAACAGATCTAAATCTTGATCAAATAGCTGAACCACAACCATTGCCATTATTCCCCAACCAACCAATGGAGTAAGAACTTAACCAGGTCAACCAATTCCCCATACCAGCATTTGACCCCAACGAGATACCTAGAATCCCAGCACCAAATCCTTTAGAGTATGATCCATGGGAAGATGACAATAGGGTATATCAGGAACTATATCCTCATGACGAACCAGTACCCATACCAAATCCCATAGCACAGTATACTGACCTAAATCCTTTAGATACTCTGGAACGACGACAGGTATATTCAAAGTGTGTTAAGCAACCCATATCCATACGGAGAACCCATACCTCGATACCCTAACCCAGTACCAGCACCACTACCACCCATGAGTGAAGAGAATGTGCAAGAACTTCGCACATATGGCGAAGAGTTAGTAGAAAAAGGAAATAGGATACGACAGATAGGAGAGAAACTCGTCTGGAAGTATGACGAGCGAGAAATGCAGTATTGAGCAAACGACACCTAGTATAATATCTATATATATAAATATATATGTGTGTAGTTTGAAAAAAAACAAATAAACTAAAATAGATAACCTAATACCTATCGATGCATAACTACTAGTGTGTTTATTTTCAGTAGAAATTTGCAATCCATGCATGCATATATATATATATATATATATAAAGAGTAAAGTCACAATATTCGACGTTTTTGGATCAATTTGTTTGTGTGATTGTTTGTATTAAATCTTATTCTGTGATATTAATACCTGATAAATGTTTACAAATTAGATGGACAACAAAGTAAATCAGGAAAACCAGAATAATGATAATAACGGAAACCAAGTAGATAACAGTGCCATCCAACATATAGTAGCACAAGGAATTATAGATGCTATGCCGTATATTATCAAGACTGTTAAGGAAGCAGAAAATAATAAAACTGTAATTGGAAGTAAACGTCAACCTACTGAACCAAGTCATAGCGTGAACGAAAATAGCGAACCACTAACCCAAGTACCTATTCCAAAAGAAGAAGAATTGTTTCATATGGTTGTTCTTATAAAGAATTTTGTTATTGTAAACTAATAGAATTCTTTGGCAATGAAGGAGCCATTGCAGCCTTACGCTGGATAGAAAAGACAGAAGCAGTCTTAAAAATAAGCAAATGTGCAGATGAAAATAAGATTATGTTTGCTTCTAATCTTTTTAAGAATGCAGCCCTAGAGTGGTGGAATACCATTCTCCAGTCCAGAGGAAGTGATAGAGTTTATAATATGGAATGGATCGACTTTAAGGATATAGTCGAAAGAAAATTTTGTCCTCCCCATGTAAAAGAACAAATCGCCAATAAGTTCTTAAATCTTAAAATGACTGGAATAGACTGCAAAGGTTACACTACCATATTCCTTGAATATGCTAAAATAGTACAAACCTTAGCCTCACCAGAACCAGTTCTAATCTCCCGTTACATTTGGGCATTAATTAGTGAGATCAGACACGTAGTCAAGGCAGCTAGACCACAAACTATAGAAGAAGCAGTAGAACTTGCCAATACCTTGATTGATGAATTGGTGCGTACGCAAGAAGAAAATCATAGAAAGAACCTAGCTCAAAGGCTTACCCCAAGAATTTCGCTACGGAAATTCCAACCGTGGGAAAGATACAGGTTCTTCCTTTGCACCTTATTGTAAGTCTTGTAAAAAGAAGCATTACGGAAAATGTGCAAGGTATGGTAATTTTTGCAAGAAACCCGGGCACAAGGAAGAAGAATGTCGATCGAAAGCTAGTAATAGGCTATGCTTCAATTGTGGAGAAGCTGGTCATATCAAACCGAACTGTTCGAAATTAGCTCTAGCGATAACCAACAAAGCTACGGCAACTGAAGGACCCAAGAAGAATGCCAGAGAATTTGTTCTAACAGCTGAAGAAGCCAAGATGATTCCGGATATGATTGCCGGTATGTTTTTAGTTAATGATATTTTTGCTAAAGTACTATTTGACTCTGGTGCAAACCAAAGTTTTATCAATACTTCTTTCTGCAAATTTCTCAATCAACCATTAACTAAACTTCAACAAGATTGTCTGGTAGAGACGGCAAATAGAGAGTCCATTAAAATAAGTGAAATCCTGTAGGGAGCAAGGATAGAAATTTTAAACCATGATTTTATTGCTAACCTTTACCCGATGAATCTGGTTGGATTTGATATCGTATTAAGAATGGATTGGTTGGTAGCCAATCATGCCAATATTTTATGTGATCAAAAGTCAGTGCAAGTAAGTACACCAAAGGGTGAAAAGATCACAATTAAAGGAGACAAGCCAACTAGGTCAACAAAATTCATCTCTGTGATGAAAGCTGCGAGCTATGCAAGGAAAGGATATGATTTCCATAATCGTTAACACTAAAGGAAAAGAATTAAAAGATGTTCCCGTAGTATCTAAATTTTCTGATGTCTTTCCAGAAGAGTTACCTGGATTACCGCTAGATCGAGTGGTTGAATTTAGGATTCACCTAATAACAGGAACGACACCGATTGCCAAGGCTCCGTATCGATTAGCACCAACGGAGATGCAGGAACTGAAGAAACAGTTGGACGAACTTCTGGTGAAAGGTTTTATACAGCCTAGTTCATCTCCATGGGGAGCACCAGTCTTGTTTGTCAAGAAAAAGGACGGATCAATGCGTATGTGCATTGATTATCGGGAATTGAACAAGGTTATGATTAAAAATCGGTACCCATTACCGAGAATCGATGATCTGTTCGATCAACTGCAAGGAGCTCGATTCTTTTCTAAGATTAATTTACGCTTAGGATATCATCAATTGAAAGTACAGGAAGAGGACATTCCTAAAATTGCTTTCAGAACAAGGTACGGTCATTATGAATTTATAGTCATGCCATATGGTTTAACCAATGCCCCAACCGCATTTATGGACATGATAAACAGGATATGTAAACCATACCTGGATAAATTCATAATTGTCTTTATAGATGATATTCTAATTACTCTAAGAGTAAAGAGGATCATGCGAAGCATTTGTTTATACTTCTAAATTTGCTGAGAAAAGAAAAGCTTTATCTAAATTTTCAAAATGCGAATTCTAGTTACAAGAAGTGCAATTCCTTAGACATCTAGTTAATCATGAAGGAATTCATGTAGATCCCACAAAAAATCAAGGCGATTACTAAGTGGAAAGTCCCTGAATCACCGACGAAAGTAAGAAGTTTGCTTGGAATGGCAGGATATTATAGACGTTTTATTCAAGATTTTTCTAGAATAGCCATTATGTCACACCCCCAAAATCCACAAGCGGAGTATTACCGCGAGGCGTGTGACTGACCAAGATCATACCACCAACCATACTGAACATTAAGTAAAGTAAAGTAAAACCCTTGCAAACAAAACGTTTACTATTCACAAAACCAAAGTCCAAAACCAAGTTTATAAGTTAGCGGAAGCATAAAATCTAAAACCCATTAATAGTTTAAAAGCATAAAGTTTAATGTTAGGAACCCAACAGTTGGTTCCTTGCCACAACATCCACTCCTCGTGCAAGCTCCAGCCATGTACCTAACGACCTGCAAAGCATGCAGTAGTGTGTCAACAAAAAGTTGGCGAGTTCACAGTTGGTTGCCCGTTTTAATGTTGTTCCAAAAACCATAAGTTGTTAAGTTCCTTGTTCTTTATAAAAACATGCCATGGGGAGCTACCCGACTATTTTAAACCACTAGACCCGTTACCATATCGACTACTAACTTAAGTTATGTTGAGTGCCCCGAGTCAATATCTATCATCATTGACTAAGTGCCCAAGTATATTAGTCCACGCCCGTCCTCTGTGACACGGTGTGAGGCTTGTCAAACCTAATAGCGCTATTTAACTAATATCCCGTTCGCCATTGGCCCGGCGATTAAGTCGGTATAAAATATGGGGGACTTAAAAATAGAGTTGTTGTCTAGTATGCTTAAGACATGTATTATAACGGTTGTCACCCTTCCCAAGGAGGGCAGAGGTACGTATTCTACCCAAGGAGAATACGCAGATTGTATCCCACCCAAGATAGATAGTTATTGTTGTTTAACCCATTCCCAAACCACCGGGAATCCCATGCTTTGAAGAAAAGTGTGAACTCACCTTCGATTGCTCGGTTGGTATCTTAAAATGGTTAGAAGTCAAGGTAGGTCAATCACGTCCTATTACAATTACCATTTAGTTTATTAGTGTGTTCAAGTAAGGCACAAAGCTCCTACACGTATCTAACACGTACCATGCACTCACTTTGACAACTTATGTACATATACATATTCCACATATAATTACTCGTGATCAAAGCATACAATAATTCACATAACACTTTCATTGACATAAAACAAGTTTGATCATTCTCAGATAGCATAAACAACATTCAGCTACGCATAAAATAACTTATTATGTTTCAGCTTTGACGTCCAAAACTGGGCTATTTTCGGGTATTTTTATAAAATAGTTGTCTTATTTCAAATATTCTAAATAATTTACAGAACGTTCTAAGTGGTCCACGTCAGCTTGTGTAAAAATCTCAGGACCTAATTCATTATTGGTTATTTAACAAAAATCATTTACTGGGCTGTAGTCAGATCCGTCACTTTCTGACTGCAGTGCATCGAACAATTTATTTAAAAATCATCGTCAGCCTGATTGGTGAAATTCCAATTGAATATTTTCGGCAACATCCGTTCCCAGCTACTATACGAAATTCATAGCCTAATAATATCCAGATTACAAGTTATAATGAAAAGCGTTACACGAATTTTCTGCAGAAAAATGCAGCTTTTTCTGCTGTGTAAAACGACTCTTTAGAAATAGTAAACGGCCTCAGAAAAATGTGATTCCAACGCCATTTGAAGATTTTTTCAAAAACGTATAATTTAGACTTCAGAAAGTCAAGTTTTCGATAAAAACAACCCGTTTAGTGCCAACAGAAGTTGGCTGTAGAATCTCTTTTCACTATCCGAACTCCCCAACTTAATAACTAATGCACCCAACGACCCATATTGATTATATAGAGCAGATTATCGTCCTTATACGCCAACTGCATCATTAAAACAACAACATTTTTCCCATATGACTTCAAGATCCATCCCGCCTAAACCCTAGCAACTAACCGAGTGCAACACTAACCAAAACAACACCTAATTCACGCAACTCATCTGATCATCATATCCTCACATCATCATGCGTAATAAAAATCACAGGAACGGAGCCATAAATTTGCAGAATTTAAATCAAAACAACGTAACAAACTAACCGATAATGTGCAAGAATTCTCATATACGATTTTTATGCTTTCTAGTCTACCAATTAACATCATAACATTAAGTTCGTCAACAACAAATACCAACGCAGCCATGTATCAACTGAACTTAAAACTCAAACAACGTAGAATACTAACCGTACAAAGAAGAGAGATGCAAACGAGGGAGCTAGAGTGCGGAAGAGAGAGCACCGAAAGGAAGATAGATCGTGACAGGGGGTGGTGCTTGCTGCCGTCGGCCTTCAAGAGGAGTGTAGGGTTTGATATATTTTTTTGAAGCTAAAAGCACACACACACATCATATACATGCATGCGTAGATGAAGTTGCGCTGAATAACCAAACAAGAATGAAGTTGGGCCGATTTCTTTTGCGTTGGGCCGAGGATGGATGGGGCGGCTTTGAGGAGTGGGCCGCAAGGTGGTTTCGATTTGGGCCGTAACACATGAGGGTTTTAAGTTTGGGGTTAGGCCGAGGATGTTTGGATCACGCTAACACATTACGGAATATATATATATATATATATATATATATCGACTTATATAATTACCTTATGCTATTAGGATCATTGTTAAATATATACACATAATTAGCATTTAAATTACTCGTGACGTAGTAAACATAAATAGAATAGACGAGAATGGTGAACGGTTCTAACCTCGAAATTGCGGATTGTCACATCATCCCCAAGTTGAAAGAAATTTCGTCCTGAAATTTAGCACGCAGTCACTGTGGAAGCTAGTTGTGTCGTGTATTTTCCTGGGGTATGACACATTCCAATAATCAAATTGACCTGTAAGTCAATTAAGTTTGAATGGGGACCAAAACAGGAGGAAGCCTTTAAGATTTTAAAGCAAAGGTTAACCAACACACCCATACTCGCGTTACCAAAAGGAACTAAAGACTTGATAGTCTATTGTGACGCTTCTAAGTTAGGTTATGGATGTGTGTTGATGCAACGTCAAAAGGTTATAGCTTATGCCTCTAGACAACTTAAGAAACATGAAGAGAATTACATAACCCATGATCTAGAGTTAGAAGCTATATTTTTTCCCTTAAGATTTGGAGACACTATCTTTATGGTAGTAAGTTAATTGTCTTCACAGATCATAAGAGTTTAAGATATGTTTTTTGGGCAAAATGAATTAAACATGAGACAGAGATGCTGGATGGAGATTCTTAGTGATTATGATTGTGATATCTAGTATCATGCTAGAAAAGCTAATGTAGTAGCTGATGCTTTAAATCGAAAGTATCATGAAAAACCAAAATGAGTACATTCTCTTAGATTAAATCTGCAGATAGATTTAAATGAGCAAATTAGAGAGATACAGGAAACAGTAATCAAAGATGATGCTGAAAGATTAAAAGGAATGATTAAGGAATTAGAACAAGGAACAGATGGAATTTGGAGATTCCATAAGAAAAGGATCTGGATACCCAAACAAGGAAACCTACGCCACAGAATTTTAGAAGAAGCCTATACGATACATCCCGGTAGTAATAAAATGTATCAAGATTTAAGGAAAAATTTCGGGTGGATAGGAATGAAAAAGGATATAGCAACCTATGTTGCTAAGTGTCTAACATGTTCATAGGTTAAAGCTGAGCATCAGGAAACCTTCAGGATTATTGCAACAACTAGAAATGCCAATTTGGAAATGAGAATTGATAACAATGGACTTTGTTACTAAATCACCCAAGACACGAAAAGGTAATGATACAATCTGGGTGATTGTAGACAGATTAACCGAATCTGCTCATTTCTTACCTATGAAGGAAACTTTCAGTATGGAACAATTAGCCAAGTTATATGTAAATGAAATAGTTTCATAGCATGGAATTCGTTTATCTATTGTATCGGATAGAGATAGTCTTTTTACATCTCATTTTTGGACAAGTTTCCAAAAATCAATGGGAACCAAGTTAAATCTAAGCACCGCTTATCATCCACAAACGGACGGACAAAGCGAAAGGACAACTCAGACAATGGAAGATATGCTTAGAGCCTGTGTAATTGATTCGAAGGAAATTAGGATGATCATTTACCATTAATAGAATTTTCCTACAATAACAACTATCATACCAGTATCAACGCTGCACCATTTGAAGCACTTTATGGACGAAAGTGCCGAACTCCATTCTGTTGGGCATAAATTGGAGAAAAGCAACTATGTGGACCAGAGATAGTACAAGAAACAACGGGCAAGATTATTCAAGTCAAGGAAAGACTAAAAGCAGCACAAGATCGTCAAAAGAGTTATGCAGATAACTGACGAAAACCCTTAGAATTTCAAGTTGGAGATAAGGTATTGTTAAAAGTTTCTCCTTAGAAAGGAGTAGTCAGATTCGTTAAGATAGGGAAGCTAAGCCCCTGGTATGTTGTACCTTTTAAGATTATTAAAAGAATAGGACCAGTAGCTCACCAGCTACAACTGCCAAAGGAAATGGCAGGAATATATGATGTGTTTCATGTATGTTACCTCAAGAAATGCTTAGCGGACGAATCATTAGTAGTACCTCTTTAGGATATAAAGGTAAATGAGAAACTTAAGTTTATAGAGAAACCTCTACAGATTGAAGATAGAAAGATGAAGAATCTCAAGCACAAGAGATTAATTCTGGTCAAAGTGAAATGGGATTCCAAGAGAGGACCAGAATACACTTGAGAGCTCAAATCGGAAATGCAACGGAAATATCCACACCTGTTCTAGAAGACCTCGAGGATGAGATCTAAAACAAGGTGGGGAGGATGTAACAACCCTCCTAAAAACCTTAAAACACCCTAAACATTCCTATTGTACCCCAAACATACATTAACGTGCCTAAATAACCTTAATATTTATAAAAATCAAATAAAAACAAATAAATACCGCCTCTCGGGGGGCCTGGCCCCCTTGGGTTTATGAGTCGCGGGTCGCGACCTAATGTATAAGGGCGGAACCACATTGCGCCACGTGGCATAACACCCCGTACGAGCTATATGTGGTGACTAACCAAGGCTAGGACCTAGCCTAGCCTCTCGCAGGCCACTAGACCGAGACAGGAACGGGTCGCGGGGCGCGAGCCGCCTTTGATCAGACCTATAAAGTATGTGCGGTTTTGTATACATTACTTGACACTCGTTACTATTGCGAATAGTAGCATGACCGCAAGCACTGGGGCCAAAGGTTGCCCAGTAGCAATGCTGTATTGAATAATTGGATAGATATAAGCATTGTAAATCTTAATACTGTAAAGTTATAAAAGCTTGTTTTGATTAAAGTGGGATGCACTCGCCAGTATTTCTTGCTGTTAAACCTTTTTAAAAAGCGTTTCGGGTAACTTAATGTGAATCTAATAGAAGCTAGCTGGAGAGCACTGAAGGCTTAAGAAAGTGGCTATAAAAGTTACCTAAATAAAAAGGAGTTTATGTTTTCAATAATTAGGGTTTTATCCATACAAATGTATTGTCAATGAACTTGGGTTTTATCCGATTTATTATTTATAAAAGTTTGGTGTTTGAACTCTGATAAAATATTTCCTAACTGCGATCCCGATGTTTAAATTCCGCTGCCAAATTAATAAACACCGATACCGCCAGCTCTGTGTACACGCTGCCCACCCCCGGGGCAGGGGTCGGGGGTTGCGATAGTTTTATTGGCCTTCGGTAGTTAAGGATGCACTAGAGTTCGTTAGGAGATGCGATGAGTGTCAACGCACCGACAATATCTAATCCAAGGATGAGATGACCCAAAATCCGATCCAAATTCTTGAAATCTTTGATGTGAAGGGCATCGACTTCATGGGACCTTTTCCCGCCTCTAGCGGGAATAGGTACATCCCCGTGGCAATCAATTACATCTCTAAGTGGGTTGAAGCTCAAGCTTTACCTACGAATGATGCCCGAGTGGCGGTGAGATTCCTCAAAAAGTTATTCACACATTTCGGTACACCGAGAGCTATCATAAGTGACCATGGCACTCACTTTTGCAATGTCGTGGTGGAGAAGGCATTGGCACGCTACGGGGTCACTCATTATTTTTCTACCACGTACCACCCTCAAACTAGTGGTCAAGTCGAAAAGGCGAACTGAGGGGTGAAGAGAATCTTAGAGAAAATAGTAGGGAAAAGTAGAAAAAGATTGGTCGGATAAGCTTGATGATGCGTTGTGGGCATTTCGAATCGCTTACAAAACACCCTTAGGTACCAC
This sequence comes from Helianthus tuberosus, assembly GCA_030545235.1. Lineage (NCBI taxonomy): Eukaryota > Viridiplantae > Streptophyta > Magnoliopsida > Asterales > Asteraceae > Helianthus > Helianthus tuberosus. The sequence continues at coordinate 98,414,735 of CM060397.1, forward strand.
TCCTTTCATGATCGTATATGGAAAAGCTTGCCATCTCCCCATAGAATTAGAGCATCGTGCGCTTTGGCTCTTAAAACTGTTAAAATTAGATCTTACCAATGCGGCGAGATTCCAAATTCACAAGTTGGAAGAATTGATAGATTCAGCGTATGCACGTTCTTGGAGTATCAAGGAAAAAACGAAAGCGTAGCATGATAGGAAGTTGAGGGGTTTGAAAGAGTTTAGGGCTTATGACAAGGTGCTTTTATATAATTCGAGGTTGAAATTGTTCACTGGGAAGTTGAAATCGAAATGGACAGGTCCATATTTAGTGAAGGAAGTGTTTCCGTATGGTATAGTGGACTTACAAAATGAAACCGACGGAAATACGTGGAAAGTGAATGGCCATAGGTTGAAACACTACTTAGAATGGCCTATCGATCCCACCGAGATGAAGGAAACTCCTCTCGAAGTGCCCCTCACACCACCGTTTCGAGCCTTGAGTGAAAACTCAAGTGTAGAGTATGTATATTTCATTTCGGTATTCGTTTCGTATTTTTCTGGTCGCTAATGGTTGTTTTTCGTAGTTCTTGTTTCATGTTTTTGTGTCGTTTCATATTTTGCAGGAATTCATTACCGTCACTGAGCAGGAATCTACGAAGAAATCGAGTATCAGGTAAGTTTTCATGGCTAAATGGGGTTTCGAAAAGATTTGGGTTGATTTGGGAAAGTTTCAAAGTTTTTTCTAAGGCATAAAGCCACATAAAGGAGGAAACTTTATGATGTTATAGGGGTTTGGTGGCCAGCGATATTTAAGATTAATACTCTCGCGGACCGTTAAAAGCATATTTGAACCAGATCAAAATGATGACGTCGTGGCCCGCGACAACTTGACCCATCTCTATCGTGGCCCGCGATACTTTTACAAAATTCGTAAAGTCAGGTCTGAAGCCCCAAATCTGCAGTTTTTGACCTAAATCTTTCTATTCTTCTCCCCGGAAAGGGCGCCAAAAACTTGATGTGCTAAAAGTAGTTTAATAAAACAGACTTAATTAACCTAATCTAGACACGAAGGAATACTCTAGACTCTCTAAACTCGACTAAACTACTTACCGGCAAGTGAACCGATCGACTCTAGGAAAGATCAGAAAGTCCGGATATCGAACGCACAGGACTCAATTTAACTACGCTAATTAATTTACCTTGATTGACACTGACACGGACATAACACTAATTGGTTTTATATTGGGGGGGGGGGGTTTACTAAAATTCCTAAAATTGCAATTTAAAATAAAAATAATCAATCAACTAAGACAAATGTGAACGCGATTGAAACTAGGGTTTCACTCAGTGATGACAAATGACTACTTAGGTTGGACTCCTAATTGATATCGTATGACTTTCTATCGGATGGTAATGTGTTATGGAACCAGGATCTTTATATGCTAAATCCTAAGAATAACTGAACAGGACCCCCGACCCTTCTCGGGAAGACACCTGTGGAATTCTAAAGAATTGTTATGATTACCGGTTAATTAGATTACCTTACAGATATCTAAATTATCTAGAAAAGTGCCCAAATTTGACTAACTACTTCATAGTTGAAAGTCTAAGGCAACTAAGGAACTTGATTTGGTTTAATAGACAATGACTTGATAAGGAAACTAAAACCGGCTTCTTACGAGACCTAATTCTAGCAATTTACCAATTTAGACCTATTAATAACCTAGCACTTTACAGTGACCAGGATTAGTAGAATATCTAACCGAATTAAATCATGAAAACTGTTTCTATGGTTTATTGGCCAATTCACCTTAAGATTACCCGTATCCCCGAAAGACCCGATAATCAACAAATACCCATTATAAGAAAGACATTCATCAGGATATATTTGAAACAGATACTCAATCAATAAAACATGTAAAGATACGCACATACACCAAATCAAAGTAACAAAGTTCTTTACTTTTCAAGATAAATCCATAAAAGACATTAACAAACGATAAAAATCCAAACTTTATTCAACTAGTCATCTCAACCTAAGTAGCTTAACGAGTTTTGTGACAACTCGTACTCTGGGATTATAACTTCGTATCATTTCCTTTCACTTACCACCTTATGTTGTAATTAGGTGAGATTAATAAAAAAGAAATATTTTAAAAAGTTTGTGAGTTGTTTGTAATTAATTATATTATAAAGAAACTTGTCGTACACTATGTCTGGCCGCACACCACTGTGCGCTCACACCCAATTCTAGCCGCACACAATTCTGGTCGCTCACCACTGTGCGCCCACACACCTGGTCGCACACCTCTTTTGGGTATTAGTCCAACACTGCCCAAGAGAACATTAATTTGGACCGCACACTTGCATGTGCGGCCTCCCCCTTGAGTATAAATATACATGCTGCCAAAACCCTAGCACTTTTTCCCCCAAATCATTTGACGGCAACTTTTCAAAATATTATCCCCTCTTTTTCAGCAAACATTCTCCCCTTCCTTTTTAGGAAACCCTAGCACATTCTTCCCTTTTTGAAGATTGTAGGCGGCAACCATCCCCTTCACTCTCCGAGCTCTACCTTCATTATTCTAGCATCTTCCTTCCTTCACAAATTCCTGGTTATTGTAATTATGAAGCTTTATTTAGTGTAATTAGCTGAAATCTTGCTTGATGATTTATGTTAAGTGATATAATAACAAGTATAACCTAGGGTTTCGCTAGAATCAAGATTCAAAACGGTTTGACTAAGTAAATGGTCTGATTGTATCATTGTTCTTGTTTGATGTTAGTGTATTGATGACTTGGTATAATGTCAATAGATAGTCTAAAGGATTATAGTATGTTGCTAAATCTTTTGTGATTCTAAACTTGGTTATGAACCACAGTTAACATTGATGAAATGATAAAAATATGTGTTGTAGTGATAGGTTCGCATGACATAGTGTTCATAAACCTGATATGATGATTTATTTGTGATGATTGATTTGTGAGATTGATGAACTAGGATAACATGATGATGATGGTTTATTATAATGATAAATGAGTAGATTTGTTTTTTAATACTTAAGGATTTCTGAATCTGCTTATAAGGGTGAATGAATAGATTTTTGTTATTAAGGATTGGTTCATGATTAGGGTATATAAAGTCAGTGTAAATTGTTGATGAAAATAATGTTGGGATTCATGAGGGTTATGTTAAAAGTTGTATTTTTTATTGTTTTGATCATATGAACCTGGGTGATTATCTGTTTGATCAGTAGAACTGAACAATAGACCGGCAGGGTTGTTTAGACCGCACACTCATGAAACGTACACCATAACTTGCATATTTTACAACTCACACACAGCACATTGCACACTCATGTGCCGCACACTTCTAAGTGTTAAATCCCTGATGCACAATGTACAATCACAAGATGCATGGTTGCACACTCCTACATTTTACAATCCTTGATTGCACATTGTACAATTATGCTATGCAAGGTCGCACACCCTTGGAGACCGTACATTCATGTTGTACAAACACCTAATGCACAGAGTACAATCTTTCTATGCATGACCGCACAATATCAAGTAGCCGCGCACTTACTTTGGTTCGTACACTGTGATGGACCATACTCCTATAATGGGCCGCACACATGTAATATTCCATCTATGAGCTTTTGTTGAGGATCTGTGTTTCTGTGTTTGACTAGTATGACATACGTATTATATAATGGCTTTTATTTACATGCAACTTGATAGATACATGTAGAAAATATGTGACTTACTTGTGTACAACCTAATAAACATTGGTAAATATAATAGGACGTGGTTGGCCATAATTAACTCAAGTAATTAAATATGCCGAACTAAGCAAAGGTGAGTTCACACTTTCACTAAAAGCATGTATTCTCGGTGGTTGGGAACCTAGTGTTCCAAAGGATGGAATATTGTTAAATGTTATTTATAATTCATGTCTTTAGCGGACTAAACGAAACCCTATCATAAAGTCCCCATACATTATACAAACTAATCGCCGGGGTCTGGCGAACGGGATATTAGTTGTGTGAGTGCATATGTCTATCACTTCCTTCAATCACGTATCATAGCTGAGAAATGATCAAGACAAGATTTAGAAGTTTTTTTATGTTAAATATAATGTACATGTTGAGTTTAGAGTCTATCCGCACGAAAGTCCATCCTCACGAAAGTCCATCCTCACGAATGGACATGCTAGTTGGAGAGAATGGACAAGGGCTGTAAATAGGGAGCTAGTCTTGACATTTTAGAATTTTTGCTCAATTGGAGAGTTAGAGAGTGTCACACCCCAACCGATGGCGGAATTATTGGAGTGAGACGAAATAGATTGCTCATCACATATAACACTATTTGCGACAATAATTAATTCAAAACTGATTTCATTGCATATCATAAATTGTCAAATAAATTATAGGGAAATTCAAATTACAACAATTAAAAGACAAGTACAATAAGTTCAACATAACAAAATATCCAAATCTAGTATTTCTTGTGCGTTTCCATGTCGTCCCTACTAGATTCGTCATAAACATCATCATCAACCTATAACATGTTAAAAATATAGTTCAATGCAAAAGCATCGGCAAGTACACAAGTTTGTATATACATAGCATAAGTATATAAAAAGAATTACTCGAATCCACATGGAAAATTGTATACAAGGTTATCTAGCATGCAATACTAAGTGTCAAACCCAAGTGTCCACAAGAATTATAAGTGTCCCTCGCCACAAAAGTAACGAGACTATTTATGAATAAAAAGCTTAACAATACCCCGAACGGGCGGCATGCTACTCCTATAGCGCTATATATGTTAAGTTTGGGCTAGCTAAGTTAATGACAAGTAGCAAAGTATGAATCTAACGGATTGAGAATACAAAGTATGTTTGTGTGTGTGTTGTGTATATTGTAAGTTAACATGTTACAACCCAAATTGTGTAAAAGGGAAAATGGGTCGAGTGTACTCACGGTTTTGCAAGCTTCCACTTGGTAATTCCGTGAAGAGTTGGTTGTTGGAGGGTAGAACACCGATTTCTCCTACACGAGGAAACATAGGTGTGTGAGTATTTAGATGAAAACAGAGGATTTGGATTCGGAATTTAAAGTACACAAAAGTATGTATATAAGAAATTATCTAGACTTAAACACTCATTTTTGACACTATGAATCCCATATGTTGACGTGATTTCATGGGTTAAGATACCCATTAGGATCGTAACGAGAGTTTTAAGTCCTTAGATAATATAACTTATTTCCATGACAATTAATCACTTGATTATTATCAAGGGTTCGGTTATGTTTATATATTTAATATATAATATATAGTATAATATGTAATACATCCAACATGTTTGTCATTGAATTTTGTAGGACCGGTTTTGACACCGAACGATTGCAAGCAAACGTGTGACGTGCGGAAACCGTACACGAACGTGGCCTAACACACAAGACGTAATATAAACGTGACTCTATAAGAAATATGACAAGTACAAGCACCTTGAATCACCTTCTCTCTCTAGATCTAGAGCTCTCTAAAATGCAAATGAGCAAAGGTCTTATTTCTAACACTATAGCTCCCTATTTATAGGCCAAGGATATAAGGAAGGTTTCCTTATTAACAAAAAATGCCACCTTGCATTTTCTATTAAAATATAACACTATAAGCCTAGATTTCTTCTGTTTCAGCTACGGTTTTAGATTGACGGAGGCGATAGACATAAATGTACCAACAAATTTCATAGAAGTCATGCATGGAGGTAGGAGTATAACCTTCCTTTAAACCTCTTTCGTAAGATTCACCAATTCACAAGTTGTCACAAGGATAACTCGGATGGTCATGAATGTTAAGGAAATGAAACTAACCAATTCAAGCTTAATTTAACAAGTATAAACATAATTTAAATGGGTGTTTGAACCCAAAACTTTGATGGAAATCCCTAAACACAAATCCACAACCTTAGACTAGGTTGTGAGCTTGGTGGGAACAAGATTCCAACAAGTTTTTTTTTATCAAAACTTAAACCTATGAAAAGATAAAAATGAGCAGAAAGTTTGTTGCACTTTGGGCCTCAAAAATGGTGAGGTTTCACCATAGTTTGCCCAAGCAAACTTGTGAAACCCTTTCTAGAGGTTATCCAAGTGTTAAGAAGAAAGAAACAAGAAGAAAATCGAAGTAGAAATGAGTTAAAACTCACTTTTAGTTGCTGGAACTTTCTGAGGTGTTGCTGAAAAACTCAGCTGAGTTTGAGAGAGTTTTGGCAAGATTTGAGTGTTGTAAAAGTGTGAAAGTGGCTGGAAATATGTTGGTATTTATAGGAATGGTTTAGGGTTAAGTTGGTTGGCATTAATTATAAGTTAGTTGGGTTTTAAGCATTAAAAAAATAATTAAAACAAAACCAAAAACTGCCCCCCTACTTGCGGCCGGAAGCTGTTCTCAGCCATTAAACGTCCTTTTTTTTTGTTTTGTGACATATAAGATTGGTATGCACATGTTATATTATATAACTAACCTATTAAACATCATGTAGTGGGAATTTAAACATTAGAAAAAAAATTGATTCATGTTTGGCAGCTTCCGATCACAGATGATGATGTCCCTTTTTTATTATTTTTTTGTTTTAATAATATAAATTGGTTATTGGTTGAGTATTTTATGTAATTTAGGTACCACATAAAGCTTGGTGTACAATTAACATGTAACAAGGCCCTAAATGCATTTTAAACATGTTCTAAGAAAGGAATAAATAAGAAACATGTAAAGAATAAGTATGTTGCATACAAATTTGGTGTAACATAAGTTTTGGTATCAATCAAGTATAAAATTTATTTAAATTAGTCTTACAATTGAACAATCAAGTGCTTGTATGTACGAAATTTCAAGGATTACGAATGTACGATAGTCGTTTACAAGTTAACTTACGTTGATGAGAATTATGAATCATGCATCAAACAATCGTATGTATTAATGTATAAGTAGGTATAAACGATGTATATTTCACGTAATAGATCAATTTTATTATAATCAAAGTCTCGGATTTACAATGGCTTGAAACGAAATACGATTACAAAGGAAATGAGTTTCCGAAAATTGAAATACGATACAATCTTTCTAAAAATGGAAAGTTGCGAAAAGCGTGGCGTTACAGTCTCCCCTCCTTTAGGAAATTTCGTCCCGAAATTTAGGACGATGCAACGAACAGATGCAGATACTTAGCCTTCATAGCACTTTCGAGTTCCCAATTAAACTCAACGCCACGTTTTCCTTCCCATCGAACCTTAACGATAGGAATTCGACTGCACCTCAATTGCTTGACTCCTCGATCCATGATCTCGACGGGTTTCTCCAGAAGTGTAAAGTCTCGTTGATTTGGAGATCTTCGTGTGGAACTTGAAGTCCTTCTTCGGCTAGACATTTTTTTAAGTTGGAGACGTGGAAGACAGGATGAACGTTGTTGTGTTCTTCAGGTAGGTCCAGTCGATACGCTACCTTGCCAATCCTTTCGAGAATCTTGAAAGGACCTACATAGCGAGGAGCGAGTTTCCCTTTCTTACCAAAACGAACTACGCCCTTCCAAGGGGATACCTTGAGAAATACAAAGTTACCTACTTCGAATTCCAAAGGTTTGCGATGCTTGTCAGCGTAACTCTTTTGTCGGCTTTGGGCTTTCAACAAGTTATCTCAAACCTGTAGAATCTTGTCCGTTGTCTCTTGTATAAGCTCGGGACCGATGATTTGAGCTTCTCCGATCTCGTGCCAACAAATAGGCGAACGACACTTACGACCATACAATGCCTCGAAAGGTGTCATTTGAATACTCACGTGATAATTGTTGTTGTATGAGAATTAGATCAAAGGCAAGTGCATATCCCAGTTGCCACCAAAATCGATTACTCATGAATGAAGCATATCCTCTAGAGTTTGGATAGTACGCTCGGTTTGTCTGTCAGACTTAGGATGAAAAGCGGTGCTAAGGTTAAGAATTAGCGATTGAAAAGTTTGCCAAAGACGAGACGTAAAGCGACCATCACGAACAGAGATGATGTCAATGGAGATACCATGACGACAACTGATTTCATCCGTGTAGATACGAGCCAATCTCTCAACTTTGTAATCTTTCACGAATGTGGAGAAAGTGAGCAGATTTGATCAATCACCCAAATACTATCATGACCAGACGAAGTACGAGGAAGTTTAGTGATAAAGTCCATCGCAATGCTCTCCCATTTCCAGATAGGAATTTCTGGTTGTTTGAGCAAGCAAAGGGACGTTGGTGTTCAACTTTAACCTTTGAACAAGTGAGGCATTTAGAAACGAAGGTGGTGATATCTTTCTTCGTTCCAGGCCACCAATAGGACGTACGCATATCATGGTACATCTTATCAGCACCAGGGTGAATAGAATATCTCGATTTGTGTGCCTCCTTCATCAGAAAGTCTCGAAGGTTATCACAATTAGGAATCCAGATGCGATTGAGATGATATAGAATACCATCGGATTTAGACACAAGACTCTCTTCAGCACCACATTGCATCTCGTTGTTGCGGTTACCCTCGTTAACGAACGCATATTGAGCTTCACGAATGCGATTTTGAAGATCGTTAACGAGTTGGAGACAACGAATACCCTTAACATGATATTTACGACTGAGTGCGTCGGCCACAACATTTGCCTTACCTGGATGGTAGAGAAGTTCCCAGTCGTAGTCATTTAACAACTTTACCCAATGACGTTGATGCATGTTCAGTTCCTTTTGGTTTAAGATGTGTTGAAGGCTCTTATGGTCGGTGAAGACCACACAGTTGGTACCATAAAGGTAGTGTCACCATATCTTCAAGGCAAAAACAAATGCACCAAGTTCAAAGTCGTGCATAGTGTGTCACACCCCGACCGCGTTAAAACAACAAACCGCGGCGGAAACGTCGGGGAGTGTCGTAACAGAATCATTGTTTCACAACACAAGGATAAAAGTTCTGTTTATTGAATTATGTTTATTACATTGTATTGAAGTTAGAAACAAAACATGAACAAATTGACTTTGATTGTTATTAAGTCACTAAGGCCTCGTCCATTCCTATGTGAGCATGCACCAATAACATCATCAAACATCATCAACTATGGTACCTGAAGCATATGTGAAAATATGTCAGCATAAAAATGCTGGCGAGTACATAGGTTTTATGTGAGTTTCAGATTCATGGCTCGTTTTACCTTTTGAAATAACTCAAACAACTTTGTTATTCGATATTAGAAAACTTAGTTTTGTAGAATGTTTATATTGTGAATTGAAATAACCAAGTTAAAACAGATTTGTTATAATTTATAAAACCTCGATGCCATGAATCTTAACTCCAAAACATTTGTTTATGTAGACCCAGATCGAAAATCGTTTTCTTGTAATAAAACTCGAATGGTTTATATTGTTAGAAAAACCTTGTAATATATATTTGTTTTGATAACATTTTCCCAAGTGATCTAGATAACGCAACGATATATAATGTGTTAAAAGCACTTATATATAGGAAGTACCAGCGGCGTATCCACCATGCTTTTAACACATTACACCTGCCCCGTTACCTAATCACTTCCCTATCCCAATGGTTCAAACAGTTCCAAACGGTTCACATCAATCAAACAGTTCCAAACGGTTCACATAGACCAAACAGTTCCAAACGGTTCCAACAGTTCAAATAATTCACATAGATCAAACAGTTCCAAACGGTTCCAACAGTTCAAAATGTAAAACAATGTGTCCATATGCTGGATGAACATATGCAACAAAATGTAATATGTGAAAATCAATGTGCTAGCATGCTAAGTGAACATACATAGCAAAAACATAATGAAATCATGTACTATATGCGTACTAATGAACATAGCAAGTATATGATATAAAAGCATGAAAAGCACGAAAATAACAGGTAGGCACATGTGTTTCACCCCAAAACAGTTTAAAACGGTAAAAGAGGGGGACTATGTACTCATACGAGAATGCTTAGAAGTCTTGAATAATAACCAAGAAAGGCTAGAGGGATCACAGAAATCAATCGGCACCTAATATAAGTAACTACATTAATAATCGGACCTAAATCAGAAGATCGGATAGGATGAGGTTTTATAAACCAAATGAGTATTGGAACTCATGTGATATATTTTAACAAAGCCTACATACTATATCGAAACCTAACCTAAGTGCTTACGACCCATTATGACTCGTTTAGGTAGCTTACGCTACTTTAACGCGTCGTTTGCGTAAAACGCCTTCGGAACGCCTAACTAGTCCTATGACAAGTATTATATGCCTAAACATGTTTAAATATGTTGCATAATCAGTTAAGTGACAAAATTTTGAGTTTCATATGCTTAAATACCAATTATGCATGAAAAGGGCATTTTGGTCATTTTACCTAAGGCATATAAACAACCTATCATACAACTAATTAAACTAAGTGACCATAAGGTATAACCTCAGAAGGTTATTCCCTATACATCTATGGTCACTAAACATGCTTGGTCGGATCCTAATGATCGACCAAACGGGTCGGGTTCGAAAGTCTAAGCGGTTGTCAAGACCGCTTATCTTACGACCCTAAACAAGCACTAGACTAAAAGTGACGAGTTAGAAAACAAGCACTAGACTAAAACATGTTTAACTAAGTTAGAAAACAGGTTTTATATCAAAACAAACGGTTTTGATACCCAAAAATAGTTTGGTTGCAAAATACGCATAAATACGCATTTTGACCGAAACTATGACTCATCACCACACCTAATCAACGTGGTAATCAGTAGGTATAGTCATAAGGGACTATAACCATCGTGATTACGCTCACGTTGCAAAGTTCAAACGAACTTTGTGTTGACCATTGACCGGTCAAAGCAGAAAGTCAAACACTGTTTGATTTTCATGCTTAAAAACGCATAAAAGCACGAAAGAAACTTACAAGAGGTCCAAGCTATGAAGATTTGATCTAAAAGTTCTCAGGTATGAAGTTTTGGAACCTCAACTTAGAGAAAATTTAGATCAATTGTGAGGAACAAGTAAATTGGGGTTGGGTATTTATAGGAAATCCACAACTTTTAGGATCGTTCCTCGATAAACGAGCTTCAATCTGGACCGTACAAGTGTGCCCACTGATTTGGTAATCTATGGGTGCCCAAAATAAGCCCATAGATTGATAAAAACCATGTGCAAAACAATAAACCAGCAGCTGATTTGAATAATTTTTACTGATCTGGTGTTCTCTCGTGCCCCGCGTAAGAGTCAGGGCAGTCTTACGCGGCCCGCCACCTAGTCACATATCAGCAACAGTTTGACAATTTACAGAAACAGTCCCTGCGCATGTTTAATGCCATTTTTGACACGTTTAAGGCCGTTAACCTCATTTCAAGGCTCCAAAATGAAGTTAAAGTATAGGGAACTTAAAATATGCTAAAAAATATGTCGGATGTCGGTTCGTTTGGTCGTACGGTTGCGCGGTTCGGTTAATTACGACGGAAGTCGTAACGGACGCAAAAACGAGCCAAATTACGCGACGAACGGAATTTTATCATGCCAATAACTAAAATAAAATATTTAAATGATTACATAAATTTTTGGATGTCCGGATATATTCAGAACGTAAGATATACGCGAAAATACAAACTTATGCACTTTTGACGCTTTTAGTCCCTGTTTAACCAAAATGTTTATTTCTTGCACACCGAACCCCTCAAAGCCTATTTCTAAGATATGTGAAGGATATTTAGGGTATGTTTAACTTATGGTCAACTTTTGGAATGTTTGATACTATTCAATTCGGTATACTTTTGCAGTTTGACGCAAATAGTCCCTGTGATCGAATAAACTTGATTTCGCCACACCAAACCCTCCAAAACTTATTTCTAAGTTATGTAAAGGTTATTTAAGGTATGTTAAGCCTATGTCACTATTCCGGAGTGTTTGTTGCATTAAACTGGTTATATTTACGCATCAGTTCGCGTATAACCTTCCAGAAAGTGATTTAAAGCTCGAAATCGAACAAGGATTGATATGTGCAAATGATACACATATTTATAAAAATCCCAAGTATGAAACACAATATTTCAATGATTTGGTATTTTTTTGATGGTCTAAAAGACACAGATTTCACATAGTGTAGTTTTTCTCATGTATTTTGAGTTGTCTCGACATGTAAGCTATAACCTTTTCTCGTTGCATAAGGACACAACCAAGGCCAAGGTTCGCAGCATCGCAATACACGATGAAGTCATCATTACCACCGGGAAGAGCTAGGATAGGAGCATTACAAAGCATGTCCTTGAGCGTTTGGAAAGACTCCTCTTGTTCATGACCCCAAACAAAAGGTTTATCCTTTTTAGTCAAGGAGGTAAGAGGAGCGGCGATTTTCAAAAAGTTGGAGATGAAACGACGATAATAAGCAGCTAGACCAAGAAATGAACAAATATCGGACGGAGACTTAGGTGCAATCCAGTTCTTCACAACTTTGATTTTTGTAGGGTCAACATGATTACCAAGTTCGTTGATGGTATGACCAAGGAATTGAACTTCTTTCAACCAAAATTCACACTTGGAGAATTTGTCACAAAAACGTTTAGCTCGTAGAAGCTGAAGGATAAGACGCAAGTGTCGCTTGTGATCTTCTTGAGTCTTGGAATAGATAAGAATATGGTCGATGAATATGATCACGAAACAATCTAAATAAGCTTTGCACACGCGGTTCATCAAAACCATGAAAACTGCGGGTGCGTTGGTCAAACCAAAGGGCATGACCATGAACAAAAAGTGCCGCTGAAAGTAGTAGGTCGGCAGTCCATAAAAGTTTTGAAGGTGCACACAGGTGGCTGAGCATGTTGACCTGTCGTGGGTGTAAGAAGGGACAAGGTTAAGCACAAGTGTTGGTTTACGGGAGTAGGACCTAAAGATCCTAGAGTGAGTTTACACTGCAGGGTATACCTCCTGCTTGTGTGGCAGCAAGTGCCGCAACAACTTCTTGGTTAATCAGAGCCGTCAACTGGGCTTAAGTCATGTTAATGCGTCCACTCATGATCTTTATATCAAAGGAAAACATGAGTGAGAGAGGTTAGTGAAAGTGCGATGACAGAAGAGAATAAGCACACATGTGTTTTCAAACTATCGTTGCTACGTTTATCTAAGCATACCATAAGCAAAGTTCTATGTAATCTAGAAAGTAGGCAATAAAACATAAACCATATCACCTAGAATTTCGAGTCTTGCACGTGGAGCGAAGCGTCATTACGGATCGTTGAACACTGTTCAGGTTATAGTATGGTTTTAACAAAAATGTTTTCCCTTATTCAAACCAAGTTCACTATAACCAATGGCTCTGATACCAATCTGTCACACCCCCAAAATCCACATGCGGAGTATCACCGCTTGGAGGCGTGACTGACCAGGATCCAGCCACCAATCATATTGAACAAGCATGTAAGTAATTATAAAATCCAACCAATACAATTGGTGTCCAAACAAAAATATAGTTTATGTTGCAAGCGGAAGCATAACGTTTAAAACCAAAACAAAATATAAGTTCAAACGTTTCAATGTTTAACATGGCACACAATTGTCCATGTCCCACAACGACTCTTCCCCATGCAAGCTCCAGCTAAGTACCTATTGACCTGCAAAGCATGTAGTAACGAGTCAACAACAAAGTTGAGCGAGTTCACAGTTGGGTGTTTGTTTTAATTATTCCAAAAACATAGTCTCCTTTAACTGGCATCCTTGCCGTGGGGGTTACCCCATAGTTGAAAACGTGTTTTGTTTATTCCCGTTTACTCTGGCAATGCAGCCGTGGGGGCTACCCCATGTCCAATTATCCGGCTCTCTGGCCATGGGGGCTACCCCATGTACATACTACTAGACTCATTACCATATTGACCACTAACTTTAGTCATGTTTATGTGCCCTTAGCGTCAATGTCTATCATCATTGACGTGCCCAGATCCATTAGTTCACGCCCGTCCTCTGCGGCACGGTGTGAGGCTTGTCAGACCTAAATAGCGCTATCTAACTAATGACCCGTTCGCCATTGGCCCGGCGAATAAGTCGATGTAAAAAGGAGGGACTTCGTGATAGAGTTTTGGTCTAGTGAAATTTAAACTGTCCAAGAGGACGAGGAATTATATTCCTGAACCCGTACTGTCCTACCCAAGAAGGACGAGGAATCCATATTCCTTAACCTATTCCCAAACCCTGTGAATCCCATTCTTTGTAGAAAGTGTGAACTCACCTTAGGTTAGCTCGGCAGATAAACGAAAGGTCAATCGAGTTGCTAGAGGTCAACCACGTCCTAACATGGTTACTATACAAGTCAGGTCTAGGTTCAAGTATCGCACGTATGTTTACACATAAGCTAACAGGTTACGAACACGTATTGATCATGGCAAACACGTAAATCACTTAAACAGTCAAGTCCATATAACGCCCAACTTGTGCGACCCAAAAGGTTGGGCTCGCACAAGTTCATTAGCCCATTAGTCTTGTGCGATTCCCTAAATGAAGCCCAATAGAATAACCCGGCCCAAGCAATAATACATGTCGATCTTGTGTGGTCCGGATGTCTTTTGCGATCTGGACGATTTGTGCAATTGGGATTTGGGCTTTGAGGCCCAACAGTTATCAAGAAAACATAACTTGTGCAATCCAATAGTCTTGTGTGACTACTGGTATCTTGTGCGACTGAACTTGTGCGTCTGGCACTTGTGCGATCAGATCAGGTCTTATGCGACCTGATCTTGTGCGATCAACAACTTGTACGATCAGAAAGCTTGTGTGATAATATTTGTTCTTGTGCGATTTGTTACCAACTTCCCTAAACTTATGCAATCAGTTTTATTGTTTCCATTTATGAACTTTATCAATTAACAATACTAACAGTTTCAATCATGCATAATCTCGATCAAACCAAGCAATTTTCATCTAATTCATATAAACCCTAATTACATTCAAAGCATAAACAATAACTTATCAAATCATATTATCTGGTCCGATTACATGAACATACAACCGATTACATGCATTCGATCCTAAATCATCATGCAAACAATCCGAAAACAAGACATGATAGCCGATTAACATCATCATACACATCCGATTCACTAGAACATCATCATTCACACAAACTATTCTAGTTATCACATAAAATCATGGCATCCATAATATCATCTTAACAAAACATTAACAGTGCAACACTAACCGGTTAGAAATTAGATCAAAGATTGATCCGAACAAGGAATCTTCACGAGATGGGGCTCCGGCTATGAAGATTGCCGTCAAACAAGAGAGAGAGAGAGAGGAGTAGAGAACTAGGGTTTTTTGTGTGTGTTGTGTTTGCAAGTTACGAGGAACAAAACTCCCTAAGGGATCAATGTATGCGTATAAGAGGGGTGGGCCGAACCCTTCCTTGGGCTGCCCTCGGTTTCGGATTCAGTCATAGTGGACCGAGTAGAAGTGTGACAAGGATGAGATGTTTAACCCTACATGGGCTTGTGCGCGTAGGTTGTCTTGTGCGATCCGAGTCATATATATATATACATACAAAGATTCACATAATACAAACATAAAGTCTCATAAACATTCATTAAATCAATATATCAGATTATCACACAAGGTTCACATACGTTACATTAAGCACAAAGATAAGTTCTGAAATACGAGTTTTCACAACTCACCCCAAGAGTTCCCAGGTAAGAGTGACTGGTCCGATTATGTGGATTTCTACGAACACTCTAGCCTTAGACAGAAAACCTAGTGTACAGGCATTCACTCTTCCAGTTTGCACGTGTTCACACTATTTAGGACCCAAAACTCTGACGAGATTTTGAAAACTCAAAGGGGTTCAAAACCTTGTAACAGAGGGTTCAAAACCTTACAACAGAGGGTTCAAAACCTAGCAATCAATCATCCAATAATAGATGATTAATTTTCAAAGCGGTTTCGGAATTGATGTTCTCGTTGTGGTTGCTGCCTAAAGATAGGCAACGGTATTGTTTTATGACTAAACGCAAGTAAACTCGCGTTAGGGTCCTAGGAAGGTTATAGTCTAGGTTAAAGCATTACTAATAACCTAATTCCCTATAACCATTGGCTCTGATACCAACTTTTCTGTCACACCCCGACCACGTAAAACAACAAAACGTGGCGGAAATGTCGGGGAGTGTTGTAACAGAATTAATTGTTTCACAACCATGGAAATTAAAGTTACGTTTTATTTATCAAACAAGAGAGTTACATTGTCTTAAACAAGAAACAAAGAGTACATAACATAATTTAACTAGTTCTTGCTTCGTTTTAAGTCACTAAGGCACAGGTCCGCCTAAGTGTGTCTCGATCATCCTATGCAACAGGTCCTGAAAACACATGTGAAAATAGGTACGTCAGCATAAAAATGCAAGTTGGATACATAGGTTTTGTGAAAATAGGATTCATGACTTTAGTTTAAAGAAACTGTTTAATAAAAAGTAGCCATGAATCTTGTTGAGTGTTTCCTTTCATAAATCATTTGAAAAGCGATAAATAAACCAAATGATATATATGTATAAAAGAATAATGTATGGTTAAGTGAATAACCATGTAAAATGAGTTTGTATAAGTTAAGTTATTTGTAAAACGATGTTTATGTGAAGATTGTATTGTAGATGTAATATGTCTAAACTGAAATGGTTTAAATAACGCTACGATATGTAATACCATAAAAGCACTTATATATAGGAAGTACCAGCGGCGTATCCACCATGTTTTTATCGTATTACACGTCGCCTCGTTACTTAAATCACTTACCCAAACGACCACCAAAATGTAATGTTTAACAATTGTAGAAATGTTTATGTAAGGTCAAATACGGTTCACACGGTTCAACGGTTACAAACGGTTCACATAATCAAATGGTTATAACGGTTCACATAGTCAAATGGTTACAACGGTTCACATAGTCAAATAGTTATAAACGGTTCAAAATGTAATATAATGTGTTCATATGCTGGATGAGCATATGCAACAAAATGCAATGTAAAACAATGTGTCCATATGTTGAGTAAACATATGCAACTAATGTAATGTAAATCATGTACTATATGCGTACTAATGAACATAGCAAGTATATGATATGAAATCACGAAAGTAACAAGTAGGCACATGTGTTTCACCCTAAAACAGTTTGAAAACAGTAAAAGAGGGGTCTATGTACTCACTTGAGATTGCTCAATAGTCCTAGGATAACCACCAAGCAAAGCTAGAAGATCACGGGATCAAACGGCGCCAAATATAGGTAACTATGTTAATAAACCAGACCTAAATCGGAGGATCGGATAGAATGAGGGTTCGTAAACCAAATGAGTATGGAAACTCATGTAATATGGTTTAACAAAGCCTACATACTACAATGGAACCTAACCTAAGTGCTTACGACCCATTACGACCCGTTTAGGTAGCTTATGCTACTTTAACGCGTCGTTCGCGTAAAACGCGTTCGGAACGCCTAACTAGCCCTATGATGAGTAAAATATGCCTTAACATGTCTAATATTGTTTCCAAATCAGTTTAGATATAAAAAGTTATGTTACATATGCTTAAAAATGAATTTTGACGTAAAAAGGGCATTTTGGTAATTTACCTAAGGCATATAAACTACCTATCATACAATTAACTAACGTTGTGACCATAAGGTATAACCTCGGAAGGTTATTCCCTATACAACTATGGTCACCTAATGTGTTTGGTCAGATCCTAAAGATCGACCAAACGGGTCGGGTTCGAAAGTATAAGCGATTGATTAGATCGCTTACCTTTACGACCCTAGACAAGCACAAAACTAAAAGTGACGAGCTAAGCATGTTAAAACATGCTTAACTAATTTAGAAAACAAGTTTGGTATCAAAACAAATGGTTTTGATATCTAAAAGTAGTTTGGTTACAAAATACGCAAGAATACGCATTTTGGCCGAAACTACGGCTCGTCACGGAGCCTAGATAACGTGGTAATCAGTAGGCATAGGCACAAGGGACTATAGCCATCGTGATTATGCTCACGTTGCGAAGTTCAACCGAACTTCGTGTTGACCATAAACTGGTCAACGCAGAAAATGCTAAAAGAACGAAAGAGGACTTACAGCGGGTCCAAGAACGGAAGTTTTGATCCGAATATTCTTAGGTATGAAGTGATAAACACATCAACTTAGAGAACAAATTCAGATTCAAAGGTGTGGGTTTTACAAATGAAGGGTGAGGGGTATTTATTGGATTTCTAGGACCGTTAAGATCGTTCCTTGAAAACCATGCTTCAATCTCATCCATACATGTGTACCCATGGTTTTGCAATACCATGGGCACATCAAAATGGCCCCTAGTATCAGGAAATACCATTTGCACATGGGTTTTGGGCGTTTAACAGCTGTAAACAGCTGTTAAAACCAGTTTTGCATATCTGACATGCTTATGCGGGCCGCGTAAGGTTTTATGGGGGCTTACACGGGCCGCCTGAGCCTTCTGATCAGCAAACAACTTTAAAAAATGACAGTTTCAGTCCCTGTTGGTGTTTAGAGCTATTTTTGATATGTTTAAGGCCCGTTAAGCCATCTTTAAGGCCCTAAAATGATGCCTAAACATTGTGGACATGAAACATGCTAAAAAATATGCCGGATGTTGGTTCGTTTGGTCGTATGATCGCGCTGTTTGCTTAATTACGACGGAATGCGCATAAGCGCGAAAAACGATCCAAATTGCGCGACGAATGGATTTTTCTCATGCCAAACACTAAAATAAAATATTTTAGTGCTTACATAAATTTTTGGATGTCCGGATGTATTCAGAATGTAAGTTATGCGCGAAAATGCAAACTTGTGCACTTTTTGACGCTTTTAGTCCCTGAATGACTTAAAAGTTTATTTTAGCACACCGAACCCCTCAAAGCCTATTTCTAAGCTATGTAAAGGATATTTATGGTATGTTTAACTTATGGACATGTTCCGGAATGTCTGTTCTAGTACGAATCCTCATACTTTCGCAGTTTGTCAAATTTTGTCCCTGTAAGCGAATTAACTTGATTTTGCCATACCAAAGCCTTCAAAACTTATTTATAAGTTATGTAAAGGTTATTTAAGGTATGTTAAGCATATGTTGATGTTAAGTAGTATTTGTTGCATTTAAACTAATTATTTTTACGCACCAGTTTGCGTATAACTCTCCAGAAAGCGATTTAAAGCTTGAAATCGAACAAGAATTGATATGTGCAAATGATACACATATTTATAAAAATCCCAAGTATGAAATACAATATTTCATTGGTTTGATATTTGTTTGATGGTCACAGTGACACAGGTGTCACACTTTGACCCAAGCTATAGGCGTTCTTTGAGACTTGGAGGGTTTACTGCATGATATTATATAAATTATAGAGGTTAGGAAAATCATCCCCGCCTTGGGATGAGGAGCCCGGAAATGGTCCGGGGCGAGGACGATTTGGGATATCTTCGATTGCTAGGATCTCATCTGGGTCATTTGGGTTCCAAACCCAGCCTCTTGCATCCTTAAAGCGCATAGATCCGTAGTTGCAATCGATGATCAGATTCACACTTCGGCACACCGCAAGATCAACTTTTGTTATACCTACACCCTTGTGAAACACCGTCGGAGTTTGCCTAATGTAGTTTTTGAATAGCTTGGCTATCCATCCTCTGTAAAAGATGGGTTGGCGGGTATCTGCGGTGGTGTGGCGGCCATGTTTCTCAGCAGCATGTGGGCGACGTCGATGGGTTAGTGGGTCATGAGGCAGTAAAGGCAAGTAAGCTCGCGAAGGTTCACCGCCCCACCGCTATCTTTGTCACACCCTGACTTTTGTGGAAGCGTGGTTATTGGTGTGACTTCTTAATACCATAGCATTCAATCATAACAATGCTATATGATAAAAACCAAAAGATATTCATCCATATATTAAGTTTAGAAAATACCACAATTTACTTGTCTGAAACATCGACACCAAAATTAAGTTACAAACCATAACATGTTTAAATGAGTTCACAAGGACTCAACAAAAGAACTTAAACAAACCCGAGCTTAGAAACATGTATCCCGTCCAGGAGTAGGATACATCCCCTAAACTCTATGACCACAGATGACATCTTTTATTTAAACGCAGCTTGAAACACATGCATACACCTGCCAGATCCACTAGTTCCCTGAAATACATGTAGTTTAAAAATATCAACAAAAGTTGAGCAAGTTCATGTGTGAGTGTATGAATAAACCTTTAAAGTATGTCTGTATGTATGTATGTCCCTGGTATGTAGCAATAAGGAAAAAGAGATCACCAATGGTTTGCAAGGCCATTGATATGTATGAAATGGTGCAGAAAAACTCAAACCTAGCAAATTTGTACCGGGCTTCCGGCTGGAAGACATAGTCACCACTATGGGCCACCCTGGTCCCCATGGGTGTGGGCTCGCTACACCCAAATAGATCTATCACTCATGTCCCTCGGTCCTACGACGAGGATTAATGGCCTTAAGTGTCATACCCACCTTTCACATGATCTAGCACTCATGTCCCTCGGTCTTTTCAAAAATCATCACAACAATCAATAATCAATCCTTAAACAACTTACACTTCTCAAGTGCAAAAACTATACAATTTACATAACAACATGAACTTGAACTTTTATTAAAAACTTGTAGTAACTTGGTAGTGTTTTTGGTAGGTTTAGTTACCCTCTAAAGTGTGTTTACTTCTTTAAAAATCTCATTCTTAAAGAAACTAGGTGTTTACAACTTGTAAACATATTCTACAAAAATGTTTATTTATTAGATCTTCTTGTTTCATAAGTGTTTATACACTTGTTTTATCACTAAAAATAGTGTAGTTTTAAGTAAGAATCAAGTTCTACTAAAAATCATATTTTGAACTTGGTTTTCTTGGAAAATCATTCATGAATCTTAGATTCATAAGATTACTAGATTACTTTGATTATTGTTTTCCAAGAAATCATTTTATTCATCAAGTTCATGCTTATATATGAGGATGATCTTATTGTGTTAATACATAATCATCCTCTAACTTGCTAGATCGTGTGTTTAATCATCTTTTAACCAACAAAATTAGAAGTATTAAAGGGTTAAGAGAGTCTTACAACTAGCTCTAAGCTAGGGAAGAACACTAGATGAAAATGAAGTGGATAAAAGCTTGTGTGAGTGGTCCTTCAACTTCCGAAAGCTCCAAACTTCCTTGAATGGCTCCTAGCATCTTTGAGTAAGTATGGATTGCATGGAACTTGAAAAAATGATGGTGAGTGTGTGTGGGGGAGCTCTCGGCCGAGAAGAGGGAGGGGAGAAGGAGTGGTGGTGTGGTGAAGAAGATGAAGTGCACTAATCTTCTTATAATCCAAATCTTAGCTTTTGTCCAATGGTTTAAGTGTCTAGATAGTACATGACAAGATCTTATCAAATCCAAGAGAAGATCAAGTGGGATTTAGGGTAATCTTGAGAAGATTTGGGGTGGGGTCATACTTGTGGCCGATTACAACATGGGGGGGGGGGGTTAAATGTAAGTTTTGATCATAGATAAGCAATTAGTTGGAGGTTAAGTGTAAAGTCTAGTGTTTATGTGTATGATGCATTATATAGTGTGTTAGGGTGTTCGGGGATCATAACTAGCCAAGAAATAATAAAACAATGCTTCTAGCAATATTTTGGTGTTCCGGGTGATGTCCGGTTGTTCGGTTAGATACCGGTTCGTTAAAGTGTCAAGTTATTCCGTTTAGTGATCTTTAAGTACCCTTTTATGACACTTTTAATTCCCAATACTTAGGAAAGCATACAGTACCATTTTGCTATATTTTTGCATGTAACTAGCTTGATAAAATGCTGAATTTTGCTGAAATATGCAGAATTCTGCACTTTTAGTGGGTTTTAGGCACTTTCTGGCACTTAAACTATCACCTAGTGACGCAGTTTTATGGTCCTTACTTCCCTACACACCATACTAGTGTAGTACCTTGTCTCTGGCCCTTACAGGGTCTCAAAACACTGTCTGTCTATGTACTAAACATTGTCAGCATTTTTCTGAGTTATCCGCTAATTGTGCTAACCGTGCTTTGTGCATCATGTATGTCAATAAAGTTTGCATGTGATAATTAGGTGACATTATGTAATATGTGATACACATGTAAGTATGATGCAGTAATCAGAAAGCAGTTATGTATAATCCAGCATAGTCATTAAGCACTAATCAGTATTAATTAATTGTACGGATACCTGGATTTATGAGGGTTGTCACAATCTTTCCTTTGGCACAAGGCACCGCTAAGGACCCGCTGGATGTACCGGATAAGCGGGACCCTGATTTTGGTGCTTTTTGTGGAGCTCGGGTTGTAGTGGCCATCTCCAATCGTTGCCCATGCAGCTTGCCTCAGGTTTTCTGGTAGTTCTCGGATAGCTTCAGTGAATTCAGGTTCAGCAGCATCCTCCTCGGTATAAAGCCCAATGTTAATACCGAATTGGGCGACAGATATGTTGTACCATTCACCTCACACCTGATTTGCACTGCATCAGAATCAAAGAGGTCTGGCTCAGTCTTTTTGAAAGTTAGTGTGCTTAAAAACTCCATGTTGTACTGATGAATTGATCAGAGCCAAGTCCCTAAGAAGATGCGAAGAGGACCAGTAATAAGAGCATCATATCTTTCCTGTAACGCCTCGTATTTTCGTATTTTTATTTTAAAAATGTCCATATTCGTATTCTAATTTTAGAAACCTTACACTTGTATTTTAATTTCAATCTCATAATTCGAGGTGTTAATCATAATAAAATTCATATTTTATACATATTTGTAATTCACATAACCGATTATTTAAATACACATTTATACGCAAACTGACACTATTTATACGTATAAATACTTATACGCGCATCCTATATACTTGAGTTATACTTTTATACTTTTTATATACTCAATTACATAATATATACTCAAGAAATACCAAGAAATATACCAATCATCTTTCCACCTCATCAATCCTCTTCCACATTCTTTAACTAATCATATTTCACCATTTTCCACCAATCATCTTTCCACATCATCAATCCTCTTCCACCTTCTTTAACCAATCATATTTCACCGTTTTTCACCAATCATCTTATCACCTCATCAATCGTCTTCAACCTTCTTTAACCAATCATATTTCACCCTTTCCACTTTCTCCACCTATAAATACCAACCTCCTTCTACCATTTTCTTCACACCATTCTTCTCTCCATCTCTCTAATTCTCTCAATCTCTTTAAATCAAGAATTTTAAGAATTCTAAAAGGACACTAAGTGTTCCAACCATTCTCCTCTCAACCTCTGTACTTCTCTCAAATCTTCCAAGCAAGGAAGAGAACTATAAGAGTTCTAAAGAAAACACTAAGTGTTTTAAAGGAAACTTTGAAGCTCCAACCTCCAACTCTCATGGAATCACCAAAGGAAACTTTGAAAAACTGTGAGTACACATGACCCCTTTTGCTTTAAACACACTTTGGGTGCAAAATGTTTTACTTGTTAAAATGCACGATTCACAAAAATATGCTTTATTCATTCAATCCATTATACATGCTTTGTTATGCTTAGGTTCATGCTAGAATTCATTCTACTTGTTAACCTGCCTTAACAATTATAGCGCTATAGGAGTAGCACACCAACCGACGGGGTTTTGTTAAGTTATATTCATTACGGTCTCGATATTGCTATATCGAGGGATGCTATTATTTATTCGTTACGGTCTTGATATTTCTATATCAAGGGATGCTATTATTTATTATTTACGGTCTCGATATTGCTATATCGAGGGATGCTAAATTCTTGTGGACACTTGGATTTGACTTTTAGTTATGCATGATAGTTTGACCTTGTATACCAAATTGCTATGTTGGATTGAAAATACTTTTTATACTTATGTCACGTGTCTAAAACTAGTGTACTTGCCAATACGTTGTATTGAACCATGCTTTTTAAAACATGTTGCAGGTTTAATGATGATGTTGATGATGCATGGAACATAGTACGATGTCTAGATACTCATTTTAAATTTTGTATTCTTATTGTAATGTATTTCTTTTATTTCAAGTTGTCGTATTTGATTTCAATCTTTGTAATTGACTCTTTAGAAATGAAATAAAATTTATTATTTAAATACTTGTCGCAAATATTAGTGTTATGAAGTCTCGAGCAATCTATTTCGTCTCACTTTGATATTTCCGCCATCGGTTGGGGTGTGATATTTCCCGCTGCCTTATTGTTTCAAGTGTTTCGTAGCAGACTTGTCTCAGAGGTTCATCATGCCTAGCTTGCAGAATTTCATACCGATTTTGGTACTCAAGCTTAGAGGATTTGAACCTGAGGAACTTGTGTTGCCTCATCCATGTAAGAAAGAACCAGTAAGACAGTTGATACGTTGAAAATTATGCGGAAAATTGAAATCAGGTGGTCTGGACACGGCCACGTGTCTGTCAGACACGGTCCCGTGTCTGGGGTCTTGGTTGCCCTCGGCCCTGTGTCCACTGGACACGGCCCTGTGTTAAATCGTCAGTTTCTTCAAAAATTAAGGTTTTCGAGTCGGCTTCGAAATATTCAAAATTTTTGGTCCATTAGGTGCGGTTTACCCCAAATATCAAACCCCAACTATCAATTTTGCATAAAACACTCGTTTACCCTTCCGATTTTAATTTTTTCAGTCAAGAACAATGGTTTGGGCATATCTGTTTGAACAATCCTATTTCCCTAATAACATTCAGTGATTTACTTCTCAAAATATTAGTACTAACTACTACTAACAAGATCTAAACAAAAATTCGAGATGAGCACGGGTCTAGTTCAAGAACCCTAGATTGAACCCGAATTTTTGATGTTACACTACATGCAAATCATTAAACTAACTAACTATGATGTTAGAATCATACCTCGTAGTTGGATTTGCTCGCTCGATCGTTGAAATCTGGCGGAAAATGGTCAGGAACAGTAGTCTCCAGAGAAACGGGTCATATTTTGTGTTGAAAAAGTGAAGTCAGGGCCTTATATAGTCTGTCTATACGTCGGCCACGGCCCCGTGCTGATGCAGCATGGCCCCGTGCCGTGTTTTATTATTTCTTATGTATCTTGGCATTTGGGCATGGGGGCGTGCCAGGTGGGCACGACCCCGTGTTCAGAGTGCTAGTACATTACCGGGCACGACCCCGTGTTCAGAGTGCTAGTACATTATTATTTTTTATATTGTGCACGTGTGTGTGACCATTTTTCCATGGTTCTTTTTGTACTTACCTGTTTCTCATCAAATCTTCAAGGATGCTGCTTCCCAATTACTCCTACAAAATGATTAAAAAGAAAAACATGCATATTTACAATTAACATTTGAGCGTTTTCCGCTCACGTATCTACTTCTTGAAGATCCATTTCAACTTCTTCATCCTCAATGAAGCCTTGGTAAAGCTTAAGTGTTTGTCCATTTACCGTGAAAGGTTCTCCGTTTGGACGCTTAATTTCTACCGCTCCATGTGGAAAGATTTGGGTGATGGAAAAAGGTCTCGTCCACCTTGACTTAAGTTTTCCCGGAAATAATTGAAGCCTCGAGTTAAACAATAGCACTTGACCCCCCTTCCCAAATTCTTTAGGTTTGCTTATTTTATCGTGTATATTTTCATGCGTTCCTTATAAATTCCGGAGTTGGAGTATGCTTGATTTCTCAATTCATCCAATTCGTTTAAATGATAGAATCGATTTTACCTGCAGTTTCTTGGTCTAGGTTTATGTTTTTTAACGCCCAGTAGGCTTTGTGTGCAATTTTTACCGGGAGGTAACATTTTTTTTCGTAGATGAGCTTATATGGGGTGGTGCCTATTGGTGTTTTGTAGGCGGTTCGGAAAGCCCATTAAGCATCGTTTAATTTACCCACCCAATCTTTTTTGTTTTGACCTATGGTTTTTTCTAAGATTTTTTAGCCCTTGATTTGTTACATCGGCTTGACCGTGGGTTTGAGGATGGTAGGCGGTTGAAAGACGGTGATAGGCCCCATATTTTGTTAAAATTTTATTTAATTGATTATTGCAAAAATGGGTACCTTTATCACTAATAAATGCTTTTGGAGTACCAAAACGAGAGAATAATCATTTTAAGAATTTTACCACAACTCTCCCATCGTTAGTTGGAAGAGCTTCGGCCTCGGCCCATTTAGACATGTAATCAACCGCTACAAGAATGTATTTGTTTTCTTTTGATGGTGGGAAAGGCCCATAAAATCCATACCCCAAACATAAAAAATTTCACAAATAAGAATGCCATTGTGAGGCATTTCATTTCTTGATAAGATATTACCTGTTCGTTGGCATGCATCACATGTTTTAATTAAATGGTATGTATCCTTATGGATGGTTGGCCAATAAAATCCAAAATCGAGTACCTTTAGTGCGGTGCTTGTGACGCCATGATGTCCTCCATATGATTCTTCATGATAATGGCAAAGAATTTTTCTTGCTTCTTGACCATGGATGCATCTTCAGATCAGTTGATCGGCACATATTTTGATAAGATATTGATCTTCCCAAAAATAGTGTTTTCGGCTCCTCGTTTATCTTTAATTTCAATGTTGAATTCTTGGAGGAGAAGAATCCACCGGATCAAATGTGGTTTGGCATCTTGTGTTTTGAAAAGGTATCGAAAGGAGGCATGGTCCGTATATGCTATTATTTTAGAAAGAACAAGATAGGAACAAAATCTATCAAAAGTAAATACTACGGCTAGTAACTCTTTTTCGGTTGTTGTATAATTTTCTTGAGCATCGTTAAGAGTTTTACTTCCATAGTATATAGGGTGAAAGTGTGTTTCTTTTCGTTATCCTAAGACGGCTCCAACTGCAAAGTCGCTTGCTTCGCACATGATTTGAAAAGGTAGTTTCCAATCAGGTGTTATCATGATTGGTGAATTGACTGGCATTTATTTTAGGGTAAGGAAAGCTTTATTGCATTCCTTGTCGAAGATGAATGGTGTATCTTTTTCAATTAATTTTGTTAGAGGTCTAGAGATTTTTGAAAAGTCTTTGATAAATCTCCTATAAAATCCGGCATGTCCTAGGAAACTTCGAATGGCTTGAATGGTGGATGGTGGAGGTAATCGGGAAATAGTGTCTATTTTTGCCCGATCAACTTCCATTGCTTCGCTTCAGATTTTATGACCAAGTACTATTCCTTCAGTTACCATGAAGTGGCATTTTTCCCAATTAAGGGCGAGGTTAGTTTCCTTACATCGGGATAACATTCGTTCAAGGTTATCAAGGCATTGGTCAAATGTATCTCCAAAGATAGAAAAATCATCCATGAAAACTTCCATGGTTTTTTCTATCATGTCATGGAAGATAGCCACCATGCAATGTTGAAACATAGCGGGGGGTGTATATATGGGATGACCCATATCTATTAGGATAAGGGGAGATAGAATCCTTAGGAGATGCGTGACGAGAGAGGAATGTTTAGAGATCCTTAGGCACGTTCATGAAGGGTTAACGGGAGGTCACCATGGTCCACATGTCACCGGCCAAAAAGTGTTTGATTGTGGGTTTTATTGGCCTTCGGTCATTAAGGATGCTCTAGAGTTTGTTAGGAGATGCGATGCGTGTCAATGCACCGATAATATCTAATTCAAGGATGAGATGACCCAAAATCCGATCCAAATTCTTGAAATCTTTGATGTGTGGGGCATCGACTTCATGGGACCTTTTCCTGTCTCTAGCGGGAATAGGTACATCCTCGTGGCAATCGATTACATCTCTTAGCGGGTTGAAGCTCAATCTTTACCTACGAATGATGCCCGAGTGGTGGTGAGATTCCTCAAAAAGTTATTCATGCATTCCGGTACATCGAGAGCTATCATAAGTGACCGTGGCACTCACTTTTGCAATGCCGTGATGGAGAAGGCATTGGCACACTACGGGGTCACTCATTGTTTTTCTACCGCGTACCACCCTCAAACTAGTGGTCAAGTCGAAAATGCGAACTGAGGGGTGAAGAGAATCTTAGAGAAAACGGTAGGGAAAAGTAGAAAAGATTGGTCGGATAAGCTTGATGATGTGTTGTGGGCGTTTTGAATCACTTACAAAACACCCTTAGTGTCACACCCCGACCACGTAAAACAACAAAACGTGGCGGAAACGTCGGGGAGTGTTGTAACAGAATCATTGTTTCACAACCATGGATTAAAGAATTTCGTTTTTTTTAATTAAATGTATTACATTACATTGGAATTAGAAACAAAACATGAACAAATAGACTTTTATTATTATTAAGTCGCTAAGGCCTCGTCCGTTCCTATGTGAGCATGCATCAATATCATCATCAAATATCATCAACTATGGTACCTGAAACACATGTGAAAATACGTCAGCATAAAAATGCCGGCGAGTACATAGGTTTTATGTGAGTGTCAGATTCATGGCTCGTTTTACATGTTGCAATACTTATTTAAAAACCTTATTTTGAAAAGTATAGTATTGCGACATAATTAACCAACTCAAATCAAGTTGGATATGATTTATAAAATCTCGTAGCCATGATTCTTAACTCCAAAACATTTTGTTTTATTAAATCAAATCGTAAAACATCTCGTAGAAACTCATTAATAAGACTCGTATGGTTTATATTATTCAGAAAACATAATTGTGTGATATTGTTTCAAAATCGTTTACCCAAGTGATCTAGATAACGCAACGATATATAATGTGTTAAAAGCACTTATATATAGGAAGTACCAGCGGTGTATCCACCATGCTTTTAACACATTACACCCGCCTCGTTACCTAATCACTTCCCTAACCCAACGGCTCAAACAGTTACAAATGGTTCACATAAATCAAATGGTTACAAACGGTTCACATAAATCCAACGATTTCAAATGGTTCACATACATCAAATGGTTACAAATGGTTCACATACATCCAATGATTTCAAATGGTTCACATACATCCAATGATTTCAAATGGTTCAAAACGTAAAACAATTGTGCTAGCGTGTTAAGTGAACATACATAGCAAGACATAATGAAATCATGTACTAATAGTGTACTAATGAACATAGCAAGTATATGATATGAAAACATGGAAAGCATGAAAATAACAAGTAGGCACATGTGTTTCACCCCAAAACGTTTGGAAAACAGTAAAAGAGGGGTCTATGTACTCACTTGAGGATGCTTCGATGTCTTGAATAACAATCCAAGCAAAGCTAGAGGGATCACGGAATCAAACGGCACCTAATATAGGTAACTATGTTAATAACCGGACCTAAATCGGGAGATCGGATAGAATGAAGTTTCGTGAACCAAATGAGTATAGGAACTCATGTAATATGGTTTAACAATGCTTACATTCTAAAATGAAACCTATTTCTAAGTGCTTACGACCCATTAAGACTCGTTAAGATAGCTTACGCTACTTTAACGCGTCGTTCGCGTAAAACGCGTTCAGAACGCCTAACTAGTCCTATGACAAGTATTATATGCCTTAACATGTCTAATAATGTTACCTAATCAGTTTAGATGTGAAAATTTAGGTTACATATGCTTAAAATGAATTTATGCGTAAAAAGGGCATTTTGGTCATGTATCTAAGGCATATAAACTACCTATCATACAACTACTTAAACGAAGTGACATAAGGTATAACCTCGGAAGGTTATTCCCTATACAACTATGGTCACTTAATGTGTTTGGATGGATCCTAATGATCGACCAAACGGGTCGGGTTCGAAAGTATAAGCGGTTGTTTAGACCGCTTACCTTACGACCCTACATAAGCACTAAACCTAAAGTGACGAGCTAAACATGTTAAAACATGTTTAACGAGGTTTAAAAAAACAGGTTTGGTATCAAAACAAATGGTTTTGATACCTAAAAGTAGTTTGGTTACAAAATACGTAAGAATACGTATTTTGGCGAAACTACGTCTCGCCACTATGCCTAGATAACGTGGTAATCATTAGGTATAGTCATAAGAGACTAAAACCATCGTGATTACGCTCACGTTATGAAGTTCAACGAACTTCATGTTGACCATAAACTGGTCAATGTAGAAAGTCAAACAAAGTTTGACTTTCATGCTAAAAACGCGTAAAAGAACGAAAGAGGACTTACAAAAGGTCCAAGAACGGAAGTTTGACCCGATTATTCTCAGGTATGAAGTGAAAGCGCCTCAACTTAGAGAAATATCAGATCAAATGTGAGTTTGAGAGCAAAGGGGGTGGGGTTTATATAGTTTTTGCACAACCGTTAGGATCGTTCATCGAAAAACGAGCTTCGATCTCATCCGTACACATGTGCCCAAGGTTTTGTGAAACCATGGGAGCCCCTAGTTTCATTAAAACCATGTGCAAATGAGGGGAACAGATGGAACAAGCTGGAATTTAGATTTTTCATTTTGGTCCCTTCCTAAGATAACTATGGAAGATTGTCAATTTTGGTCCCTGAATGTACAAAACATGGTTTTTGATGCATTTT
Organism: Helianthus tuberosus; assembly: GCA_030545235.1. Lineage (NCBI taxonomy): Eukaryota > Viridiplantae > Streptophyta > Magnoliopsida > Asterales > Asteraceae > Helianthus > Helianthus tuberosus. The sequence goes on from CM060397.1 coordinate 98,445,251, forward strand.
TGACACGTTTAAGCCCCGTTAATCCCATTTCAAGGCTCTAAAATGAAGTTAAAGTATAGGGAACATGAAACATGCTCAAAAATATCTTGGATGTCAGTTCGTTTGTTCGTACGGTTGCGTTGTTCGGTTAATTACGATGAAACACGAACGAATGCGAAAAACGATCCAAATTACGCGACGAATGGAATTTTATCATGCCAATCACTAAAATAAAATATTTTAATGATTACATAAAGTTTTGGATGTCCGGATGTATTCAGAACGTAAGATATGCGCGAAAATGCAAACTTATGCACTTTTTGACGCTTTTAGTCCCTGAATGACCAAAAAGTTTATTTTAGCACACCGAACCCCTCAAAGCCTATTTCTAAGCTATTTAAAGGATATTTAGGGTATGTTTAACTTATGGTCATGTTCCGAAATGTTCGTTACAGTACAAATCGGCATACTTTCGTAGTTTGTCGAAATTAGTCCCTGTAAGCGAATAAACTTGATTTCGCCACACCAAACCCTCCAAAACTTATTTCTAAGTTATGTAAAGGTTATTTAAGGTATGTTAAGCGTATTTCACTATTCCGGAGTTTTCGTTGCACTAAACCGGTTATATTTACGCATCAGTGCGCGTATAACCTTCCAGAAAGCGATTTAAAGCTTGAAATCGAACAAGAATTTATATGTGCAAAAGATACACATATTTATCCAAATCCCAAGTATGAAATACAATATTTAATTGGTTTGGTATTTGTTTGATGGTCGCAGAGGCACAGGTGTCACACTTAGGTACCACTCCTTTCATGATCGTATATGGCAAAGCTTGCCATCTCCACGTAGAATTAGAGCACCATGCGCTTTGGGCTCTTAAAACCCTTAAATTAGATCTTACCAAAGTGGCGAGAAAGCGTTACTTCCAAATTCACAAGTTGGAAGAATTTAAAGATGCAGCGTATGCACGTTCTTGGAGTATCAAGGAAAAAACGAAAGCGTAGCATGATAGGAAGTTGAGGGATTTGAAAGAGTTTATGGCATGTGACAAGGTGTTTTTATATAATTTGAGGTTGAAATTGTTCACCGGGAAGTTGAAATCGAAGTGGATAGGTTCATATTTAGTGAAGGAAGTGTTTCCGTATAGTATAGTGGAGTTACAAAACGAAACCGACGAAAATACGTGGAAAGTGAATGGCCATAGGTTGAAACACTACTTAGAAGGGTCGATTGATCCCACTGAGATGGAGGAAACTCCTCTCGAAGTGCCCCCTCGCACCACCGTTTCGAGCCTTGAGTGAAAACTCAAGTGTAGAGTTTGTATATTTCGTTTTGGTATTTGTTTCGTATTTTTTGGGTCGCTAATGGTTGCTTTTCATGGTTTTTGTTTAGTGTTTTTGTGTCGTTTCGTATTTTGCAGGAAATCATTACCATCACTGAGCAGGAATCTACGAAGAAATCGAGTATTAGGGAAGTTTTCATGGCCGAAAGGGGTTTGGAAAACATTTGGGTTGATTTGGGTAAGTTTCAAAAATTTTTCTAAGGTATAAAGCCACAAAAAAGGAGGAAACTTTCTGATGTTATAGGGGTTTGGCGGCCCGTGATATATAAGCTTAATACTCTTGCAGCCTTTTAAAGCATATTTAAACCGGATAAAAATGATGGCGTCGCGGCCCGCGGCACCTTGACCCATCCCTGTCGCGGCCCGCGATACTTTTAAAAAATTCGTAAAGTCAGGTCCGACGCCCCAAATCTGCAATTTTTGACCTAAATCTTTCTATTCTTGTCCCCGGAAACAGCGCAAAAAACTTGATGTGCTAAAAGTAGCTTAATAAAAACAAACTTAATTAACCTAATCTACACACGAAGCAATACTCTAGACTCTCTAAACTCGACTAAACTACTGACCGGCAAGTGAACCGATCAACTCAAGGAAAGATCAGTAAGTCCGGATATCGAACGCACATGACTCAATTTAACTACGCTAATTAATTTACCTTGACTGACACTGACACGGACATGACACTAATTGGTTTTATATTGGGGGGGGGGGGTTTACTAAAATTCCTAAAATTGCAATTTAAAATAAAAATAATCAATTAACTAAGACAAACGTGAACGCGATTGAAACTAGGGATTCACTCAGTGATGACAAATGACTACTTAGGTTGGACTCCTAATTGATATCGTATGGCTTTCTATCAGATGGTAATGTGTTATGGAATCGGGATCTTTAAATGCTAAATCCTAAGAATGACCAAACAATACCCCCGACCCTTCTCGGGAAGACACCTATGGAATTCTAAAGAATTGTTATGACTACCGGTTAATTAGATTAGCTTACGGTTATTTAAATTATCTAGAAAAGTGCCCTAATTTGACTAACTACTTCATAGTTGAAAGTCTAAGGCAACTAAGGAACTTGATCTAGTTTAATAGACAATGACTTGATAAGGGAACTAAAACCGGCTTCTTACGAGACCTAATTCTAACAATTTACCAATTTAGACCTATTAATAACCTAGCACTTTATAGTGACCAGAATTAGTAGAATAAATAACCGAATTAAATCATGAAAACTGTTTCTATGGTTTATTGGCCAATTCACCATAAGATTACCTTTATCCCCAAAAGACCCGATAATCGACAAATTCCTATTATACGAAAGACATTCATCAGCATATATGTGAAACAGATAATCAATTAATAAAACATGTAAGGATATGCATATACACCAAATCTAAGTAACAAAGTTCTTTACTTTTCAAGAAAAAATCCATAAAACATATTAACAAACGATAAAAATCCAAACTTTATTCAACTAGTCATCTCAACTTAAGTAGCTTAACTAGTTTAGCCAAGAAATGTGATTAAAAACGAATAAACAATAGTCTTGAACACAAAATTCATCTTAGTAGGAAAGAAAAATAAGAAACAAAGAAAATCGGGAAGACAAAACCCGTAAATCTTCAATCTTTAAGCTGCAAACTCCTACCAAGCAATTCTGTATGCTCAATTGCCATCAAATCTTGCTAAACCAGAGCTCCAAGTTGCACACATTCTTCCAACATCGTCTAGGTTTTTTTTATTTTCATAACATTGTATTTATACTTGTTAAAGGACCAAAAACCCTCACTTTCGCGACATTGGATTGAAACTGGGACTCTCATGGGCCGCGATAGCCAAGGCATACGCTATCGCGGGTGGCGGCGTCCCCATATCAGTCAACGAGTCAAACTAAGCTTTTGGCTACCTGCGATAACTATATGCTCATTTGTCGCACCCCATCAAACCCTAAAAACTTGCTTTTTCTTCACCGTTTCATCTTTCGGGCTTTCGTTCGCGATCCGGTACTAGGTTTTCTCAACTTTTAGCTCATTTTCTACACTTATCAGTTGTTTTTATCCACCAAGACCTACAAAACATAAATAAACCAAAAGTATGTACATTCAAAATTAAAACGAAACTAAATCTAACTAAAAACGCATAAACTATACAAGAATAATAAATGTATTTTACAATACATCAAATATCCCCACACTTAATATTTTTTCGTCCGTGAAAAAGAATAGTGCAAACGGAATCAGAATCAGATAAAATATTCGGGTTCAAAGATCTAGATTACTTATTAAAATTAAAACTCATCTTAACCGCAGTTACAAGTATGCTTATGCACTTAAACCCAAACCCGGTTCCAAGCCCTTATTATGCAATTTATGTTTAAGTGTAGTCAATCTACCTGGGGTCTCACACTAAAATCCGCAGTTTCCCCTAATCCCTCCTTAAGCTCATGGAACAAAAGGAACAGTCACTGGACTATTTCCTAACCATTTTATACCAAAATCAAAAGAATTTAACATCAAACTTTTTAATCCTCTCTCTTTTTTTTTCTTTCTTTTGAGAACTAGACTTTGCATACCTAACCCAGAGGCTGTCTCAACTAGAGTCACCATCCCCGACAGCGACAACATAGGCGTCGGTAAATTAATTAGCGTAGTTAAATTGAGTCCCGTGGGTTCGATATCCGGACTTACTGATCATTACTAGAGTCGATCGGTTCACTTGCCGGTCAGTAGTTTAGTCGAGTTTAGAGAGTCTAGAGTATTACTTCGTGTCTAGATTAGGTTAATTAAGTTTCTTTTTATTAAACTACTTTTAGCATATCAAGTTTTTGGTGCCGTTTCCAGGGACTCTTTGGCAATTGCGTTGATTACTTTATATGGACTTATTTGACATCATACGTGCTAGTTGTTTGTTTGAGTCGTAGGAGTCTAAATATTTATTTTTATAGTGTCTTTTAATTTTTATTATTTTTAATTTTATCGAGTCATTTGTGTCGTATTACTTGTCTAATTGTCAGTTTTGTAGTGAATGCCCCAAACACGTTCGCAAGGATCATCGCCGAACCCGCCAACGGACAAGCCATCCTTCTCCTCTTCAACCCCTAAGGTAAGCACATCTCTTTCCTCATCTTTCGCCCATTCTGACTCCACCCTCCAATCTAAACCACCTAGCTTTGACTTCACACCGAAGTCATCACCCCATAATTCTCCACTACCTTCCCATCCTACTAGTCCACAACCCGCTGCACCAAACATGGCCGACTGTCGTATGGTCCACCAACAATCCACCACCGGTTTCACCGGTGTGAACTCACCCATCACCCTTCCAGTAGTGAACAATGACAAATCCTGGCATATCACGTCCTATATTATGACCGCTATCACCAATTCCTGCCAATTTCACGGTCGTGATGACGAGGATGCCCCTGCCCACATTAACCGTCTTACTCGAATTTTCAGCACCTTTTCTATCAAAGGTGGTAATCTTGACGCCCATTACCTTCAGCTCTTCCCGTTCTCACTTACTGGTCGCGCAGCCACATGGCTTGATTCGCAGCCAGCATGTTTTTTCACCACCTGGGCTGCCCTTAGAGATGTTTTCCTTTCTAAGTACTTCCCACCTCCCAAAGCATCTCGTCTTCGCGATCAGATCCATTCGTTCCGAATGGAGCCTAACGAGCCCTACTACCTAGCCTGAGAGAGATTCCAAAGTTTACTATCCTCAGCATGGCCTGTCAGACTGGGCACTTGTAGAGAAATTCTACAATGATCTCGCTCCTAAGACCAGAGCTTAGTTCGATACCTCAGCAGGAGGCCACCTAATGGGTAAGAAAACAGTGGCCGAATGCAATGAACTTTTTGAACGTTTTGCTCATTCTGATCATGAACAACAATCTACTTCCAGGAATTCCATTCCTGTGTCTAGTACTTCCTTAGCCACTCGAGGAGTACACCAAGTTAGGTTGGAAACAACGGTAGCAGCTGCTTTAGATTGCTTTAAGAGAGAAGTTAGTAGGGAAATTCAAGAGTTGAAGAATAAGGTCGATAAGCGTGACGTTTATAGGGTAGGTTACAGTACAAATGAGTGCCCAATGCTCACTCAAGAGCAGGTCGAGTACATTACTGGTCAAAGTCGAGGTCCCATGAACCCTCTTAATAATAATGATTATAGTTCTAATTGGCGAAATAATAATAACAATAATTTTCACTCTTCCGGTAACCCCGTAGTTTCCAATCGGGTTCAAATCAAAATAGGGGGCAGGGTCATTATTTTGGTGGGGATTCAAATCAAGAGGGTCGATACTTTAATGGGGGTTCAAATCACCAGGGTCAGTTTGGTAGTTTATGTTCAGGGGGTCAGTAAGCTAGTGGAGGTTCAAACCAAGAGGGTCAAACTAGGAGTGGGGGTTCAAGTGGTAGTTTAAATAGGATTCAGTAACTTCTTTCTCAATTAGTGGTTAAGGATCAGGTCACTCAAAAAATGTTAGCGGAACATGACCTTTTGAAGAATCAACAGTCCGCACTATTAGATCTTCAGCGGTCCATAGGTGGTATTTCTAGGCAATTGCAAGAACAACAGCCAGGTCAATTCTCGGGTAACACTCTACCCAACCCGGCTGCCCATCAAGCAAAAGCAATCACCACTCGAAGTGGTAAGACTTTAGGAGAGGTAGTTAGAGAGAGAGTCAAGGATGAGGATGAGGAAGTAGTAGACGAAGAGATAGAGATGGAGGCTCCAGGGAAGGTGCAAATTTGGCTAGACCCAGAAAGTACCGCACCTAATCGTGAGCCCTAAGTTGAGAGTAGGGTAGAAAACAGGCCGATAGAGATTAGGCCTTTACTACACATAGATCATTCACGTGTTCCTTACCCCGCCCACCTTAAGCAACAAAAGTATGCTAAGTAATACGAGAATTTCCTTGACATGTTCACACAACTCAAGATTAACCTCCCATTCATTAAGGCACTCCAGCATATGCCAAAATACGTCAAGGTTTTGAAAGACCTTAAACGTAAGACAAGATGGGGGAGATCTCAAACATTCCATTAACCGGGGGTTGTTTCGTGGTGGTTTTGAACAAATTAACAGAGAAACTAACCGACCTGGGCATCTTCACCATTTCGTGTCTATTTGGTGCTGCCATTACTCCCGCTCGCGCATTAGCTGATCTATGTGCTAGCATCAACTTGATGCCATTCTCTCTTTATGAGAATGTTGACTTAGGAGAGCTCACTCCCACTCATTTGCCATTGTCTTTGGCCGACCGCTTGGTCAAGTATCCACGTAGGATCATAGAGAATTTGCTCGTTAAGGTTGATAGGTTTGTTTTTCTCGTAGATTTTGTTATTCTAGATATGGAGGCCGACGAGAGAGTTCCCATCATATTAGGTCGTCCATTCCTTCGCACCGCAAAGTCACTCATAGATGTCTTTGATGGTAAGATCACACTCCACATTGGTGACGAGAATGCCACATTTGAGATTGCTAGGTCTATGCAACATCCGAGTGGTAGAGATGATGATAGTGGTTCGTGTCATTCTGTTTATTTTCTAAATTCATTTATCTCATACATAGATCAGTGTCTTGAGTATATTAGTGGAGCTGATTTGGAGAGTGAGAGAGTAGTAGACGAGGAGGTTGAGGAAGAAGATGTAGGGGAGGACGTATTATGGGTTCCCGAAATGATTGAACTTAATGAGATTAGTGAGGAGAGTGATCTCATTGATATCCTGGCCCCTTTAGAGCTTAAGGTCCTTCCTTCACATTTAGAGTATGCCTTTTTAGGAGAGCATTCGAGTATGCCCATCATCATTTCTTCTAAGTTGATGGAGGAGGAGAAGTTGAGGTTACTTGAGGTGTTAAGAACACATAAGGAGGCTATTGCATGGAGGCTATCAGACATAAAGTGGATAAGTCCTACCTTTTGAACTCACCGGATTCTCATGGAGGAAGTTTATAAACCGGTGGTGCAATCGCAGAGGCGCCTCAATCCAAACATGCAAGAGGTAGTAAAGAAAGAGGTGTTGAAGTTGATGGAGGCTAGGTTGATATACCCAATTTCAGATTCCTCTTGGGTGAGTCCAACTCAAGTCATCCCGAAGAAGGGAGGGATAACTGTTGTTATGAATGAGAAGAATGAACTCATCCCATCACGTACGGTCAGTGGTTGGCGAGAATGTATTGATTACCGAAAATTAAACTACACTACCCGAAAGGACCATTTTCCGCTTCTGTTTATCGACCAAATGCTAAAGCGTCTGGCGAGGCAACAATATTATTATTTCCTTGACGGGTTTTCAGGTTACTTCCAAATCCCCATCGCATCGGAGGATCAAGAGAAGACAACCTTTACATGTCCTTATGGCACGTATGCGTACCGATGCTATTTGGATTACGTAACGCTCTGGCGACTTTTCAGCGGTGTATGGTTTCCATCTTCCAAGATATGATTGAGAGTTCCATGGAGGTCTTCATGGATGACTTTTCGGTTTATGGAAATTCTTTCGATCAATGTTTAGTTAATCTTGATGGCATGTTGAAGAGGTGTGTGGAGACGAAGTTGATGCTCAATTGGGAGAAGTGTCACTTCATGGTGACGGAAGGGATCGTTTTAGGACATAAGATTTCCCGAGCAGGCATAGAGATGGATAGGGCTAAGATAGATACCATTAGTAGGCTTCCCCCACCAACGAGTGTGAAATCGATTAGAAGCTTCCTTGGTCAAGCGGGATTTTATAGGCGTTTCATTAGGGATTTTTCCGAGATCACACACCCCATGACCAGACTCCTTGAGAAGGACGTTCCTTTCGTCTTTGATAAGGAGTGTCTCAAAGCCTTTGAGTTCTTGAAAGAGAAACTCGTGAGTGCCCCCATTCTCGTTTCACCCAACTGGAGCTTGCCCTTTAAGCTCATGTGTGACGCACATGATTACGCGGTCGGTGCGGTTTTGGGGCGAAGACGTGAAAGTCATTTCCACCCGATCTATTATGCAAGAAAAACTCCACCCGATCTATTATGCAAGCAAAACTCTAAACGGTGCCCAAGAGAATTACACCACCACGAAGAAGGAACTTCTAGTTGTAGTGTACGTATTCGATAAGTTTCGTTCATACCTCATGCTGTCAAAACCATCATTTTTATTGATCATTAGACTTTGTGTTTTCTCTTCCAAAAGAAGGACGCTAAGCCCCATCTCATATGATGGATTTCCTACTTTCTGAGTTTGACATAGAAATCAATGATAAGAAAGGAGCGGAGAATGTGGCGGCCAGTCACATTTGGATTAGAGGATCCGGGTAGAGAGGAGATTCGTGAGGAGGTAATAGGTGATAGATTCCCTCACGAATCGATTGAGTTTGTTGATGCGGAGAAGGAAGGTATGCCATGGTTCAGTGATTTGGCAAATTACCTTGCTAATGGGCTGGTGTTGAAGGGTATAAGTACCCAACAAAAGAAGAAATTCTTTAGGGACATGAGGAGGTATATATGGGATGACCCATATCTCTTAGGATAGGTGAATATAGAATCCTTAGGAGATGTGAGACGAGAGAGGAAGGTTTAGAGATCCTTAGGCATGTTAATGAAGGGTTAACGGGAGGTCACCATGGTCCACATGTCACCGCCCAAAAAGTGTTAAATTGTGGGTTTTTATAACAACCCTCCTAAAAACCTTAAAACACCCTAAACGTTCCTATTGTACCCCGAACATACATTAACGGGCCTAAATAACCTTAATATTTATAAAAATCAAATAAAAACAAATAAATACCGCCTCTTGCGGGGCGCGACCCCCTTGGGTTTGCGAGTCGCGGGCCACGACCTAATGTATCAGGGCGAAACCACATTGCGCCACGTGGCATAACACCCGGACGAGCTATATGTGGTGACTAACCAAGACTAGGACCTAGCCTAGCCTCTCGCGATCCGCAAGAACGAGACAGGAAAGGGTCGCGGGGCGCGAGTCGCCATTGATCAAAGCTATAAATAGAGGTCGATGCCTCAGTCTTCAGTCGCTCATTTCTTTTCTTTCCTCTATCCCTATAATAGCAAAGTAGTGTTCGAAATTATACCCCTAAAAAGCAAAGCTCTGCCTCGTTGTAAGTATTATAACCCCGATCACGTATTTGTTACCCTACCTGATTGATCTAGGGATCCGTAACGCATGTCAAGGCTCTGCCTGACCCAGTTCGTTGGATTTCTGTCTCGGTAGTATGGCTAATGTGAAATGGGTTATCTTACTAACACGTGTGCGTTGTTTAATTTTTAATAGATATTAACTAGGAAAATCGTCAGGAAGCTATAGTATTATCTAAGTCAACATTGTGAGTCTGTTCTCTTTTTGTAAACCCTTTTTAAATCATTGTTTCAAATATTTTACAAAACCCTAAATGGCTTACAATGATTAAGTTTCTGTGATTCTAAATTATCATCAGTATGTGGGGTTTTGTATACATTACTTGACACTCGTTACTATTGCGAACAGTAGCATGATCGCAAGCATGAGGGACAAAGGTTGCCCAGTAGCAATGTTGTATTGAATAATTGGATAGATATAAGCATTGTAAGTCTTAATACTGTAAAGTTATAAAAGCTTGTTTTGATTAAACTGGGATGCACTCGCCAATATTTCTTGCTGATAAAACCTTTTTAAAATGCATTTTAGGTAACTTAATGTGAAGCTAATAGAAGTCAGCTGGAGAGCACTGAAGGCTTAAGAAAGTGGCTATAAAAGTTACCTAAATAAAAAGGAGTTTATGTTTTCAATAATTAGTGTTTTATCCTAATAAATGTATTGTCAATGAACTTGGGTTTTATCCCATTTATTAGTTATAAAAGTTTGGTGTTTAAAATCTGATAAAATATTTCCTAACTAGGGTCCTGATGTTTAAATTCCGCTGCCAAATTAATAAACATCGATACCACCAGCTCTGTGTACTCGCGGTCGCGCGCCCCCGGGGCAGGGGTCGGGGGTTGCGACAGGAGGTGGTATCAGAGCTACAACCACTGGTTTAAGCCACTGAAGTGTTCTGCTAATACCTAAATTTTAACCAATTGTGTTAGGAAATAATCTATGTGACTATGTGTAAACACGTATATTATTGTGTTGTGTTATTTGAAAAGTTGGTAGTTTACAGTATGAGTAAGCAATGTACATCCGACGATTACCGTCAATTAGCTAGTTCCCCAAAGAGTGAAGGAACCTCATTTCAGCGTACTCCTTCGGGGTACTCTGCTGATACTGAGGAAGGAATTTTCATCTTTAAGGCACAATCTGAGGAACCATTCCCCCCCCCCCCCAAAAAAAAAGAAATGATGGTTTAGTAGGGGAGCACATAAGAGGAGGAAGAGGATGAAGAAATTACAACAGCAAAGAGTGTTAGTGAAAGCCAATAGGGAAGTGAATGCCCAAACCCAGGAAGCAGTTAATAGACCATTATGGGAAGAGGAACTAGATAGACAGCTAGCAGATTTCCATATGTTAGCCACCACTGCAACAGATCTAAATCTTGATCAAATAGCTGAACCACAACCATTGCCATTATTCCCCAACCAACCAATGGAGTAAGAACTTAACCAGGTCAACCAATTCCCCATACCAGCATTTGACCCCAACGAGATACCTAGAATCCCAGCACCAAATCCTTTAGAGTATGATCCATGGGAAGATGACAATAGGGTATATCAGGAACTATATCCTCATGACGAACCAGTACCCATACCAAATCCCATAGCACAGTATACTGACCTAAATCCTTTAGATACTCTGGAACGACAACAGGTATATTCAAAGTGTGTTAAGCAACCCATATCCATACGGAGAACCCATACCTCGATACCCTAACCCAGTACCAGCACCACTACCACCCATGAGTGAAGAGAATGTGCAAGAACTTCGCACATATGGCGAAGAGTTAGTAGAAAAAGGAAATAGGATACGACAGATAGGAGAGAAACTCGTCTGGAAGTATGACGAGCGAGAAATGCAGTATTGAGCAAACGACACCTAGTATAATATCTATATATATAAATATATATGTGTGTAGTTTGAAAAAAAACAAATAAACTAAAATAGATAACCTAATACCTATCGATGCATAACTACTAGTGTGTTTATTTTCAGTAGAAATTTGCAATCCATGCATGCATATATATATATATATATATATATAAAGAGTAAAGTCACAATATTCGACGTTTTTGGATCAATTTGTTTGTGTGATTGTTTGTATTAAATCTTATTCTGTGATATTAATACCTGATAAATGTTTACAAATTAGATGGACAACAAAGTAAATCAGGAAAACCAGAATAATGATAATAACGGAAACCAAGTAGATAACAGTGCCATCCAACATATAGTAGCACAAGGAATTATAGATGCTATGCCATATATTATCAAGACTGTTAAGGAAGCAGAAAATAATAAAACTGTAATTGGAAGTAAACGTCAACCTACTGAACCAAGTCATAGCGTGAACGAAAATAGCGGACCACTAACCCAAGTACCTATTCCAAAAGAAGAAGAATTGTTTCATATGGTTGTTCTTATAAAGAATTTTGTTATTGTAAACTAATAGAATTCTTTGGCAATGAAGGAGCCATTGCAGCCTTACGCTGGATAGAAAAGACAGAAGCAGTCTTAAAAATAAGCAAATGTGCAGATGAAAATAAGATTATGTTTGCTTCTAATCTTTTTAAGAATGCAGCCCTAGAGTGGTGGAATACCATTCTCCAGTCCAGAGGAAGTGATAGAGTTTATAATATGGAATGGATCGACTTTAAGGATATAGTCGAAAGAAAATTTTGTCCTCCCCATGTAAAAGAACAAATCGCCAATAAGTTCTTAAATCTTAAAATGACTGGAATAGACTGCAAAGGTTACACTACCATATTCTTTGAATATGCTAAAATAGTACAAACCTTAGCCTCACCAGAACCAGTTCTAATCTCCCGTTACATTTGGGCATTAATTAGTGAGATCAGACACGTAGTCAAGGCAGCTAGACCACAAACTATAGAAGAAGCAGTAGAACTTGCCAATACCTTGATTGATGAATTGGTGCGTACGCAAGAAGAAAATCATAGAAAGAACCTAGCTCAAAGGCTTACCCCAAGAATTTCGCTACGGAAATTCCAACCGTGGGAAAGATACAGGTTCTTCCTTTGCACCTTATTGTAAGTCTTGTAAAAAGAAGCATTACGGAAAATGTGCAAGGTATGGTAATTTTTGCAAGAAACCCGGGCACAAGGAAGAAGAATGTCGATCGAAAGCTAGTAATAGGCTATGCTTCAATTGTGGAGAAGCTGGTCATATCAAACCGAACTGTTCGAAATTAGCTCTAGCGATAACCAACAAAGCTACGGTAACTGAAGGACCCAAGAAGAATGCCAGAGAATTTGTTCTAACAGCTGAAGAAGCCAAGATGATTCCGGATATGATTGCCGGTATGTTTTTAGTTAATGATATTTTTGCTAAAGTACTATTTGACTCTGGTGCAAACCAAAGTTTTATCAATACTTCTTTCTGCAAATTTCTCAATCAACCATTAACTAAACTTCAACAAGATTGTCTGGTAGAGACGGCAAATAGAGAGTCCATTAAAATAAGTGAAATCCTGTAGGGAGCAAGGATAGAAATTTTAAACCATGATTTTATTGCTAACCTTTACCCGATGAATCTGGTTGGATTTGATATCGTATTAAGAATGGATTGGTTGGTAGCCAATCATGCCAGTATTTTATGTGATCAAAAGTCAGTGCAAGTAAGTACACCAAAGGGTGAAAAGATCACAATTAAAGGAGACAAGCCAACTAGGTCAACAAAATTCATCTCTGTGATGAAAGCTGCGAGCTATGCAAGGAAAGGATATGATTTCCATAATCGTTAACACTAAAGGAAAAGAATTAAAAGATGTTCCCGTAGTATCTAAATTTTATGATGTCTTTCCAGAAGAGTTACCTGGATTACCGCTAGATCGAGTGGTTGAATTTAGGATTCACCTAATAACAGGAACGACACCGATTGCCAAGGCTCCATATCGATTAGCACCAACGGAGATGCAGGAACTGAAGAAACAGTTGGACAAACTTCTAGTGAAAGGTTTTATACAGCCTAGTTCATCTCCATGGGGAGCACCAGTCTTGTTTGTCAAGAAAAAGGACGGATCAATGCGTATGTGCATTGATTATCGGGAATTGAACAAGGTTATGATTAAAAATCGGTACCCATTACCGAGAATCGATGATCTGTTCGATCAACTGCAAGGAGCTCGATTCTTTTCTAAGATTAATTTACGCTTAGGATATCATCAATTGAAAGTACAGGAAGAGGACATTCCTAAAATTGCTTTCAGAACAAGGTACGGTCATTATGAATTTATAGTCATGCCATATGGTTTAACCAATGCCCCAACCGCATTTATGGACATGATAAACAGGATATGTAAACCATACCTGGATAAATTCATAATTGTCTTTATAGATGATATTCTAATTACTCTAAGAGTAAAGAGGATCATGCGAAGCATTTGTTTATACTTCTAAATTTGCTGAGAAAAGAAAAGCTTTATCTAAATTTTCAAAATGCGAATTCTAGTTACAAGAAGTGCAATTCCTTAGACATCTAGTTAATCATGAAGGAATTCATGTAGATCCCACAAAAATCAAGGCGATTACTAAGTGGAAAGTCCCTGAATCACCGACGAAAGTAAGAAGTTTGCTTGGAATGGCAGGATATTATAAACGTTTTATTCAAGATTTTTCTAGAATAGCCATTATGTCACACCCCCAAAATCCACAAGCGGAGTATTACCGCGAGGCGTGTGACTGACCAAGATCATACCACCAACCATACTGAACATTAAGTAAAGTAAAGTAAAACCCTTGCAAACAAAGCGTTTACTATTCACAAAACCAAAGTCCAAAACCAAGTTTATAAGTTAGCGGAAGCATAAAATCTAAAACCCATTAATAGTTTAAAAGCATAAAGTTTAATGTTAGGAACCCAACAGTTGGTTCCTTGCCACAACATCCACTCCTCGTGCAAGCTCCAGCCATGTACCTAACGACCTGCAAAGCATGCAGTAGTGTGTCAACAAAAAGTTGGCGAGTTCACAGTTGGTTGCCCGTTTTAATGTTGTTCCAAAAACCATAAGTTGTTAAGTTCCTTGTTCTTTATAAAAACATGCCATGGGGAGCTACCCGACTATTTTAAACCACTAGACCCGTTACCATATCGACTACTAACTTAAGTTATGTTGAGTGCCCCGAGTCAATATCTATCATCATTGACTAAGTGCCCAAGTATATTAGTCCACGCCCGTCCTCTGTGACACGGTGTGAGGCTTGTCAAACCTAATAGCGCTATTTAACTAATATCCCATTCGCCATTGGCCCGGCGATTAAGTCGGTATAAAATATGGGGGACTTAAAAATAGAGTTGTTGTCTAGTATGCTTAAGACGTGTATTATAACGGTTGTCACCCTTCCCAAGGAGGGCAGAGGTACGTATTCTACCCAAGGAGAATACGCAGATTGTATCCCACCCAAGATAGATAGTTATTGTTGTTTAACCCATTCCCAAACCACCGGGAATCCCATGCTTTGAAGAAAAGTGTGAACTCACCTTCGATTGCTCGGTTGGTATCTTAAAATGGTTAGAAGTCAAGGTAGGTCAATCACGTCCTATTACAATTACCATTTAGTTTATTAGTGTGTTCAAGTAAGGCACAAAGCTCCTACACGTATCTAACACGTACCATGCACTCACTTTGACAACTTATGTACATATACATATTCCACATATAATTACTCGTGATCAAAGCATACAATAATTCACATAACACTTTCATTGACATAAACAACATTCAGCTACGCATAAAACAACTTATTATGTTTCAGCTTTGACGTCCAAAACTGGGCTATTTTCGGGTATTTTTATAAAATAGTTGTCTTATTTCAAATATTCTAAATAATTTACAAAACGTTCTAAGTGGTCCACGTCAGCTTGTGTAAAAATCTCAGGACCTAATTCATTATTGGTTATTTAACAAAAATCATTTACTGGGCTGCAGTCAGATCCGTCACTTTCTGACTGCAGTGCATCGAACAATTTATTTAAAAATCATCGTCAGCCTGATTGGTGAAATTCCAATTGAATATTTTCGGCAACATCCGTTCCCAGCTACTATACGAAATTCATAGCCTAATAATATCCAGATTACAAGTTATAATGAAAAGCGTTACACGAATTTTCTGCAGAAAAATGCAGCTTTTTCTGCTGTGTAAAACGACTCTTTAGAAATAGTAAACGACCTCAGAAAAATGTGATTCCAACGCCATTTGAAGATTTTTTCAAAAACGTATAATTTAGACTTCAGAAAGTCAAGTTTTCGATAAAAACAACCCGTTTAGTGCCAACAGAAGTTGGCTGTAGAATCTCTTTTCACTATCCGAACTCCCCAACTTAATAACTAATGCACCCAACGACCCATATTGATTATATAGAGCAGATTATCGTCCTTATACGCCAACTGCATCATTAAAACAACAACATTTTTCCCATATGACTTCAAGATCCATCCCGCCTAAACCCTAGCAACTAACCGAGTGCAACACTAACCAAAACAACACCTAATTCACGCAACTCATCTGATCATCATATCCTCACATCATCATGCGTAATAAAAATCACAGGAACGGAGCCATAAATTTGCAGAATTTAAATCAAAACAACGTAACAAACTAACCGATAATGTGCAAGAATTCTCATATACGATTTTTATGCTTTCTAGTCTACCAATTAACATCATAACATTAAGTTCGTCAACAACAAATACCAACGCAGCCATGTATCAACTGAACTTAAAACTCAAACAACGTAGAATACTAACCGTACGAAGAAGAGAGATGCAAACGAGGGAGCTAGAGTGCGGAAGAGAGAGCACCGAAAAGAAGATAGATCGTGACAGGGGGTGGTGCTTGCTGCCGTCGGCCTTCAAGAGGAGTGTAGGGTTTGATATATTTTTTTGAAGCTAAAAGTACACACACACATCATATACATGCATGCGTAGATGAAGTTGCGCTGAATAACCAAACAAGAATGAAGTTGGGCCAATTTCTTTTGCGTTGGGCCGAGGATGGATGGGGCGGCTTTGAGGAGTGGGCCGCAAGGTGGTTTCGATTTGGGCCGTAACACATGAGGGTTTTAAGTTTGGGGTTAGGCCGAGGAAGTTTGGATCACGCTAACACATTACGGAATATATATATATATATATATATATATATATATATCGACTTATATAATTACCTTATGCTATTAGGATCATTGTTAAATATATACACATAATTAGCATTTAAATTACTCGTGACGTAGTAAACATAAATAGAATAGACGAGAATGGTGAACGGTTCTAACCTCGAAATTGCGGATTGTCACATCATCCCCAAGTTGAAAGAAATTTCGTCCTGAAATTTAGCACGCAGTCACTGAGGAAGCTAGTTGTGTCGTGTATTTTCCTGGGGTATGACACATTCCAATAATCAAATTGACCTGTAAGTCAATTAAGTTTGAATGGGGACCAAAACAGGAGGAAGCCTTTAAGATTTTAAAGCAAAGGTTAACCAACACACCCATACTCGCGTTACCATAAGAACTAAAGACTTGATAGTCTATTGTGACGCTTCTAAGTTAGGTTATGGATGTGTGTTGATGCAACGTCAAAAGGTTATAGCTTATGCCTCTAGACAACTTAAGAAACATGAAGAGAATTACATAACCCATGATCTAGAGTTAGAAGCTATATTTTTTCCCTTAAGATTTGGAGACACTATCTTTATGGTAGTAAGTTAATTGTCTTCACAGATCATAAGAGTTTAAGATATGTTTTTTGGGCAAAATGAATTAAACATGAGACAGGGATGCTGGATGGAGATTCTTAGTGATTATGATTGTGATATCTAGTATCATGCTAGAAAAGCTAATGTAGTAGCTGATGCTTTAAATCGAAAGTATCATGAAAAACCAAAATGAGTACATTCTCTTAGATTAAATCTGCAGATAGATTTAAATGAGCAAATTAGAGAGATACAGGAAACAGTAATCAAAGATGATGCTGAAAGATTAAAAGGAATGATTAAGGAATTAGAACAAGGAACAGATGGAATTTGGAGATTCCATAAGAAAAGGATCTGGATACCCAAACAAGGAAACCTACGCCACAGAATTTTAGAAGAAGCCTATACGATACATCCCGGTAGTAATAAAATGTATCAAGATTTAAGGAAAAATTTCGGGTGGATAGGAATGAAAAAGGATATAGCAACCTATGTTGCTAAGTGTCTAACATGTTCATAGGTTAAAGCTGAGCATCAGGAAACCTTCAGGATTATTGCAACAACTAGAAATGCCAATTTGGAAATGAGAATTGATAACAATGGACTTTGTTACTAAATCACCCAAGACACGAAAAGGTAATGATACAATCTGGGTGATTGTAGACAGATTAACCGAATCTGCTCATTTCTTACCTATGAAGGAAACTTTCAGTATGGAACAATTAGCCAAGTTATATGTAAATGAAATAGTTTCATAGCATGGAATTCGTTTATCTATTGTATCGGATAGAGATAGTCTTTTTACATCTCATTTTTGGACAAGTTTCCAAAAATCAATGGGAACCAAGTTAAATCTAAGCACCGCTTATCATCCACAAACGGACGGACAAAGCGAAAGGACAACTCAGACAATGGAAGATATGCTTAGAGCCTGTGTAATTGATTCGAAGGAAATTAGGATGATCATTTACCATTAATAGAATTTTCCTACAATAACAGCTATCATACCAGTATCAACGCTGCACCATTTGAAGCACTTTATGGACGAAAGTGCCGAACTCCATTCTGTTGGGCATAAATTGGAGAAAAGCAACTATGTGGACCAGAGATAGTACAAGAAACAACGGGCAAGATTATTCAAGTCAAGGAAAGACTAAAAGCAGCACAAGATCGTCAAAAGAGTTATGCAGATAACCGACGAAAACCCTTAGAATTTCAAGTTGGAGATAAGGTATTGTTAAAAGTTTCTCCTTAGAAAGGAGTAGTCAGATTCGTTAAGATAGGGAAGCTAAGCCCCTGGTATGTTGTACCTTTTAAGATTATTAAAAGAATAGGACCAGTAGCTCACCAGCTACAACTGCCAAAGGAAATGGCAGGAATATATGATGTGTTTCATGTATGTTACCTCAAGAAATGCTTAGCGGACGAATCATTAGTAGTACCTCTTTAGGATATAAAGGTAAATGAGAAACTTAAGTTTATAGAGAAACCTCTACAGATTGAAGATAGAAAGATGAAGAATCTCAAGCACAAGAGATTAATTCTGGTCAAAGTGAAATGGGATTCCAAGAGAGGACCAGAATACACTTGAGAGCTCAAATCGGAAATGCAACGGAAATATCCACACCTGTTCTAGAAGACCTCGAGGATGAGATCTAAAACAAGGTGGGGAGGATGTAACAACCCTCCTAAAAACCTTAAAACACCCTAAACATTCCTATTGTACCCCAAACATACATTAACGTGCCTAAATAACCTTAATATTTATAAAAATCAAATAAAAACAAATAAATACCGCCTCTCGGGGGGCCTGGCCCCCTTGGGTTTATGAGTCGCGGGTCGCGACCTAATGTATAAGGGCGGAACCACATTGCGCCACGTGGCATAACACCCCGTACGAGCTATATGTGGTGACTAACCAAGGCTAGGACCTAGCCTAGCCTCTCGCAGGCCACTAGACCGAGACAGGAACGGGTCGCGGGGCGCGAGCCGCCTTTGATCAGACCTATAAAGTATGTGCGGTTTTGTATACATTACTTGACACTCGTTACTATTGCGAATAGTAGCATGACCGCAAGCACTGGGGCCAAAGGTTGCCCAGTAGCAATGCTGTATTGAATAATTGGATAGATATAAGCATTGTAAATCTTAATACTGTAAAGTTATAAAAGCTTGTTTTGATTAAAGTGGGATGCACTCGCCAGTATTTCTTGCTGTTAAACCTTTTTAAAAAGCGTTTCGGGTAACTTAATGTGAATCTAATAGAAGCTAGCTGGAGAGCACTGAAGGCTTAAGAAAGTGGCTATAAAAGTTACCTAAATAAAAAGGAGTTTATGTTTTCAATAATTAGGGTTTTATCCATACAAATGTATTGTCAATGAACTTGGGTTTTATCCGTTTTATTATTTATAAAAGTTTGGTGTTTGAACTCTGATAAAATATTTCCTAACTGCGATCCCGATGTTTAAATTCCGCTGCCAAATTAATAAACACCGATACCGCCAGCTCTGTGTACACGCTGCCCACCCCCGGGGCAGGGGTCGGGGGTTGCGATAGTTTTATTGGCCTTCGGTAGTTAAGGATGCACTAGAGTTCGTTAGGAGATGCGATGAGTGTCAACGCACCGACAATATCTAATCCAAGGATGAGATGACCCAAAATCCGATCCAAATTCTTGAAATCTTTGATGTGAAGGGCATCGACTTCATGGGACCTTTTCCCGCCTCTAGCGGGAATAGGTACATCCCCGTGGCAATCAATTACATCTCTAAGTGGGTTGAAGCTCAAGCTTTACCTACGAATGATGCCCGAGTGGCGGTGAGATTCCTCAAAAAGTTATTCACACATTTCGGTACACCGAGAGCTATCATAAGTGACCATGGCACTCACTTTTGCAATGTCGTGGTGGAGAAGGCATTGGCACGCTACGGGGTCACTCATTATTTTTCTACCACGTACCACCCTCAAACTAGTGGTCAAGTCGAAAAGGCGAACTGAGGGGTGAAGAGAATCTTAGAGAAAATAGTAGGGAAAAGTAGAAAAAGATTGGTCGGATAAGCTTGATGATGCGTTGTGGGCATTTCGAATCGCTTACAAAACACCCTTAGGTACCACTCCTTTCATGATCGTATATGGAAAAGCTTGCCATCTCCCCATAGAATTAGAGCATCGTGCGCTTTGGCTCTTAAAACTGTTAAAATTAGATCTTACCAATGCGGCGAGATTCCAAATTCACAAGTTGGAAGAATTGAGAGATTCAGCGTATGCACGTTCTTGGAGTATCAAGGAAAAAACGAAAGCGTAGCATGATAGGAAGTTGAGGGGTTTGAAAGAGTTTAGGGCTTATGACAAGGTGCTTTTATATAATTCGAGGTTGAAATTGTTCACCGGGAAGTTGAAGTCGAAGTGGACAGGTCCATATTTAGTGAAGGAAGTGTTTCCGTATGGTATAGTGGACTTACAAAATGAAACCGACGGAAATACGTGGAAAGTGAATGGCCATAGGTTGAAACACTACTTAGAATGGCCTATCGATCCCACCGAGATGAAGGAAACTCCTCTCGAAGTGCCCCTCACACCACCGTTTCGAGCCTTGAGTGAAAACTCAAGTGTAGAGTATGTATATTTCATTTCGGTATTCGTTTCGTATTTTTCTGGTCGCTAATGGTTGTTTTTCGTAGTTCTTGTTTCATGTTTTTGTGTCGTTTCATATTTTGCAGGAATTCATTACCGTCACTGAGCAGGAATCTACGAAGAAATCGAGTATCAGGTAAGTTTTCATGGCTAAATGGGGTTTCGAAAAGATTTGGGTTGATTTGGGAAAGTTTCAAAGTTTTTTCTAAGGCATAAAGCCACATAAAGGAGGAAACTTTATGATGTTATAGGGGTTTGGTGGCCAGCGATATTTAAGATTAATACTCTCGCGGACCGTTAAAAGCATATTTGAACCAGATCAAAATGATGACGTCGTGGCCCGCGACAACTTGACCCATCTCTATCGTGGCCCACGATACTTTTACAAAATTCGTAAAGTCAGGTCTGAAGCCCCAAATCTGCAGTTTTTGACCTAAATCTTTCTATTCTTCTCCCCGGAAAGGGCGCCAAAAACTTGATGTACTAAAAGTAGTTTAATAAAACAGACTTAATTAACCTAATCTAGACACGAAGGAATACTCTAGACTCTCTAAACTCGACTAAACTACTTACCCGCAAGTGAACCGATCGACTCTAGGAAAGATCAGAAAGTCCGGATATCGAACGCACAGGACTCAATTTAACTACGCTGATTAATTTACCTTGATTGACACTGACACGGACATGACACTAATTGGTTTTATATTGGGGGGGGGGGGGGGTTTACTAAAATTCCTAAAATTGCAATTTAAAATAAAAATAATCAATCAACTAAGACAAATGTGAACGCGATTGAAACTAGGGTTTCACTCAGTGATGACAAATGACTACTTAGGTTGGACTCCTAATTGATATCGTATGACTTTCTATCGGATGGTAATGTGTTATGGAACCAGGATCTTTATATGCTAAATCCTAAGAATAACTGAACAGGACCCCCGACCCTTCTCGGGAAGACACCTGTGGAATTCTAAAGAATTGTTATGATTACCGGTTAATTAGATTACCTTACAGATATCTAAATTATCTAGAAAAGTGCCCAAATTTGACTAACTACTTCATAGTTGAAAGTCTAAGGCAACTAAGGAACTTGATTTGGTTTAATAGACAATGACTTGATAAGGAAACTAAAACCGGCTTCTTACGAGACCTAATTCTAGCAATTTACCAATTTAGACCTATTAATAACCTAGCACTTTACAGTGACCAGGATTAGTAGAATATCTAACCGAATTAAATCATGAAAACTGTTTCTATGGTTTATTGGCCAATTCACCTTAAGATAACCCGTATCCCCGAAAGACCCGATAATCAACAAATACCCATTATAAGAAAGACATTCATCAGGATATATTTGAAACAGATACTCAATCAATAAAACATGTAAAGATACGCACATACACCAAATCAAAGTAACAAAGTTCTTTACTTTTCAAGATAAATCCATAAAAGACATTAACAAACGATAAAAATCCAAACTTTATTCAACTAGTCATCTCAACCTAAGTAGCTTAACGAGTTTTGTGACAACTCGTACTCTGGGATTATAACTTCGTATCATTTCCTTTCACTTACCACCTTATGTTGTAATTAGGTGAGATTAATAAAAAAGAAATATTTTAAAAAGTTTGTGAGTTGTTTGTAATTAATTATATTATAAAGAAACTTGTCGTACACTATGTCTGGCCGCACACCACTGTGCGCTCACACCCAATTCTAGCCGCACACAATTCTAGTCGCTCACCACTGTGCGCCCACACACCTGGTCGCACACCTCTTTTGGGTATTAGTCCAACACTGCCCAAGAGAACATTAATTTGGACCGCACACTTGCATGTGCGGCCTCCCCCTTGAGTATAAATATACATGCTGCCAAAACCCTAGCACTTTTTCCCCCAAATCATTTGACGGCAACTTTTCAAAATATTCTCCCCTTTTTTTCAGCAAACATTCTCCCCTTCCTTTTTAGGAAACCCTAGCACATTCTTCCCTTTTTGAAGATTGTAGGCGGCAACCATCCCCTTCACTCTCCGAGCTCTACCTTCATTATTCTAGCATCTTCCTTCCTTCACAAATTCCTGGTTATTGTAATTATGAAGCTTTATTTAGTGTAATTAGCTGAAATCTTGCTTGATGATTTATGTTAAGTGATATAATAACAAGTATAACCTAGGGTTTCGCTAGAATCAAGATTCAAAACGGTTTGACTAAGTAAATGGTCTGATTGTATCATTGTTCTTGTTTGATGTTAGTGTATTGATGACTTCGTATAATGTCAATAGATAGTCTAAAGGATTATAGTATGTTGCTAAATCTTTTGTGATTCTAAACTTGGTTATGAACCACAGTTAACATTGATGAAATGATAAAAATATGTGTTATAGTGATAGGTTCGCATGACATAGTGTTCATAAACCTGATATGATGATTTATTTGTGATGATTGATTTGTGAGATTGATGAACTAGGATAACATGATGATGATGGTTTATTATAATGATAAATGAGTAGATTTGTATTTTAATACTTAAGGATTTCTTAATCTGCTTATAAGGGTGAATGAATAGATTTTTGTTATTAAGGATTGGTTCATGATTAGGGTATATAAAGTCAGTGTAAATTGTTGATGAAAATAATGTTGGGATTCATGAGGGTTATGTTAAAAGTTGTATTTTTTATTGTTTTGATCATATGAACCTGGGTGATTATCTGTTTGATCAGTAGAATTGAACAATAGACCGGCAGGGTTGTTTAGACCGCACACTCATGAAACGTACACCATAACTTGCATATTTTACAACTCACACACAGCACATTGCACACTCATGTGCCGCACACTTCTAAGTGTTAAATCCCTGATGCACAATGTACAATCACAAGATGCATGGTTGCACACTCCTACATTTTACAATCCTTGATTGCACATTGTACAATTATGCTATGCAAGGTCGCACACCCTTGGAGACCGTACATTCATGTTGTACAAACACCTAATGCACATAGTACAATCTTTCTATGCATGACCGCACAATATCAAGTAGCCGCGCACTTACTTTGGTTCGTACTCTGTGATGGACCATACTCCTATAATGGGCCGCACACATGTAATATTCCATCTATGAGCTTTTGTTGAGGATCTGTGTTTCTGTGTTTGACTAGTATGACATACGTATTATATAATGGCTTTTATTTACATGCAACTTGATAGATACATGTAGAAAATATGTGACTTACTTGTGTACAACCTAATAAACATTGGTAAATATAATAGGACGTGGTTGGCCATAATTAACTCAAGTAATTAAATATGCCGAACTAAGCAAAGGTGAGTTCACACTTTCACTAAAAGCATGTATTCTCGGTGGTTGGGAACCTAGTGTTCCAAAGGATGGAATATTGTTAAATGTTATTTATAATTCATGTCTTTAGCGGACTAAACGAAACCCTATCATAAAGTCCCCATACATTATACAAACTAATCGCCGGGGTCTGGCGAACGGGATATTAGTTGTGTGAGTGCATATGTCTATCACTTCCGTCAATCACGTATCATAGCTGAGAAATGATCAAGACAAGGTTTAGAAGTTTTTTTATGTTAAATATAATGTACATGTTGAGTTTAGAGTCTATCCGCATGAAAGTCCATCCTCACGAAAGTCCATCCTCACGAATGGACATGCTAGTTGGAGAGAATGGACAAGGGCTGTAAATAGGGAGCTAGTCTTGACATTTTAGAATTTTTGCTCAATTGGAGAGTTAGAGAGTGTCACACCCCAACCGATGGCGGAATTATTGGAGTGAGACGAAATAGATTGCTCATCACATATAACACTATTTGCGACAATAATTAATTCAAAACTGATTTCATTGCATATCATAAATTGTCAAATAAATTATAGGGAAATTCAAATTACAACAATTAAAAGACAAGTACAATAAGTTCAACATAACAAAATATCCAAATCTAGTATTTCTTGTGCGTTTCCATGTCGTCCCTACTAGATTCGTCATAAACATCATCATCAACCTATAACATGTTAAAAATATAGTTCAATGCAAAAGCATCGGCAAGTACACAAGTTTGTATATACATAGCATAAGTATATAAAAAGAATTACTCGAATCCACATGGAAAATTGTATACAAGGTTATCTAGCATGCAATACTAAGTGTCAAACCCAAGTGTCCACAAGAATTATAAGTGTCCCTCGCCACAAAAGTAACGAGACTATTTATGAATAAAAAGCTTAACAATACCCCGAACGGGCGGCATGCTACTCCTATAGCGCTATATATGTTAAGTTTGGGCTAGCTAAGTTAATGACAAGTAGCAAAGTATGAATCTAACGGATTGAGAATACAAAGTATGTTTGTGTGTGTGTTGTGTATATTGTAAGTTAACATGTTACAACCCAAATTGTGTAAAAGGGAAAATGGGTCGAGTGTACTCACGGTTTTGCAAGCTTCCACTTGGTAATTCCGTGAAGAGTTGGTTGTTGGAGGGTAGAACACCGATTTCTCCTACACGAGGAAACATAGGTGTGTGAGTATTTAGATGAAAACAGAGGATTTGGATTCGGAATTTAAAGTACACAAAAGTATGTATATAAGAAATTATCTAGACTTAAACACTCATTTTTGACACTATGAATCCCATATGTTGACGTGATTTCATGGGTTAAGATACCCATTAGGATCGTAACGAGAGTTTTAAGTCCTTAGATAATATAACTTATTTCCATGACAATTAATCACTTGATTATTATCAAGGGTTCGGTTATGTTTATATATTTAATATATAATATATAGTATAATATGTAATACATCCAACATGTTTGTCATTGAATTTTGTAGGACCGGTTTTGACACCGAACGATTGCAAGCAAACGTGTGACGTGCGGAAACCGTACACGAACGTGGCCTAACACACAAGACGTAATATAAACGTGACTCTATAAGAAATATGACAAGTACAAGCACCTTGAATCACCTTCTCTCTCTAGATCTAGAGCTCTCTAAAATGCAAATGAGCAAAGGTCTTATTTCTAACACTATAGCTCCCTATTTATAGGCCAAGGATATAAGGAAGGTTTCCTTATTTACAAAAATGCCACCTTGCATTTTCTATTAAAATATAACACTATAAGGCTAGATTTCTTCTGTTTCAGCTACGGTTTTAGATTGACGGAGGCGATAGACATAAATGTACCAACAAATTTCATAGAAGTCATGCATGGAGGTAGGAGTATAACCTTCCTTTAAACCTCTTTCGTAAGATTCACCAATTCACAAGTTGTCACAAGGATAACTCGGATGGTCATGAATGTTAAGGAAATGAAACTAACCAATTCAAGCTTAATTTAACAAGTATAAACATAATTTAAATGGGTGTTTGAACCCAAAAATTTGATGGAAATCCCTAAACACAAATCCACAACCTTAGACTAGGTTGTGAGCTTGGTGGGAACAAGATTCCAACAAGTTTTTTTTTTTATCAAAACTTAAACCTATGAAAAGATAAAAATGAGCAGAAAGTTTGTTGCACTTTGGGCCTCAAAAATGGTGAGGTTTCACCATAGTTTGCCCAAGCAAACTTGTGAAACCCTTTCTAGAGGTTATCCAAGTGTTAAGAAGAAAGAAACAAGAAGAAAATCGAAGTAGAAATGAGTTAAAACTCACTTTTAGTTGCTGGAACTTTCTGAGGTGTTGTTGAAAAACTCAGCTGAGTTTGAGAGAGTTTTGGCAAGATTTGAGTGTTGTAAAAGTGTGAAAGTGGCTGGAAATATGTTGGTATTTATAGGAATGGTTTAGGGTTAAGTTGGTTGGCATTAATTATAAGTTAGTTGGGTTTTAAGCATTAAAAAAATAATTAAAACAAAACCAAAAACTGCCCCCCTACTTGCGGCCGGGAGCTGTTCTCAGCCATTAAACGTCCTTTTTGTTTTGTTTTGTGACATATAAGATTGGTATGCACATGTTATATTATATAACTAACCTATTAAACATCATGTAGTGGGAATTTAAACATTAGAAAAAAAATTGATTCATGTTTGGCAGCTCCCGATCACAGATGATGATGTCCCTTTTTTATTATTTTTTTTGTTTTAATAATATAAATTGGTTATTGGTTGAGTATTTTATGTAATTTAGGTACCACATAAAGCTTGGTGTACAATTAACATGTAACAAGGCCCTAAATGCATTTTAAACATGTTCTAAGAAAGGAATAAATAAGAAACATGTAAAGAATAAGTATGTTGCATACAAATTTGGTGTAACATAAGTTTTGGTATCAATCAAGTATAAAATTTATTTAAATTAGTCTTACAATTGAACAATCAAGTGCTTGTATGTACGAAATTTCAAGGATTACGAATGTACGATAGTCGTTTACAAGTTAACTTACGTTGATGAGAATTATGAATCATGCATCAAACAATCGTATGTATTAATGTATAAGTAGGTATAAACGATGTATATTTCACGTAATAGATCAATTTTATTATAATCAAAGTCTCGGATTTACAATGGCTTGAAACGAAATACGATTACAAAGGAAATGAGTTTCCGAAAATTGAAATACGATACAATCTTTCTAAAAATAGAAAGTTGCGAAAAGCGTGGCGTTACAGTCTCCCCTCCTTTAGGAAATTTCGTCCCGAAATTTAGGACGATGCAACGAACAGATGCAGATACTTAGCCTTCATAGCACTTTCGAGTTCCCAATTAAACTCAACGCCACGTTTTCCTTCCCATCGAACCTTAACGATAGGAATTCGACTGCACCTCAATTGTTTGACTCCTCGATCCATGATCTCGACGGGTTTCTCCAAGAAGTGTAAAGTCTCGTTGATTTGGAGATCTTCGTGTGGAACTTGAAGTCCTTCTTCGGCTAGACATTTTTTTAAGTTGGAGACGTGGAAGACAGGATGAACGTTGTTGTGTTCTTCAGGTAGGTCTAGTCGATATGCTACCTTGCCAATCCTTTCGAGAATCTTGAAAGGACCTACATAGCGAGGAGCGAGTTTCCCTTTCTTACCAAAACGAACTACGCCCTTCCAAGGGGATACCTTGAGAAATACAAAGTTACCTACTTCGAATTCCAAAGGTTTGCGATGCTTGTCAGCGTAACTCTTTTGTCGGCTTTGGGCTTTCAACAAGTTATCTCAAACCTGTAGAATCTTGTCCGTTGTCTCTTGTATAAGCTCGGGACCGATGATTTGAGCTTCTCCGATCTCGTGCCAACAAATAGGCGAACGACACTTACGACCATACAATGCCTCGAAAGGTGTCATTTGAATACTCGCGTGATAATTGTTGTTGTATGAGAATTAGATCAAAGGCAAGTGCATATCCCAGTTGCCACCAAAATCGATTACGCATGAACGAAGCATATCCTCTAGAGTTTGGATAGTACGCTCGGTTTGTCTGTCAGACTTAGGATGAAAAGCGGTGCCAAGGTTAAGAATTAGCGATTGAAAAGTTTGCCAAAGACGAGACGTAAAGCGACCATCACGAACAGAGATGATGTCAATGGAGATACCATGACGACAACTGATTTCATCCGTGTAGATACGAGCCAATCTCTCAACTTTGTAATCTTTCACGAATGGGGAGAAAGTGAGCAGATTTGATCAATCACCCAAATACTATCATGACCAGACGAAGTACGAGGAAGTTTAGTGATAAAGTCCATCGCAATGCTCTCCCATTTCCAGATAGGAATTTCTGGTTGTTTGAGCAAGCAAAGGGACGTTGGTGTTCAACTTTAACCTTTGAACAAGTGAGGCATTTAGAAACGAAGGTGGTGATATCTTTCTTCGTTCCAGGCCACCAATAGGACGTACGCATATCATGGTACATCTTATCAGCACCAGGGTGAATAGAATATCTCGATTTGTGTGCCTCCTTCATCAGAAAGTCTCGAAGGTTATCACAATTAGGAATCCAGATGCGATTGAGATGATATAGAATACCATCGGATTTAGACACAAGACTCTCTTCAGCACCACATTGCATCTCGTTGTTGCGGTTACCCTCGTTAACGAACGCATATTGAGCTTCACGAATGCGATTTTGAAGATCGTTAACGAGTTGGAGACAACGAATACCCTTAACATGATATTTACGACTGAGTGCGTCGGCCACAACATTTGCCTTACCTGGATGGTAGAGAAGTTCCCAGTCGTATTCATTTAACAACTTTACCCAATGACGTTGATGCATGTTCAGTTCCTTTTGGTTTAAGATGTGTTGAAGGCTCTTATGGTCGGTGAAGACCACACAGTTGGTACCATAAAGGTAGTGTCACCATATCTTCAAGGCAAAAACAAATGCACCAAGTTCAAAGTCGTGCATAGTGTGTCACACCCCGACCGCGTTAAAACAACAAACCGCGGCGGAAACGTCGGGGAGTGTCGTAACAGAATCATTGTTTCACAACACAAGGATAAAAGTTCTGTTTATTGAATTATGTTTATTACATTGTATTGAAGTTAGAAACAAAACATGAACAAATTGACTTTGATTGTTATTAAGTCACTAAGGCCTCGTCCATTCCTATGTGAGCATGCACCAATAACATCATCAAACATCATCAACTATGGTACCTGAAGCATATGTGAAAATATGTCAGCATAAAAATGCTGGCGAGTACATAGGTTTTATGTGAGTTTCAGATTCATGGCTCGTTTTACCTTTTGAAATAACTCAAACAACTTTATTATTCGATATTAGAAAACTTAGTTTTGTAGAATGTTTATATTGTGAATTGAAATAACCAAGTTAAAACAGATTTGTTATAATTTATAAAACCTCGATGCCATGAATCTTAACTCCAAAACATTTGTTTATGTAGACCCAGATCGAAAATCGTTTTCTTGTAATAAAACTCGAATGGTTTATATTGTTAGAAAAACCTTGTAATATATATTTGTTTTGATAACATTTTCCCAAGTGATCTAGATAACGCAACGATATATAATGTGTTAAAAGCACTTATATATAGGAAGTACCAGCGGCGTATCCACCATGCTTTTAACACATTACACCTGCCCCGTTACCTAATCACTTCCCTATCCCAATGGTTCAAACAGTTCCAAACGGTTCACATCAATCAAACAGTTCCAAACGGTTCACATAGACCAAACAGTTCCAAACGGTTCCAACAGTTCAAATAATTCACATAGATCAAACAGTTCCAAACGGTTCCAACAGTTCAAAATGTAAAACAATGTGTCCATATGCTGGATGAACATATGCAACAAAATGTAATATGTGAAAATCAATGTGCTAGCATGCTAAGTGAACATACATAGCAAAAACATAATGAAATCATGTACTATATGCGTACTAATGAACATAGCAAGTATATGATATAAAAGCATGAAAAGCACGAAAATAACAGGTAGGCACATGTGTTTCACCCCAAAACAGTTTAAAACGGTAAAAGAGGGGGACTATGTACTCATACGAGAATGCTTAGAAGTCTTGAATAACAACCAAGAAAGGCTAGAGGGATCACAGAAATCAATCGGCACCTAATATAAGTAACTACATTAATAATCAGACCTAAATCAGAAGATCGGATAGGATGAGGTTTTGTAAACCAAATGAGTATTGGAACTCATGTGATATATTTTAACAAAGCCTACATACTATATCGAAACCTAACCTAAGTGCTTACGACCCATTATGACTCGTTTAGGTAGCTTACGCTACTTTAACGCGTCGTTTGCGTAAAACGCCTTCGGAACGCCTAACTAGTCCTATGACAAGTATTATATGCCTAAACATGTTTAAATATGTTGCATAATCAGTTAAGTGACAAAATTTTGAGTTTCATATGCTTAAATACCAATTATGCATGAAAAGGGCATTTTGGTCATTTTACCTAAGGCATATAAACAACCTATCATACAACTAATTAAACTAAGTGACCATAAGGTATAACCTCAGAAGGTTATTCCCTATACATCTATGGTCACTAAACATGCTTGGTCGGATCCTAATGATCGACCAAACGGGTCGGGTTCGAAAGTCTAAGCGGTTGTCAAGACCGCTTATCTTACGACCCTAAACAAGCACTAGACTAAAAGTGACGAGTTAGAAAACAAGCACTAGACTAAAACATGTTTAACTAAGTTAGAAAACAGGTTTTATATCAAAACAAACGGTTTTGATACCCAAAAATAGTTTGGTTGCAAAATACGCATAAATACACATTTTGACCGAAACTATGACTCGTCACCACACCTAATCAACGTGGTAATCAGTAGGTATAGTCATAAGGGACTATAACCATCGTGATTACGCTCACGTTGCAAAGTTCAAACGAACTTTGTGTTGACCATTGACCGGTCAAAGCAGAAAGTCAAACACTGTTTGATTTTCATGCTTAAAAACGCATAAAAGCACGAAAGAAACTTACAAGAGGTCCAAGCTATGAAGATTTGATCTAAAAGTTCTTAGGTATGAAGTTTTGGAACCTCAACTTAGAGAAAATTTAGATCAATTGTGAGGAACAAGTGAATTGGGGTTGGGTATTTATAGGAAATCCACAACTTTTAGGATCGTTCCTCGATAAACGAGCTTCAATCTGGACCGTACAAGTGTGCCCACTGATTTGGTAATCTATGGGTGCCCAAAATAAGCCCATAGATTGATAAAAACCATGTGCAAAACAATAAACCAGCAGCTGATTTGAATAATTTTTACTGATCTGGTGTTCTCTCGCGCCCCGCGTAAGAGTCAGGGCAGTCTTACGCGGCCCGCCACCTAGTCACATATCAGCAACAGTTTGACAATTTACAGAAACAGTCCCTGCGCATGTTTAATGCCATTTTTGACACGTTTAAGGCCGTTAACCTCATTTCAAGGCTCCAAAATGAAGTTAAAGTATAGGGAACTTAAAATATGCTAAAAAATATGTCGGATGTCGGTTCGTTTGGTCGTACGGTTGCGTGGTTCGGTTAATTACGACGGAAGTCGTAACGGACGCAAAAACGAGCCAAATTACGCGACGAACGGAATTTTATCATGCCAATAACTAAAATAAAATATTTTAATGATTACATAAATTTTTGGATGTCCGGATATATTCAGAACGTAAGATATACGCGAAAATACAAACTTATGCACTTTTTGACGCTTTTAGTCCCTGTTTAACCAAAATGTTTATTTCTTGCACACCGAACCCCTCAAAGCCTATTTCTAAGATATGTGAAGGATATTTAGGGTATTTTTAACTTATGGTCAACTTTTGGAATGTTTGATACTATTCAATTCGGTATACTTTTGCAGTTTGACGCAAATAGTCCCTGTGATCGAATAAACTTGATTTCGCCACACCAAACCCTCCAAAACTTATTTCTAAGTTATGTAAAGGTTATTTAAGGTATGTTAAGCCTATGTCACTATTCCGGAGTGTTTGTTGCATTAAACTGGTTATATTTACGCATCAGTTCGCGTATAACCTTCCAGAAAGTGATTTAAAGCTCGAAATCGAACAAGGATTGATATGTGCAAATGATACACATATTTATAAAAATCCCAAGTATGAAACACAATATTTCAATGATTTGGTATTTTTTTGATGGTCGAAAAGACACAGATTTCACATAGTGTAGTTTTTCTCATGTATTTTGAGTTGTCTCGACGTGTAAGCTATAACCTTTTCTCGTTGCATAAGGACACAACCAAGGCCAAGGTTCGCAGCATCGCAATACACGATGAAGTCATCATTACCACCGGGAAGAGCTAGGATAGGAGCATTACAAAGCATGTCCTTGAGCGTTTGGAAAGACTCCTCTTGTTCATGACCCCAAACAAAAGGTTTATCTTTTTTAGTCAAGGAGGTAAGAGGAGCGGCGATTTTCAAAAAGTTGGAGATGAAACGACGATAATAAGCAGCTAGACCAAGAAATGAACAAATATCGGACGGAGACTTAGGTGCAATCCAGTTCTTCACAACTTTGATTTTTGTAGGGTCAACATGATTACCAAGTTCGTTGATGGTATGACCAAGGAATTGAACTTCTTTCAATCAAAATTCACACTTGGAGAATTTGTCACAAAAACGTTTAGCTCGTAGAAGCTGAAGGATAAGACGCAAGTGTCGCTTGTGATCTTCTTGAGTCTTGGAATAGATAAGAATATGGTCAATGAATATGATCACGAAACAATCTAAATAAGCTTTGCACACGCGGTTCATCAAAACCATGAAAACTGCGGGTGTGTTGGTCAAACCAAAGGGCATGACCATGAACTCATAATGACCATAATGCGTACGAAAGGCGGTTTTGGGTATATCTTCTTCAAGGACTCGAAGTTGATGATAACCAGAACAAAGATCAATCTTAGAAAAGCAAGTTGCGCCTTGTAATTGATCGAATAGATCGTCAATACAAGGAAGAGGATATCGGTTTTTGACAGTGAGCTTGTTGAGCTCATGATAGTCAATACACATTCGAACGATCCATCTTTCTTCTTGTTGAACAAAACGAGAGCGCCCCAAGGAGTAGTACTAGGGTGTATAAAGCCTTTATCAAGAAGCTCTTGAATTTGGCTCGAAAGTTCTTGCATCTTAGAGGGTGCTAGACGATAGGGAGACTTAGCGACAGGCGTAGCAACAGGCACTAAATCGATTCGAAAGTCGACAGAACGAGCGGGAGGCTGATCAGGAAGATCATCGCGAAATTCACGAGCAACAGGAACGTCACTTATGCTTGGTCCTTTTTCCTTCTTTTCCACAATGTGGGCAAGAAAGGCGAGGGTACCCTTGCGCGAGCACTTTTCGCTTGAGTACACGACATAAGCTTAAGACCTTGAGAAGGTTTCACGCCATAGACGTGAAGAGAATCACCATTGGAAAAAGGAAGACAAATGAACTTGTCGGAACAAACCACTTCAGCACAAACTCACCTAAGCCAGTCCATACCTACTATGACATCGAAACTACCCATTTTCATAGGTATGAGATCAATTTAAAATGCATGATCATTGAGATTCAAAGAACACTGAGAAAGGACGGAATCGACAGTGACAGATTTACCATTTGCGACTTCGACAATGAATGATCTTGTTAACTTAGAGCGTTTATACTTAAGCATAGGTTCGAATTCAACGGATACAAAACTTTTATCTACGCTAGTATCAAAAAGACAAGAAGCATAGACATGGTTTACGAGAAACGTACCAGTTATAATATCGTTAGCATTATGTGCCTGAGCGGCAGTGATGACAAATGCTCATCCTCGAGCTTGCTGAGGCTATTGTTGTTGTTGTTGCTGTTGTGGTTGGTTACGCTGAGGACAAACATTGGTGAGATGATTAAGATCACCACATTTGAAACATGCCCGCACAGGAGCGGCTTGGGGTTGAGCTTGGTTCGGGGCAGGGTTTGCAATGATGGCTTTGTCATGGGTGGGTTTTAGGTTAAAGCGACATCGATCGGCGAAATGCCCAAACCTGCTGCAGGTTGCGCATTTCTGACATGGGGTGTTCGTGCGATGGTGGTAAGAGCATTGGTTACACTTGGGCCACGACCCAGTGTAGTTCCTCTTTGGTGGTTCAGTGGGGTTTAGGGTAGCGGAAACAGACTGCAAAGGTATTAGATTTTGCGGAGTAACAACCGCACAGTTCTGACTAGAAGCCTTCCGCTTCTTGTTCTTGTTTTTCTTAGCTGGCTGAAAAGGTGAGGGTTCAACAATGGTGGTATATGTGGTAGCTTGGTGTGCATTATTCGTTGAAACCTTGTCGAAGGTTCCATGAAGAATACAATTCTTGTTGAGTTCAGCGGATATACGGAATACATTCTCGAGGGTTTTGGGGCAGGCAGACGCAACATGGTTCATCAAGGCGGGTGGAAGGCAGCGAATGTATTTGGCAACGGCTTTGGGGATGATGTCGACTTGCCTAGGGCAGAGAACATTGAGTTGTTTAAAGCGCGCTGTCAGACCAGTGTTGTCGCTCCCAATTTGCTTCAAATTCCAAAACTCGTTTTCGAGTTTTTGAAGCTCGTGGGGAGGACAAAACTCGTCCTTCATTAGCTTCTTCAGTTCATCCCAGGGCAAGGCGTGGGCTGCGTCATTTCCTCGCTTGTTACGCTCGGAGGTCCACCATTCGAGAGCCCTCGAATGGAATACCCTTGTTGCGTTCAGGGTTCGCAGGTTATTAGGACACCTGCTTTGAAGGAAGGTGAGTTCGATAGCATCAAACCAGTTCATCATGGCGGTGGCACCATCCTTGCCAGTAAACTCGAGAGGCTAATAGAACATGAACTGCTTAAATTGGAACGTCGCTCTAGGTGCTTCCACCTTCGAGTCAACGGAACCATGGGGTGAATCGGGGTTGATCTTGCTGACGATGTCGGGTATGACCTTGGCCATTTGCTTGGCCATGAACTTCATGTAGTCTTTCTTGGACATCGTGTCAGAGTTAAAACCCTTCTTGGACTTGGTCTTCTTGGAGAGGCTGAGAGAAGACATCTAAAGAAACGAAAGAGATGGAAAGGATGAGACTTAATCATAATTCAAAATAAAGTTTTTGCATGTATAAGCATGTAAGTATTCATGTATCACGTACGTTTCACATAAATTGCATGTATTCAACAAGTATTCAACAAGCATATTCACGTATGCCTGCGTAAAAAAGAGTATAAATTTAGTTTGTTCACGAGAATTATTATTGTTTTTTATAGTGAGAGACGTGCGAACCGTGTAATTGTTTTGAAATGAACGAGGTAACAAGTATAAAATCACATATAAATTGAATCAACATAAAAGAGAGGCTCATAAAACATTGGATTGTTTTGGGTTTAGAAACGTCGACTATTCCAAAGTGAATCGAAAGTCCTTTCAAATTTGGGAAACGTGCTTTGGCCTATAGGTAAGATACTCTCGTCGAGAAGCAATTAACGGTATCTTACCCTTACAGTTACTACACATCCCTAATCGATTGAAACAATCAAAACTTTAGCGGGATTGAAAATCGAGGAATGGAACTAAATCGACAAGAGGTTTCACCCCTAACTTGACGATTTCGTACCCTAAGTGTGGTTGGTCCTCGTCGGGTCAAACTTTAATTTTGACACTATGACGAGGGTCCACTAGAATTTGAATTGGAAATTTACCATCAAGATATAGATTTCACTCCTAACTTGATGGCGTAATTTCGTGCAAAATAAAGCATAAGCGGATTGAGAGTCATTTACCAAATTATGGGTTTCACGCCTATTTTGGTAAAATCATCTCGTGTGTATTACGAGTGTTTTCAAGTCTTCAATGTGTGTTGTGTAAATGTCTTAGGAAAGACATATTGTAATATTAAGACAAAAGGAAAGAAAGAAGCAAATAGGAAGAAATAATATTTTAAACAAGTAGTAAGAATGGTCAAAAGTATCGTACCTACTATAGACTAGGTCGAACATGGAAATTCTACCTAATTCCCTATAGTTATGGCTTTGATACCAATCTGTCACACCCCAACAGATGGTGGAATCATCAGAGTGAGACGAAATAGATTGCACATCACACATAACACTATTTGCGACAATAATTAATTCAAAACCGATTTCATTGCATATCATAAATTGTCAAATACATTACAGGGAAATTCAAATTACAACAATTAAAAGCATGTATAATAAGTTCAGCATAACAAAATATCCAAATCTAGTATTTCTTGTGCGTTTCTAAGTCGTCCCTACTAGATTCGTCATAAACATCATCATCATCAACATGTAACATGTTAAAAATATAGTTCAACGCAAAAGAATTGGCGAGTACACAAGTTTGTATATACATAGCATAAGTATATAAAAAGAATTACTCGAATCCACATGGCAAATTGTATACAAGGTTATCTAGCATGCAATACTAAGTGTCAAACCCAAGTGTCCACAAGAATTATAAGTGTCCCTCGCCACAAAAGTAACGAGACTATTTATGAATAAAAATCTTAACAATACCCCGATGGGCGGCGTACTACTCCTATAGCGCTATATATGTTAAGTTTGGGCTAGCTAAGTTAATGACAAGTAGTAAAGTATGAATCTAGCATGAACCTAAGTATAACAAGTAGCATGTATAACGGATTGAGAATATGAAGTATGTTTGTGTGTGTGTTGTGTATTTTGTAAGTTAACATGTTACAACCCAAATGGTGTAAAAAGGAAAATGGGTCAAGTGTACTCACGGTTTTGCAAGCTTCCACTTGGTAATTCCGTGAAGAGTTGGTTCTTGGAGGGTGGAACACCGATTTCTCCTACACGAGGAAACATAGGTGTGTGAGTATTCGGATGATAACGGAGGATTTGGATTCGGAATTTAAAGTACACAAAAGTATGTATATGAGAAAGTAATTATCTAGACTTAAATACTCGTTTTTAACACTATGAATCTCGTATGGGTTGATATAATTTCATGGGTTAAGATACCCATTAGAATCGTAACGAGATTTTTAAGTCCTTCGATAATATAACTTAATACCATGACAAATAATCACTTGATTATTATCAAGGGTTCAGTTATGTTTATATATTTAATATATATTATATAGTATGTAATATGTAATAAGTCCAACATGTTTGTCATGGAATTTCGTAGAAGTCATGGATGGATGTAGGAGTATAACATTCCTTTAACCTCTTTCGTAAGATTCACGAATGCACAAGTTGTCACAAGGACAACTCGGATGGTCATGAATGTTAAGGAAATGAAATGGGTGTTTGAACCCAAAAACTTTGATGGAAATCCCCTAAACACAAATCCAAAACCATATACTAGGTTGTGAGCTTGGTGGGAATTTAGATTCCATCAAGTTTTCTATCAAGACTTGAACCTAAGAAAAAATAGAAATGAGCAGAAAGTTTGTTGCACTTTGGGCCTCAAAAATGGTGAGGTTTCACCTTAGTTTGCCCAAGAAAACTTGTGAAAACGTTCCTAGAGGTTATCCAAGTGTTAAGAAGAAAGAAACAAGAAAAAAAAAATCAAAGTAGAAGTGAGTCAAAACTCACTTTTAGTTGCTGGAACTTTCTGTTGTGTTGCTGAAAAACTCAGTTGAGTTTAAGAGAGTTTTGGTGAGATTTGAGTGTTGTGAAAGTGGCTGGAAATATGTTGGTATTTATAGGGAATGGTTAAGGGTTAAGTTGGTTGGCATTAACTATAAGTTAGTTGGGTGTTTAAGCATTAAAAAAATAATTAAAACAAAACCAATAATTGCCCCCTACTTGCGGCCGGAAGCTGTTCACAGCCATTAAACACCCTTTCTTTTGTTTTGTGACATATAAGATTGGTATGCACATGTTATATTATATTAACATATAACTAACCTATTAAACATCATGTGGTGGGAATTTAAATTTTAGAAGAAAAATTGATTCATGTTTGGCAGCTTCCGATCGCACTATAATCACAAATCAGCGGATCTACTCAAGGTTGTTGTTTGTTTGCACACAATCTACAGACCAAGGTATAAGTTTATGAATCGACATTCAAGGACTTCATTCGCATGAACCAAGGGAGTTGTAATCAGATCTATATTCACACAAATCAAGAGTGTCCTTTTGCGCAAATCAAGGATGTTTGTTCATCCGCTAATAGTCGACATCCGCTTGAATTAATCATTCAAGAATCCATACACAGATTTACACGAAGTCAGGATTCCTTATAAACCGGTCCATTCGCTAAAATCAAATCTTAGTCCATCCGCTCATTAGTTGTTATTTGTTGACTCACGCGGACCCAGAAATATCACATCCGCATAATCTGTTCTTCCGCTAGAAATCAGATCATTACATATACACGAAGTCTTGTTCATCCGCAGATTCATTAATCCTCGTTCCTCATCCTCACATTTAAAACCATTCCATATACGCACATTTCAAGGGTTTATTGTTGTTCGTGTTTCAAGTTTGATTTAATACGATTGTTTGTTTGTGATTGCACGTAATTTCTTTGAATTTTAGAAACATGGCAGACGAGTTCTATAACGAATTCTATAATGCGTTTACGTCTGAAACAACGTCGGAAACAAAGAACATTTCAAAAACGATTTCGGAAAGCTTGAATTACGACAATGTGTACGGAAATCATCAGAAACCACCGAGACTTATGAATATCGAGGACTATAACTAGTGGAAAAACCGATTTGAGGGTTGGGTAAAAGCCTTTACTTACGATAGTTGGGTAATGTTAAAATTAGGATATAAAAAACCAACAAAAGAAGGTGGAGTTTTATTAACACTCGATAAATATACTGAAAAGTATGTAAAAGAAGTTTCTGCTGAACAGAAAATGATTGCACTATTATATCAATCTGTTTGAGATGCCATCATTTCACTGCTTTGTTATGACGACACTTCAAAAGGTTTGTGGGAAGCATTAAGGAAGAAGTGTACGGGTGGTGATGAAATTGTCAAAAACAAACGATCGTTACTGAAAAAAGAGTTTGATTTGTTTGCTTGGATGAAAGGTGAAAACGTTCGTCAAATAATTGAAAAGTTTTATCATCTGAAATTAGAACTAGAAAAGTTTGGTGTTTTCAAAGATAACGAAGAGATCATTGACAAGCTGAACGAAGCACTTCCAAATGAAAACGATTGGTGTGACACCCGACTTTTCAGGCCGTACCGTACAACTGTAACATGTGTTGTGAATAGACAAAAGGTTGTATTTGACTTATTATGATGTTTCTACGTGGAATTTAATGAGTTGATAAATTTAAACCTTGGTTAAAATTATGTTGGCAACGATAAGATAAACGCTTATCGCGTAACGGTAAAAATTCGAAACGAACGACGGTGACCGCCCGATCAGTGTTAAAATCCTAAAAATATTCTGTTATGATTAGAATAATAATTTTAATCATATTCATGAGGAAAAATAAATTAAAACGCTAAGAAACTCTATTTCTCGAGTTTAAGCGCGTACCGCACGATGCAGCGCGTATACCGACAAAATATTGTCAACGCAGCCAGTCAAGGCAACTGATAATTATTTCAGTAATAAATTTGTGTGATTATTTTTATAGAATGATAAAAATAAATAAAAATGCTTAAATCCCTATTTTTGCGATTTTAATCGCATACCGCGCAACACAGCGCGCGTACTGCCAGATACAGGCAACGTCGCTAGTCCCGGCAAACAAAATATTGTCCAATAATATTTTGGTGAGTTCATTCTTATAGAGTGTTAAAAATAATTTAAAACGCGTTATAACGGGTTAAAACGCTAGATAAAATACCCGGTAACCGGTTAAATACCAGTTTTTAGTCTAGAATATGTATATATGTGTATATATACGATTATGTGTGTGTGTATATGGGACATGAGAAATGAGTTGGCAGCCATGCATGCCTTCTCTCTCCTCTCTCCAACACTTGGTGGGGCTTGGGGAATGTAGGTGATGATGATGCTTGCATTATCTTCCATAAGAATACTTGAAACACTACAACATTTCAAAATCACCAACTTCACTCTCTCTCTCTCTCTCTAGCCGTACACTATCACCACCACCTTCACTTCCATTTTTTATTCAATTCTTGAAGATTCAAAGACATTTTAAGCTTGTTCCAAGTTGGTGTAAAAATTCAAGAGTGATTTCAAGGTGATTTTAAAGAGAAACAAGCTCCATATCGTCAAAAATCTCATCTAAACCCACTAAATTCTTGTAAGGTATAAACATACTTTAAAATGTATATTCTTGTTTCATGGTAATGGTGATGATGGAAAGTTTCTCGAAAAGCTTAGAATTCTTCACAAACTTGAAATTTAAACAAGAAAATGGTTTTAGTCAAAACAAAATGGAAGTACATACATATATGTATGTGGCAGTGAGTGTGTAAATATATATGTAAGAGTTTGAGTTTTGATTTTTGGTTGATTCTTGTTTGACATGACTCTTGAAAAGGTAAATGCATACATGATCAAAATGTGGTTTTATAAAAGTTCATAAGATTAAAAGATGAACATGTTAAAGTAAATTTTGGATGGATGAGTGCACATGTGTGTGTGTCGTGTATGTATATATGTGTATGCATACAAGTGGGTTTTTGTCACACCTTGACCACGTAGAACAACAATACGTGGCGGAAAACGTCGGGGAGTGTTGTAACAGAATCATTGTTTCATAACACATGGAAATTGAAATATTGTTTTATTGATTAAAGTAGTTACAATGTCATGACAATCAAAGAAACATAACATAAATAACTAGTCTTGCATCTTTTATTGTCGCTAAGGCCCAAGTCCGCCTAAGTGTATCTTGATAAATCCTATGCATCATATCCTGAAACACATGTGAAAATAGGTACGTCAGCATAAAAATGCCTGTGAGATACATAGGTTTATGAAAATAGGATTCATGACTTATTGTTTAAGAAAATGTTTAGTCATGAACCTTGTAATTTGATTTGTCTTGTAAATCATTTGAAAAATGATAAGATCAGATGATATGTATAAATAAGAGAATAATGTATGGTTAAATGAATAACCATATAAAAATGAGTTTGTATAATTTAAGTTGTTTGTAAAACAATGTATTGTGAAAAATAGGTTATTTGTATAAAATGTTATATGTCTCAATTTGAAATGGTTCATATAACGCTACGATATGTAATACCATACAATCACTTATATATAGGAACTACCAGCGGCGTATCCACCATGCTTGTATCATATTACACACGCCTCGTTACTCGAATCACTTACCCAAACAAACCACCAATGTAAGATGTCTATGTTTAAACCAATAGCCAAACGTATTGAATAATATGTCAAAATGTCTATATCAATATGTAAATCATGTAATGTGTAACCAATGTCAATAATGTTTATGCGTCAAATGTAAATCATGTAATGTGTAACCAAAATGATATGTATGGCTAGTGAAATATATCAACTAAACCATATGCACAAAAACAAAGTATTGAAGTAAAACACGGTTTAAATCAAAGCTATGTTTTGTGGAAATGCATGCTATACTGATACAAATATCTATGCGGTATTGTGAGAATGCATACATCCAAGCCTTGAGACTGTGGCGATAAACCCTTAAATAAATTAAAGGTTTATCTTGTTGTAGCTGTATATCGAATTCGGTCATTCCTTTCATCCCAACCTACCCGGGATGTCCAGAACGGGAGTTGTCAATTCCTATGGTACCACTACCTACTAACGAACGGCGTGATCGGTGTTAATGAATGTATTGTTCCATTTATACAAACCAAATATCATATCAAAATGTAAGCATGTGATGAAAACAAATGTACTAAGTATGCAATAGATGAACATACATAGCATGTGATGTGATGTGAAACGATGTACTAAGTATGAACTAAATGGACATACATAGCATGAAATGTAATGAAATCATGTACTATAAATGTACTAATGAACATAGCATGTATATGATGTGAAAGCATGAAAGTAACAAGTAGGCACATGTGTTTCACCCCAAAACAGTTTGAAAACGGTAAAAGAGGGGTCTATGTACTCACTTGAGATTGCTCAGAAGTCCTAAGATAACCACCAAGCAATGCTAGAGATCACGGATATCAAACGGCACCTAATATAGGTAACTACATTAATAAACCGGACCTAAATCGGAAGATTGGATAGAATGAGGGTTCGTAAACCAAATGAGTATGGGAACTCGTGTAATATGGTTTAACAACGCATACATACTAAATGAATCCTAACATAAGTGCTTATGACCCATTACGACCCGTTTAGGTAGCTTATGCTACTTTAACGCGTCGCTCGCGTGAAACGCGTTCGGACCGCCTAACTAGTCCTATGACAAGTAACATATGCCTTAACATGTCTAATATTGTTGTCAAATCAGTTTAGATGTCAAAAGTTATGTTACATATGTTTAAAATGAATTTTGGCATCAAAGGGGTATTTTGGTAATTTACCTAAGGCATATAAACTACCTATCATACAACTACTTAAATGAAGCGACCATAAGGTATAACCTCGTAAGGTTATTCCCTATAAACTATGGTCACCTAAAGTGCTTGGTCGGATCCTAATGATCGACCAAACGGGTCGGGTTCGAAAGTATAAGCGATTGTTTAGATCGCTTACCTTACGACCCTAAATAAGCACTAAACTAAAAGTGACGAGCTAAGCATGTTAAAACATGCTTAACTAAGTTTAGAAAACAGGTTTGGTATCAAAACAAATGGTCTTGATACCCACAAGTAGTTTGGTTACAAAATAAACAAGAATACGTATTCTGACCGAAACTACGGCTCGTCACTGAGCCTAGATAACGTGGTAATCAGTAGGTATAGTCACTAGGGACTATAACCATCGTGATCACGCTCACGTTATGAAGTTCAAACGAACTTCGCATCGACCATAAACTGGTCAATGCAGAAAGTCAAACAATGTTCGAATTTCGGACTCGAAAAGCAATAAAAGAACGAAGGAACACTTACGAAGGGTCCCCGAATGCTAATCTAGATCAAAATAGCTCAGGTATGAAACAAAGGTTTCAACTTAGAGCACAAATGATCATATTCTAGTGAGAAATGAAGTTGGGGTATGTGGGTATTTATAGTAAATGGACAACCGTTAGGATCATTTCTTGGAAAAGGGGGCACGATCTAAGTCGTACACTTGTTGGAAAGTTGTGGTAACTCATTTGTCATCCACCATAAGAGTTTGACACTTGGCACTTGGCCTTTGGAGAGTGTTAAGGGCTGTTAAAAGCTGAAAAAAAACGTTTTGCTGCATCTGGCCCCTGTTTACGGACCTAGTTTGGCAGATTTACAGTTTCAGTCCCTGCAACCTCAAAACTTGGTTTTCGATGCGTTTTTTTGACACGTTTAAGCCCCGTTAACCCCATTTCAAAGCTCTAAAATGAATTTAAAGTATAGGGAACTTAAAATGTGTTCAAAAATATCTCGGGTGTCGGTTCGTTTAGCCGTATGGTTACGTTGTTCGGTTAATTACGACGGAATGCGCATAAGCGCGAAAAATGATCCAAATGGCGTGACGAATGGATTTTTCTTATGCCAAACACTAAAATAAAATATTTTAGTGCTTACATTAATTTTTGGATGTCAGGATGTATTCCAGAACGTAAGTTATGCGCGAAAATGCAAACTTGTGCACTTTTTGACGCTTTTTGTCCTGAATGACCCCAAAAGTTTATTTTAGCATACCGAACCCCTCAAAGCCTATTTCTAAGCTATGTAAAGGATATTTATGGTATGTTTAACTTATGGTCATGTTCCGGAATGTCTGTTACAGTTCAAATTGGCATACTTTCGCAGTTTGTCAAGTTTAGTCCCTGTAAGCGAATTAACTTGTTTTTGCCATACCAAAGCCTTTAAAACTTATTTCTAAGTTATGTAAAGGTTATTTAAGGTATGTTAAGCCTATGTAACTATTCCGGAGTGTTTGTTGCATTAAACTGGTTATATTTATGCATTGGTGCGCGTATAACCTTCCAGAAAGCGATTTAGAGTTTGGAATTGAACAAAAATTGATATGTGCAAATGATACACATATTTTTACAAATCCCAAGTATGAAATATAATATTTCATTGGTTCGGTATTTGTTTGATGGCCGTGGAGGCACAGGTGTTACAGTCTCCCCTACTTTAGGAAATTTCGTCCTGAAATTTATTTAGAGGAAACTTGTGAGAGTTTAAAACATGAAGTTGAAAAGTTCAAACAATATTGGTTAGGGTTCTGAACTTCTAGTAACCTTAATAACATTATGCTGGCAAAGTAAGAGGGACACTTATATACAACTATATGAAGCGTCATTGGTGCGTCCACTGTACCTCCATTACACCGTTCTCATTTTGTTATTGTTGTCGCTATCGGTTGTTACACATAATAAATATTACTGGGTTTATGTGCACTAAATTTCATAATTATGTACGCGTCCATAATTAGACAATTCTTTGCACAGTTCACACAGTCTATTTTATAATATGTAGGGTAAAACCAAATGAACAATCCGGTGATGAGTGTGACTAGACCGCCATAGAGTCCTTTTAATTAAATCAATAAATGATCTAAATAGACTATCAAGGAGTCTGTTCAGCTACATCACTAGATGTCGTCCTTTAACCAAATTGTGAATCAATCTTTTTGACTAGACCACTAAAGGGTCTCTTATGAATCAAGG
Source organism: Helianthus tuberosus (assembly GCA_030545235.1). NCBI lineage: Eukaryota > Viridiplantae > Streptophyta > Magnoliopsida > Asterales > Asteraceae > Helianthus > Helianthus tuberosus. The sequence continues at coordinate 98,490,193 of CM060397.1, forward strand.
AGTGGTACTATATAATCCAAGGGTCTTAACTATTACATAGAAGCCCATTAAGGATTTAAGGTAGTACCTTTTTGAATATCCTACTACGAATCCCTCATATGAAGATATGAAAGATTCTACGAGGATTTGGATAACGAATATCCAGAGTATCCAAACACAAAAATGCATAAAAGAAAACATAAGATGAATAAACACATAGTCGTATAACCACAAAGATTATTTATTTGTTAATTTGTTTTGTTGACAGAGCACATGTATTTAAAGTACAATAGGAATCCATCTCGTGGATTTCATTTGGCACTTTAAACATTTACAAGAATCTATCTATAAAGATAGAAAGATTTTTAAAAGAGAAATTCGATTTCAATTATAAGGAACCGAAATGTCCGAATTCAGGTACATAAGGAATCCAATTAAGGACCCTGATTTGAATGATGATCATCCACAAGGGTCTAAATGTGAAGATAAAAAGATCCCATATGGATTTTAGAAGTTGAAGATGTTTTGAAACCTTGCACTGGACGTGCTTATGTCAAAACATGAAGTAAAAATGCTTACGAAGTTGAGATGCTAGATATGCCAAGGCAACATATGAAGCAGAATTTGAAGGTTAAGTAAATGTATGAGGAAAATATATTTGGAAAACTATGCATGGGGTTCTAAAAATGTTTTTGAAACCTTATATATAATACTTTTGAAATCATAAAGTAGGTTTTTAGATAAGTATATTTATAAAAATGTTTTAAAATCATGCGAAATGAATTTTTGAAATTATGTATAAGGTTTTTGGAAAACATGAATGATGCTTTTGAAATCATGCACTTGATAAGAAAATATATTGTGTTAATATTGTTTTCAGACTATATGAAATATTCTGAAATTATGAAAATTGTTTTTTTTTTTTTTGAAAACCTAACCAATGTTTTTGAAATAACATAGACAATGCATTTGAAAAAAATTGTTTTCAAACTATATGAAATGTTTTGAGATCATGAAGATTGTTTTTGAAATACTTGTACTGTGTATGTTGAGAAAATCAAAACGTAATGGGTATGAGATTTGAAACTACCCTTAGTTATCTAACCAAGGATATAATGGCACAGATGTGTAAAAAGCACGATTACTCATAATTTCACTTTATTTCATGTACTTCGTTTCTTAGAATGAAACGAGTACTTAAAATTTTTGGGGGAATCATGAGTGATCATTTGAGAGGGAGAATCACAAGAGTAGTTTGTAAGGAACATAGTTCCTTGATGTAGGTATCATAGGAAAAGTCATACACACATGTAACTACACTCGTATATCAGAACTGTGAACAACAATTTATTTATAATCAAACAGATTGTTTCACATTACAAGAAATAGAAGAAACAAAAGCATAAGACAACAACATCTTCTAATCAGCCAACTGCTCATCCGTGGGTTGGATTTGCATTAGCAAGCTTTGGGCATTTGTTCCTGAAATGGCTCGTATCGCCACAGTTGTAGCACGATCCAGGCGGAAAGCGAGCTTGAGTAGGGTTGACTTGGGGTTGATTTGGACCACTTTGGTTTGGGGTAAATCGACAAGCATTTGCCAGGTGACCGAGTCGCCCACATGATGCACACAGACGACACTGTAGGTGAGCTAAGTGGTGTGCATTACATTTGTCGCATATTGGGGCTGTTCCCTTGTATTGCTTCTTAACAGGTTGTGTTGCCACCCGGATGGGTCCTGCTTGATTTGGTACTGCTGCAGTTGGACAAACCCTTGCCGTATGACCTATAAGTCCACAAGTTTGGCAATTGCGACACTTCACACTAGCCTGATGATGAAGGCTACATTGGTTGCACAAGGGTGCAGTTCCGTTGTATGGCTTCCTAGCAGGGGGTTGAGCTGGTTGGTTGGGGATGGCTCGACCATTGTGAGCAACCACGGCGAAGTCCTGAGAAGCCTTTCGCTTCTTTGACTTCCTAGGGGATCCAGCCTGTTCATCCATGGTCTTTGATTCCTTGATTGGTTTCTTGGCTGGTGGTGCTGTCATTTGGCTAGGTCTTGCCTGTTTTGGTGCCACTGCTGCGGGTTTCCTTGAAGCCTTACGTTTCTTTGGTTTAGGTGAAGGCTTGGCTTCTGCTTCCTTTGGTAGCTCCTGAGTGGCTCCATTTTTGAGACGAGACATGGCAATGCCTAGATCCACAAACTTCAGTATCACTTCGCCTATTTGTTGGGCAAATTTGGCTGTTTGCTCGGACATTTGACCGGTGCTGAGAGGAAGAGACATTCTAGAAGAAAATGAAAGACATAGGAAGAAACAAGTGAAATGTCATCGGGTAAATAATGCAGAATGGTAATGCATAAGAATTTGCGATCATTTGTTTGTTATCTAAGGCAAACAAATGAGACAGTGACAAATCAAAGTAAATGGGTCAAAAATAATGTATCGTGAAGACATGCTCGCCTATAAGTGAACACTCATCCCAAGAATTCCCAGGTAAGCACAACTGGTCTCGCGTCTGATGAGATGTATACGAAGTGCTTGCCTAGACAGAAAACCCAGAATACAGGCATTCACCCTTCCAGTTTGCACGTGTTCACATTATTTAAAACCCAAAACCTTGACGAGGTTTTGAAAACTCAAAGGGGTTCAAAACCTTACAATAGAGGGTTCAAAACCTAGTAATCAATCATCCTAGAACAGATGATTAGTTTTCAAAGCGGTTTTGAAATTTATGTTCTTGTTGTGGTTGTCGCCTAAGGATAGGTGACAGTATTGTTTTATGACTAAACGCAAGTAAACTCGCGTTAGGGTCCTAGGAAGGTTATAGACTAGGTCAAAGTATTACTAATAACCTAATTCCCTATAACCATGAGCTCTGATACCAACTTTTCTGTCACACCCCGACCACGTAGAACAACAATACATGGCGAAAAACGTCGGGGAGTGTTGTAACAGAATCATTGTTTCATAACACATGGAAATTGAAATATTGTTTTATTGATTAAAGTAGTTACAATGTCATGACAATCAAAGAAACATAACATAAATAACTAGTCTTGCATCTTTTATTGTCGCTAAGGCCCAAGTCCGCCCAAGTCCGCCTAAGTGTATCTTGATAAATCCTATGCATCATATCCTGAAACACATGTGAAAATAGGTACGTCAGCATAAAAATGCCTGTGAGATACATAGGTTTATGAAAATAGGATTCATGACTTATTGTTTAAGAAAATATTTAGTCATGAACCTTGTAATTTGATTTGTCTTGTAAATCATTTGAAAAATGATAAGATCAGATGATATGTATAAATAAGAGAATAATGTATGGTTAAATGAATAACCATATAAAAATGAGTTTGTATAATTTAAGTTGTTTGTAAAACAATGTATTGTGAAAAATAGGTTATTTGTATAAAATGTTATATGTCTCAATTTGAAATGGTTCATATAACGCTACGATATGTAATACCATACAATCACTTATATATAGGAACTACCAGCGGCGTATCCACCATGCTTGTATCATATTACACACGCCTCGTTACTCGAATCACTTACCCAAACAAACCACCAATGTAAGATGTCTATGTTTAAACCAATTGCCAAACGTATTGAATAATATGTCAAAATGTCTATGTCAATATGTAAATCATGTAATGTGTAACCAATGTCAATAATGTTTATGTGTCAAATGTAAATCATGTAATGTGTAACCAAAATGATATGTATGGCTAGTGAAATATATCAACTAAACCATATGCACAAAAACAAAGTATTGAAGTAAAACACGGTTTAAATCAAAGCTATGTTTTGTGGAAATGCATGCTATACTGATACAAATATCTATGCGGTATTGTGAGAATGCATACATCCAAGCCTTGAGACTGTGGCGATAAACCCTTAAATAAATTAAAGGTTTATCTTGTTGTAACTGTATATCGAATTCGGTCATTCCTTTCATCCCCACCTACCCGGGATGTCCGGAACGGGAGTTGTCAATTCCTATGGTACCACTACCTACTAACGAACGGCGTGATCGGTGTTAATGAATGTATTGTTCCATTTATACAAACCAAATATCATATCAAAATGTAAGCATGTGATGAAAACAAATGTACTAAGTATGCAATAGATGAACATACATAGCATGTGATGTGATGTGAAATGATGTACTAAGTATGAACTAAATGGACATACATAGCATGAAATGTAATGAAATCATGTACTATAAATGTACTAATGAACATAGCATGTATATGATGTGAAAGCATGAAAGTAACAAGTAGGCACATGTGTTTCACCCCAAAACAGTTTGAAAACGGTAAAAGAGGGGTCTATGTACTCACTTGAGATTGCTCAGAAGTCCTAAGATAACCACCAAGCAATGCTAGAGATCACGGATATCAAACGGCACCTAATATAGGTAACTACATTAATAAACCGGACCTAAATCGGAAGATCGGATAGAATGAGGGTTCGTAAACCAAATGAGTATGGGAACTTGTGTAATATGGTTTAACAACGCCTACATACTAAATGAATCCTAACATAAGTGCTTATGACCCATTACGGCCCGTTTAGGTAGCTTATGCTACTTTAACGCGTCGCTCGCGTGAAACGCGTTCGGACCGCCTAACTAGTCCTATGACAAGTAACATATGCTTTAACATGTCTAATATTGTTGTCAAATCAGTTTAGATGTCAAAAGTTATGTTACATATGTTTAAAATGAATTTTGGCATCAAAGGGGTATTTTGGTAATTTACCTAAGGCATATAAACTACCTATCATACAACTACTTAAACGAAGCGACCATAAGGTATAACCTCGTAAGGTTATTCCCTATAAACTATGGTCACCTAAAGTGCTTGGTCGGATCCTAATGATCGACCAAACGGGTCGGGTTCGAAAGTATAAGCGATTGTTTAGATCGCTTACCTTACGACCCTAAATAAGCACTAAACTAAAAGTGACGAGCTAAGCATGTTAAAACATGCTTAACTAAGTTTAGAAAACAGGTTTGGTATCAAAACAAATGGTCTTGATACCCACAAGTAGTTTGGTTACAAAATACGCAAGAATACGTATTCTGACCGAAACTACGGCTCGTCACTGAGCCTAGATAACGTGGTAATTAGTAGGTATAGTCACTAGGGACTATAACCATCGTGATCACGCTCACGTTATGAAGTTCAAACGAACTTCGCATCGACCATAAACTGGTCAATGCAGAAAGTCAAACAAAGTTCGACTTTCGGACTCGAAAAGCAATAAAAGAACGAAGGAACACTTACGAAGGGTCCCCGAATGCTAATCTAGATCAAAATAGCTCAGGTATGAAACAAAGGTTTCAACTTAGAGCACAAATGATCAGATTCTAGTGAGAAATGAAGTTGGGGTATGTGGGTATTTATAGTAAATGGACAACCGTTAGGATCATTTCTTGGAAAAGGGGGCACGATCTAAGCCGTACACTTGTTGGAAAGTTGTGGTAACTCATTTGCCATCCACCATAAGAGTTTGACACTTGGCACTTGGCCTTTGGAGAGTGTTAAGGGCTGCTAAAAGCTGAAAAAAAACGTTTTGCTGCATCTGGCCCCTGTTTACGGACCTAGTTTGGCAGATTTACAGTTTCAGTCCCTGCAACCTCAAAACTTGGTTTTCGATGCGTTTTTTTGACACGTTTAAGCCCTGTTAACCCCATTTCAAAGATCTAAAATGAAGTTAAAGTATAGGGAACTTAAAATGTGTTCAAAAATATCTCGGGTGTCGGTTCGTTTAGCCGTACGGTTACGTTGTTCGGTTAATTACAACGGAATGCGCATAAGCGCGAAAAATTATCCAAATGGCGTGACGAATGGATTTTTCTTATGCCAAACACTAAAATAAAATATTTTAGTGCTTACATAAATTTTTGGATGTCTGGATGTATTCAGAACGTAAGTTATGCGCGAAAATGCAAACTTGTGCACTTTTTGACGCTTTTTGTCCCTGAATGACCCCAAAAGTTTATTTTAGCATACCGAACCCCTCAAAGACTATTTCTAAGCTATGTAAAGGATATTTATGGTATGTTTAACTTATGGTCATGTTCCAGAATGTCTGTTACAGTTCAAATTGGCATACTTTCGCAGTTTGTCAAGTTTAGTCCCTGTAAGCGAATTAACTTGTTTTTGCCATACCAAAGCCTTCAAAACTTATTTCTAAGTTATGTAAAGGTTATTTAAGGTATGTTAAGCCTATTTCACTATTCCGGAGTGTTTGTTGCATTAAACTGGTTATATTTATGCATTGGTGCGCGTATAACCTTCCAGAAAGCGATTTAGAGTTTGGAATTGAACACAAATTAATATGTGCAAATGATACACATATTTTTACAAATTCCAAGTATGAAATATAATATTTCATTGGTTCGGTATTTGTTTGATGGCCGTGGAGGCACAGGTGTTACAGTTTTGTTAGTTAGTGTATAAATCAAAGAATGTTGTAAGCATTTAAGTCAAAATTATTAGATAATGAACATGTCTTAGATTGTATGAAATAAATACATGTCATATGCATTAAGTTCATGTGGGATGATGATGATACAATATGGGTGCATTAGATGCTCATATTTGGACATGCATGTTGAAATATGGTCATGAAATGATTATTTAAACATGATTTGACAAAAAAGATTTTTGATCAGATTATAAACCCTAAAGTATGATTATTATGAAGTGTTTAATGATATAAAACTTTGACATAAAGTTTACTAGTCTTGCATGTTGTACTTGGTGCATTAGGAGTTGTAAAATACGTGAAATCGCATTATTTATGTGACTTACACAAAAACTGCACTAATCTGATTATGATCACTATTTTAATCAGTAAAAAACATGTATTGTGTTTGTCACACCCTGGCTTTTGCGGAAGCGTATGATGTGTGGCTTGTTTAATACCATTGCATTCAATTATAATAAACAACTATATGATCAAAACGATGTTCATCCATTCATTAAGTTTAAAGTATTACAAACACCATTTATTTAAGTTTTAACAGCACAACCTTCGACTAAGTTACAGATCAACAAAAGTGGATGACATCTAAACTTGGAATCTACTTCTAGAAACAACACCCGCGCCCAAGATCCAACTTGTTACCTGAAATACATGTAATTTTGGAAAACATCAACAAAAGTTGAGCGAGTTCATGCATTTTGTATGAGTACTGAAAATCTTGTAAACCTTTGAGAAACTCCTTTGAAAACAGGTATGAAAAGAATTTATGAACAAATCAAATTAAAGTTTTGCAAGGACATTAAAGCATGTGAAGACATAGAGAGCACTCAAAATGAGTAGGCTTATACCCTTGTCGATTCCCTCGACTATGTCGAATTCCCCTTCGACTAAGTCGAAGTCCCTTTCGACTATGTTAATGTACCTTGACTATGTCAATTTACCTTGACCCTTTTCGATTTACCTCGACCGGGACACCGAAGCACTCAAGTGGTCACATAAGTACCATGACTGGGGTTCGGCCGTACCCGTTAGATCTAACCTTCGTCCCTAATTAAGAATTAACGGCATTTTAAATTTAATCTATGCTCACATGATCTAATAGTTCATTTCATAGTCAATTCATACCGTTTAAACATTCGTAACATGTATTCCACTCCCGAGAGTTATAAAACCAAAAACAGTTAAGAGAAAAGGGGGACATGAACTCACAAGTTTGTGTTCTTCAATCCGACGTAACTCAAGCTGCTACTAGTGTGCACGACTACCTACAACGTACTACGGTCTATTAGACGAGCGGGTCGTGCCTTGACTTAGTATTCTTTAGTGTCTTTGAGTTACGTTTCTTAGTGTCTGTGACATTATTCCAAGTTATATAATTACTTGTTAAAATAATAAATATTTTAACTTATATTATATTTATTAAATTTTAGAATAATTGTTAAAACAATATATATTAACCTGATACTTCCCAAGTATTTATACTTGTATATCTTTCCGAAGGATTGGTGTATTCGTATTTGTATTTTTATACTTGTATATTTTGACCATGTATTGGGGTCGTATTCCGGTGTGTATTTATACATGTGAGAATACGTATTTTTATTGTATTCATTAAGTATTCTTATACTAATTTCGCATTAATTTTCCGGAATATTATCTTTAACAAAAGTCCACCAATATGTATTTCCAAAATACATATTGTAATAAATATTATTTAGAAAAATTATTTGTAATTTTTCTTTGGCAAAAATATTTATATTTTCTCATGAGTTCCAAAAATAATATATTTTCAAGTCTAACTTGGAAAATATATATACACTTATTCTTCTCCAAAAATGATACACTTCATATTTATTCGAGAAAACATATCTTTCACCTCAAAAATATTGTATTTCGTGTTTGCGTAAGAAAATATATATTTCTTAAAAATAATATATCTTCTAAAAATTTCAAGAAAAATATATGTTTATACTTGCCAAAGATAATATATTTTTCTCTTGTCAAAATATGATATATTCTTGTAATAATTGTAAAAATCATATTTTTTTATTCACTTGGTGTCCAAAATATTATTTACCAAAATATACATATGAATATTATTTCCGGAGTATTTTGTAAGTCATATTCTCTAGTTCGGTTTCAGCAATATTTTGTATATAACTTGTATATTCATATTCTTGGAATTTTGGCAATATTTTGGAATGTAATTTATTGGTATTAAATTGAGTTATATTATTTCAAGTCCTTAAATAATATAACTAATACACAAAGTATACAAATAATCACACACATGGTGACTTCTAAATATATATTTTCCTAAATACATATTTAGTCACTTTTATTAATAAAAACCAACCTCCAATATTTGTATTTTGTAACAAAAATTATGGCAAACTTTTATGTGAAAAATCCATGGTTTAAAATACACTTGTAAATATTTATTTGGGAATATTTTTCTAAGTGTTTAATTTTTAGAAAAATTTTGCCATAGTTTCCCCTAAAAATGGAGGTTTCCATACCATCAAGGTATATCATTTTCTTTTGTAAAATCAACACAATCAATCTACCATCAACAATATACAATCTACACTTGCCGATCTTGCCAAAGACAAGTATAATCTACTACTTCATGAACTTGAAATTTCACAAAAAATTGTAGTAACTTACTAGAGTATTTAGTAAGCTTAGTTACCCTTTAAAGTGTGGTTATTTATTTAAAAATATCATTCATGAAAGATTTAGATCTTCACAACTTGTAAAGTGATTTTCAAAAAATATCTCTTCTTGTATTTTTCTTGTTAACAATATGTTTCTAGCTTTGATTTAATACTTAAAACATGTTTACTTCCTTTAAACACCATGATCATGTTAAATCTTGTAATAAAATTTAGTTTCTTGAAAATATTATTCTTGAAATCTTTTATTTTCAAGACTTTTTACTTGTAGGAATAATCATCATACATTAAAACAAGTTTATTTTCAAGTTCATGATTCACATAAAGGATGACCATTACAAATTTCTCAAGATCTATCCTTACACTTGCAAGATCATGTGTTTAATCATCATCTAGCAAGGTTCTTATGATGATCAACATCATAAACACAAGAAATCAACATTCAAGTATACTACATACACTTAAAACAAGTTGTTCTTCATGTTTTAGAGCTTTATGTTCATGTTTATGCTTATGTTTCTTCATGATCTTTATGTTTAACAACTTATATCATCTTTTAACCAACATAATATGAAATAAAATGAGATCACATGAGTCTTACTACTAGCACAAGGCTAGGGATGAACAAGAGAAGAAATGAGGTGGATAAAAGCACTAGAGAGAGGTCCTTCCAATTAAGTTGCTTACAACCTTCCTAGATAGACTCCATACACCTTAGAATATGCTTAGAACACTTGGGAATGGATTGAAAAATGGATGATGATGTAGGGGTGTTTGGGCCGTGAACCATGGAGGGGATGGAGGAAGTTTTGTGAGCTTGAATGGTAAAATGAGAAGTCTTGTGTTCTTTATAATATCATCCATCATGTCCATAATCTTTTAGATTTTATGCTTAGAATATTCCAAACATATTTAATAAATTAATTAAAAGAATTCTAATGTGGGACCCATGTCCCCTAACCGGTTGTCAAAAGGGGGGGGGTAAAGTGTAACTTCTAATGGTCAGTTACTTGATTCAGTTAGGATTCAGTGGTGCTAGTTAGGTATTTTATGTATTTAATGTTTATTAGATGCAGTATGATGTCCGGTGATCATAACTAGCTTTGTAACACTAAAACAATGCATCAAGTAAGAATTTGATGTTTCGGGTAATGTCCGGTTGTTCGTTTCGTTAAAGTGCTAAATTGCGCAGTTTAGTGTGCTTTATATAGTCTTTTATGACAGTTTCGATTCCCGACACTTAGGAAAGTATTCTGGACCATTAAATCACATTTCTGCAGCATATTTAGATGTTAAAAGCTGAATTTTTTCTGAATTTGTTTATTTTCTGCAGAATTCTGCAGTTTTAATGTGTTTCTGGCACTTTCCGGTACCTGTGTCATCACTAGGAAGGCAGTTTTGTGATCCCTACCTTCCTACACACTATACTAGTGTAAGACTTGGTCCTGGGGCTTATTTTGTGTCTTAACCTGATGTCTGTTTAAGTACTGAACTCCCATCAGTACTTCTAGTTTGTCTTATAACTGTACCAACTCTGTTTTGTGCATTAATATAACTATATTTCATTGCATGTAGTAATGATAAAAGTCTTGCAACATGAAATGCCATTGTATGTATATAACATAAATCAGAAATTCATTCGTCTTTTAAACTAGATCATGCACAGTCATTAAGGCACAAATTACTGTCTAATCATTGTACGGAATGTATGGAAAAGTGCCAGTTGTCACAGTGTTAAAATATCAAGTCATTTCAAGTTGGGATGGTTATAGAAACATTTAACGCAAAACTATGTGTTAAAACGGTCAAAAATTGGCTTTTCGAACGATTTTTATGAAACTGACTTTGTTCAGTAAGTAAACTGATATTTTTAGTATAAAAATAAGTATTTTAATTAATTTTAAGTTTACTTGGTGTTTGTTTGGTCATACGTGACTTCCGACGCCCGAAAACGTGTTAAGATGTGTTATGGGAGAACCTTATGCACGTATACTTGTGCGTTTTGTGCGGTAGAAACGGTAAAAATCGCGTTAAATGTGTAACTTGTTTGTCGAGCATGAAAATTGATACATATGAGATATTATATGTATATTTGCTTTAAAAATGACAAAATAGATAAGTTAACAAGATTTCGCATGTTTCGATAATAAATTTTGTGAACATTTATGTATATATATTACGACGCGCAAATGGTAGATATATTACGTATAAACGGGTATGTTAAGGGATTTACATGATAACGGTCACCAATAAAATCGTTCAAGTCGCAAAAATATTAAAAATATATATATATGGACTCATATATATATATATATGTATATATATTAACGTGCCAACATAATCAAAAACGATGATTTTTCGAGAAAATCTCAAAGTTATGTGAAAATTCTAAGAAACAGAGAAACTTAGGATTTTGTGATGTATATATGAATATTGATTTAAAACTCGTTCCTACATATAATAGGACGTGTAGAAATCAAACTGTGGGATTACGCTATTTAAAATACGCACCCAAAGGTGAGTGTCACTAAAACCCCTCTTTTTACTGCTTTGTATATATTTTGGGGGTAGAACACGCCAATAAAAGGGTTTAATAATGTTTTTGGATTAAAACATACTTTTATATATATATATATATATATATTCGTTAAAAATATGTGGAGTTTGATAATTTATACGTTTCGAGTTAAAACGTTTTGATGAATGAATGTTTGGAGGACATTGGGATGATACGGTGTTTCCGAGGAGAAACAGACCGTAAAGTTGGGACGGATGCCGGCCTGGTCTCAAGGGAGGGGATTCAGGGGATTCGTACAACTTCGTGTATTAAATTTTTCATATTAGTAGGATATATATATTGTACGTGAGGCAGATATGTCACACCCCTATATTTCCACGTATTACCGGTGGGCCCGGTGGGGAGTATCGTGACGTAGTTGATATCATCATAGTCAAACAACACAATTTTAAATGCACAGCGGAAGCAAAAGATAGATTTATTTCAACCGAATAAGTTGTAATATCCAAGTATCACAAAATAGTTGAAAAAGATCCACAGGCGGATCAAATAAAAAGGAAACGTAGTTCATCAGACTTAATATGCATCCAAGCTTGCGAGACTCTTATTGATGCTAAGGAGAGACCAACCTATTTCGAGTAGTACCTGCACTTAACCTTTTTGGGAAAATACGTCAGTTTACACTGGTAAATACAATTAACTGACTCATTTTGAAAAGGTTTAGAAAAATTAATTTGAATGCACAAGGCACAAAACATTTTTATAACTTGGGATAATTAATTATATATAAACTTGTAAAAGAATTACATGTTCGTTATACGTTCAGTAGCCCGGATTGACGCCGGGTTAAAGATTAATAGACACACCACATGATATAGTCCCGCGGTGGGTTATTCCCATAACCGGCGGTTATACCTTATTATTTATATATATGCACTGTCGGGTGTACGCCTACACCCCGTGCTTAGGTCATGGCCATTTCTTAAAATGATGCCAAGGATATCTGGGACATGGTCATTAACCCCCCAAAGGCTTTAAGCAAACAAAACAATTTAAACGGGACATTTCAATAATTTAACCTTCATACAATTAAAAATTCAATGCCCGACCAAGCGGTATTTTATATACCGTACCCCAAGCCCGTATAGGGAAAATAAGTTAAAAGTATTTACCTTTGCAAGTGTTAATCACAAACAGCAAATGCACGTAGCTTTTACCGGGTCTCCTAGTCTGGAAGAAAGGTTTATAATAACCTATTAGATTCCTAACGGGTCTTTAATTAAGCCTAAACTTAGACCGGTTAGTTTTAAAGGAAGATACGGTTCAACCGCACGATTAAGCGAAGACCGAGATAGAATGTGATTTAGGCCCGAAAAGTTTGAAGACTTGTATAATATGGGTAAATTAAACACATTCTGGATTTTGAGACAAAAATGATAAGGTTTGACCCGTTTCGGTCAATTTATGCAAACTAGTTACATAAACCGAACCGAACGCGCAAGATGCGTAACGGGTAACCATATGAATCATATACAGGTTTCCTAAGTTAATATGCCTTAAATATGTTGTGAGTATTATGCCCGAAATGAATTTAAACTCAAACTATTCCCCGCAGGGGCATTTTGGTCAATTTAAAGGTTATAAAAGAGTTTAAATAATAATCTGAGTTACAGGTCTGATTTAATCTGTAAAAATATTTATTTTTATAAGTCATTACAGTAGGGTATTACATATATGTGAATTTTATCATTTAAAACCAAACTATGCACCTTAGGGGCATTTTGGTAATTTCACATAGGCTTAAAAGGTCAAAACTGGAAATCTGAGTTTAAAACTTTTGCTTACTGTTAATATATAAAAATTTTACTGAAAATATTAGTAGGCATCAAACCTTATATGTTTAAAATAGTTTTAATACATACTGTGTGTTAAAAACGCTTAAAAAGGCGATTTTGAGCTATTTCCGGGTTTTTAAAGGAAACCTGATATTTTTATTATTCCAGAAAAAGATTTGGTATCAAAATAATTTGTAAAACTCATTTTATAGCCCAAAAGGGCAAAACCGGCAATTACCGAATCAAGCTTAGAACTCTATGTTATGCTCAGTCTAAAATTTAATAAAAATCTTCAAAAATCCCAAAATATTATTTTATATCAGTAGGTAATAAGTTTGGTATTAAAAATTGGGTTTAGATAGGCTATATGCTAATTACGCCGTTTAATTAATAAAAAGCTTTTCATTTACGCTAATGAGCATAACTCGTAATCTAGACCTCAAACTGATGTCCCATTTTAGGGATAAGTCTATAAATCAGTAATGAAGGGTTCTACTCTTTTACTTTTTCAAAAATCACATTTTAAGGTCATATGGGCATAATAGTCAACATTTAAGCATTTAACGGAATCATGCATATGAATCGGATAACTAATGAACCAAGTTGTATAATCACAGAGGGTTATACTAACATGAAACCTGGTCCAAATAAAGCTCTAAGGAAATTCTAAACTATGCTCATACGGGTCAGAACTAAAAGTCAAAGCAGAAGTCAAATTATGCGACTTTCGGTTCCGAACCGAGCCTAAACTGAAAATTGCCGGGTTGAACATGTTTAGACATGTTCTTACATTAATTACCAAGTTATGTTAATGATAAAACAGGTTGCACGGCTCCTACATTGCTAATTATGCATTAATTTGAAAATAAGCTTTCTGTTGACTTTTTAAGGTAAACTTTGACCCGACAATTGACCTACTTAGATTGGGAATCAAAGGGTGCCCTTTTAAGGGTTTATTGCTCACATAATTACCAACTCATAGGTACTTTCAATTTGAAATTTGACTGGACAAATTTTAAATAATCACGAAGTCAAACTCTAATTACGACGGTTTGACTTTAAGTTAATTAACTAAGCTAAACTGAATCAAAGAGGGTTAAGGACACTTACAAGGGTCCTATGCACGACTAAATATCACTAGGAAGTGTGCTTGAGCTCCAGGAACCTCCAGAAGTGAAGTTGTGAAGCTTTGCAAATGAATGAACAAAGTGTTACAACAATGTTCCTCTTATATAGTGAATTCAATTGCTTAGGATGATGCCAAGCAAGTCTATGTTTGCAACCAGATGTTTACAGGTGCCCCTACTGCATGTAAATCCGTTTGTGCAGCCCCTGGTATCAGTTTACAGGTCCTAAAGGCGGTTAAAGACCTGAACTGGCAGCTGCCAGGTGAATTCTGTCGCTGGCACTCTCACGCGGGTCGCGTAGCCCCATAGGACCATCTTACGCTGGCCTCCTGGCCTCCCAGAACCAGCCAAACAAGTTTCACTTAATTAAATTTCAGCCCCTGGTCCTTTCTAACGTGGTTTTAAGTCTTGTTCTTGCATTTTTGGCCCTCTAACCTTACTTTTAAGGGCTCCATGACATATTTAAACATTGGTAAGTCCTTGGTTAACTTTGTGATCACCCGAAAAGCCTTAAATTTCAACGTTGACGCTTTTAACCCCTTGTATATGAATATCGTCATAACTTTCTCATACTTTATCGAAATATTGTGAAATTTTTATCACTTATTCTAGTAAGCATAATTAACCGTTACAAAGCTTTAGGTTCGCTAAAACGTCACTCAGAGGTATACTTTAAACATGTTGACACATTTAACCCCTGTAGTTTGTAATCTCTCACTTTCTTCCACAATTAACTTCGTATGATCCATGATTCATTCGTTTAATGGTATAAACATCGTGTAGGGCTACAGTAAAGTATATTTATCCATTGTTGACTCTTTGAACCCTTATACTCACATACTTTCTTTGTTTGTCAACTTTAGTCCCTCTAAAGTAATCTTTTATACGCTTAAAGCTTATGACACGTGTCGATACATTATTGGACATAAATTTTCGAGGTGTTACAAGACATCATATTGGTCTCAAGTGGACCCTGCACCCATGATTTCGTTTAATCATTTAAGTATTGCACGCGAGGAATTGTTGGTAGATCTATCGGGTTGACAACCCCGTCGTGACTGGTCGCCCCGTGTCAAGGCTTCTGCACTTCCTTCCATATAAGGATTCAAATGGTGCAGCTTGGATACTAGAGTGATAGCTATTATTATAGGAAAACTCGATCAATGGCAGGTGGTTATCCCAACTACCACCTAAGTCAATCACACATGCACGAAGCATGTCTTCCAAAGTTTGGATGGTACGCTCACTCTGCCCGTCCGTCTGAGGATGGTAAGCCGTACTAAAATTTAAGCGCTTGCCCAAAGATTGTTGGAAACTTTTTCAAAAATGTGATGTGTATCTAGTATCTCTGTCAGAGATAATAGACACTGGTACGCCATGCAGAGATACAATCTTATCTACGTATAATTGGGCTAACATGTCGGAGCTATAAGTCTCCTTAATGGGTAGGAAGTGTGCTGACTTAGTTAGTCTATCTACTATCACCCCATATAGTATCATTTTCTTTCTTTGTCTTTGGCAATTTGGTGATGAAATCCATCGTCACCATTTCCCATTTCCAGGTGGGAAGTTCAGGCTGTTGTAGCAAACCTGACGGCTTCTGATGTTCAGCTTTGACTTGAGCGCACGTCAAACATTTGGCTACATAGGTAGCTATAGACTTCTTCAAGCCTATCCACCAATAGTTCGCCTTCAGGTCCTAGTACATCTTGTCAGCTCCAGGATGAACGGAGTATTTGGAACTATGGGCTTCCTGGAGGATAACATCCCGAAGTCCTCCATAAACTGGAACCCAAATTCGTCCATTTAATCTTAGGATTCCGTCCTTGCCATAGGATAACTGTTCTTCAGTTACTCCTAGCTTTTCATCAGGATAGTTAGCTTCCAATACAGCTTCCTTCTGCGCAGCTAACAACCTTTCATTCAAAATATTCTTTATCTCAATGCTCTTGGCATTGATTCTTATAGGCTTTACTCTTTCCTTTCAACTTAAGGCACCGGCGACTACATTCGCCTTGCCAGGATGGTATCTTATCTCACAATCATAATCATTCAAAGTTTCCATCCACCGTCGCTGCCTCATATTCAAATTCTTCTGATTGAACAGATGTTGAAGGCTTTTGTGATCAGAATAGATCACGCACCTGGTTCCATACAAGTAATGCCTCCACAGTTTTAGTGCAAATACAACGGCACCCAACTCCAAGTCATGGGTGGTGTAGTTCTTTTCATGCACCTTTAACTGACATGAAGCATAGGCAATAACTTTGCCTTTCTGCATAAGCACACATCCCATACCTATGTGCGATGCATCACAATATACCACAAATTCATCAATTCCATCAGGCAACGTCAATACTGGAGCGTTGCTCAACTTCTGCTGCAGAATATTGAAAGATTCTTGCTGCTTAGGCCCCCAGGCAAACTTGCTATTCTTTCAAGTTAGTAAAGTCAGGGGCGCTGCAATTCTTGAGAAGTTTTCAATAAAATGCCTATAATATCCTACCAGACCTAGAAAACTGCGAATCTCAGTGGGCATCTTCGGCTCTTGCCAATTCATGACAGCTTCAACTTTAGCGGGATCTACTTGGATGCCATGCTCACTAACAGCATGTCCAAGGAATTAAACTTCACGAAGCCAGAATTCACACTTCGAAAACTTGGCATAGAGCTTATCTTGCTGAAATAGTTTCAGAATACACCGAAGATGCTTCTCATGGTCGGCCTGATTCTTTAAATAAATCAGAATGTCGTCAATGAAGACGATAACAAATTTGTCCAAGTATGGCTTGCAGACACGGTTCATGAGATCCATGAATGCTGCTGGTGCATTAGTGAGCCCAAAAGGCATCACTAAGAACTCGTAATGACCATAACGAGTCCTAAATGCAGTCTTGTGTACATCTTCATCTTTAACTTTCAGTTGATGGTAGCCTGATCTCAAATCGATCTTGGAGAAGTAACTCGCCCCTTGAAGTTGATCGAACAGATTGTCGATCCTGGGCAATGGATATCTATTCTTGATAGTGACCTTATTAAGTTCGCGATAATCGATGCATAGTCGCAACGATCCATCCTTCTTCTTCACAAACAGGATTGGTGCTCCCCATGGAGACGAGCTAGGTCTAATGAAACCTTTTGCCAACAATTCATCTAACTGGGTCCTCAACTCTTTCATCTCTGTTGGTGCCAACATGTAAGGTGCCCTTGCAACAGGTGTTGCTCCTGGAATAATGTCAATTCTGAATTCTACTTGCCTATCTGGTGGCAAACCAGGTAGTTCTTCAGGTAATACGTTGGGATATTCAGAAATGACGGGGATATCTTCAATTTTTGGCTTTGGCTCATCAATAGTCACTTGTGCCATGTACATGACACAGCCTTTCTTCAAACACCTAGATGCCTTGAGCATAGACACTTGCTCTGGCAGCCCATACTGGATATCTCCCTGAATGGTAAGTGACTCGCCAGACGGAGTCTTGATCACCACTTGCTTCTTGTTGCAAACAATCTGGGCCTGGTTATGAGATAACCAGTCCATGCCTATAACTATATCAAATCCGGCTAACTTCAAAGGAAGTAAGGACAAAGGAAAAGAGTGGTTCCTAATGGATATGAAACATCCATCTAATACGGTTGATGCGGTTTCTATGGTGCCATCAGCTAGTTCAACCTCATATTTTATGCTTAGGGTTCTAACAGGTAGGTTTAACAACTTACAAAACTTATCATCAACAAATGACTTATCTGCTCCAGAATCAAATAACACCCTTGCATAAACATCATTAATAAGGAAGGTACTTGTTATGACATTATCGTTCTGGATCGCCTCCTGTGCGTTCATCTGGAAGACCCTAGCATTGGTCTTTTTCCCATCTTCAGCCTTCTTTGCAAACTTTGGGCAGTTGGACTTAATGTGCCCTTTCTCGTTGCAGCTATAGCACGTCGCATCCTTGATTTTCTTACAGTCCAATGTCTTGTGCTCAGAAGATTTACAAATCCCACAAGGCCTTGGCTGCGATTGGGATTTCGATTCAAATCTGCACTTCCCGAAGTGGTGCTTCTTACAGACCTTACACTTTGGCTTATCACCCGACTGATGACCATCCTTTTTAGTTCCAAAACTCTTTTTTGTGGTCATTGTTTCCCTTATGCTTCTTGTCTGACCGTCGTGAGTTGTCATCCTCACGCTTTCTCTTCTCAGCATCAGAGTGTTTCTCAGCGATCTCTGCCTGACCGCGTCCAAACTAAGGGACAATGATATATCAGCTGCAGACCTAAAAGTAGCTGGTCTAGAGGCCTTCACACTGGCCTTGATTTCTGGGGCCAAACCCCCAATGAAACGAGCTATCCTCTTGGGCTCCAGAGTCACGAAATACGGAACCAGTCTTGACATAGTATTGAAGCTCGTTAGGTAAGCTTGACAATCTAGGTTTTTCATAACCAAAGACAAGAAATCAGACTCAATCTTTTCAACCTCATGCTGAGGGCAGTAGTTCTCCTTGATGAGAGCAACAAATTGATCCCATGTTAAATTATACAGTGGGATTTTACCGGTGGCCTGGATCAAAGATCTCCACCATGCTAATGCCTCGCCTTTGAACGACTGAGATACAAACTTTACCACATCTTTACTAGCGCAACCACTGATATCTACCATGATGTCCATCTCATCTAACCATGACATGCAGTCAACTGCTCCTTTCTCCCCAGTAAAATCCCTGGGTTTGCAGGAGACAAAGTATTTATAAGTACAACCTTTAGCACGTGGTTCTTGGTTCAGCACAACTCTCTTAGATGGAACACTCCTCTAGTTCGATGAGTGATGAGAATCACTCTTATGAGCAGTATGAGTCCTTGAGGGTGGCTTCGTATGTGGTATAGATTGGGTCCTTACATGGGTACCACTGGATTCATTGAACTGTCAGTCCAACGCTCGTGTGACAGCATTATCTATTAACGCTTGTAATTCTGCTCCTGCTACGTTGACCCTGGAGGTGTCATGATTTTCTCTGGGGTGACTGTTGGCTTCGTCTGACCCGGCCATGTAGCTTGATTGCTATATAAAATAATGATTTTAAATCATTCAGATGTCTATAACAGTTTTATCATTCTAGATGATTTATTAATCATGGTATTTAAGAAACCATTTTGATTAATTTGTTAGGTATATATATTCAGGATATTATAAAAATCCTTAGTCAGATTTAAAATATATTAATGACAAAAAGGCCCAGTCCTATGGACAGTTTTAAATCTTAAATCATGATCTTATATGGTCATGGTATTGAGGTTTTAATTATAATTCATTACCTCTTCTTAACAGGGGTCGAAGACCACAACTGTCTTTTGTCTTATATAACAATGAGTATAGCCCGTAGGCGTTATATCCCTAATGGATGTTCTAATTAATTAAAAGAAGTTGGAAGAATCCAATATAAGGATGACTTATGCGATTTTATCGAATCACATTTTGTCAAGAGTGTTAACATGTTTTCAGATGTTAACAAGAATTGGAACCTTTTGAATAGGTTTTACCATCTTGGTCATGTCTGCAACGGCATATAGACTAGGTTTTACCTTTAAGATTCTTTTTAATATTTAACGCAGAAAAATCCTAAATTGAGGTGTTAATAAGATATGAATCTAATTATGGAACTACCATTTTGGCCCTGTCTTAAGATGACATATGGCTAGGTCTTGTCCTTTTTAGATTTTGTCATTTTATTATAATGATAGGTCTTATATAAAAATGTCATATTTTCATTTATTTCATATTTTATGTTTATGCATATAATTTAACAAAATGAAAATTTAAATTAAATCATTCCACTGCAAAAACTTAAACAAGTACATATTTGCCCTAAACGGGACTTCTACTGAAATAACATGCCCGCGCAGGGGCTTAAACATAAATAACATACCCATGCAGGGGTTAACAGAAAGACATGCCCAGGCAGGGGCAGAATACAGAAAGACATGCCCACACAGGGGCAGAATACAGAAACAAATGTCCACGTAGGGACATGATTACAACATTAAAACTAACAAACAAATAAAGGATTTAATGATCCTTCTTGCTTTTTCCCTTGATTAAGTTTGTCAGAATCTTGAACATTCCATGGTTTTGCCTACGGTCTTCCCGCACCTCCTGCCGCACCTCATTTATACTTTGGAGAATCTCTTGATGCTGCGGTGGTGACATCACTGGCGGCTGTGGGGGTTGCTGATATAGCGGAGGTTGAGGAGGCGGTGGTTGCTGATACCCATAAGGTGGGTACCCATAGTGTGAGTATCCGGCTTGATATGGGACCCCAAAGGATCCTTCCGGATGATCGGCATTGTAGTTTGCCGCTGCTGTGGTGAGTTGTGATAACTGGGAGTAAACACCCAGTCGATCTGTCGGAACCTTTCTTCATAGCTGTCGGGACCATTATAAGGAGATCCCACGAAAGGTGACCCATCCGAAATTTCGATGGGGTGGTTAGGGGTTCCGGATGGTGGCTCTGCGGGATCGGTGTCCTCGTCCATGTCCATTGCATGGTCGCCCGAGAAATGGTCTTCGGGTCCTAGTGGGTTAAAACCCACTGGTTCTCCAAGGTAATTTGCCGGGTTGAACCGGCTCTGGAAAAAGGGTGTTGGGTTATCAAAAGGTGAGTTGTGGCCCTGAAGAGGAATGTAAGATTGGTGGGAATTATGGGGCTCATTTTCAGAATGGGGCCCAAAGGAGTGTTGAAAAGAAGGGGAGGAGCTCAGCGAAACTGAGCGCCTTGCTGGTTCAGTATAGGTCCTCCAGTTATCTTAAGGACTCCGGTTATGGGAATCTGATGGTGTTCGCCGGTGCGAAGGCCCGGCCTCATGATCATTCGAGGCGACGAGTGGCCCCTTTCCTCTTCCTCTCCCTCTCACTCTTGGTGGCATCTTGCTTAACCTGTCAAAACAAACAAAGTATACAACAAAAATATAAAAGACAAAGTTAGAAAATAAAACAAATTTGGAATGTGCAACTGTGTAACTGAGATTGAACATAAAAGGCTAGTGTTTAATTCACTCAGTGTTGGCTCTGATACCAACCTGTCACACCCCTATATTTCCACGTATTACCGGTGGGCCCGGTGGGGAGTATCGTGACGTAGTTGATATCATCATAGTCAAACAACACAATTTTAAATGCACAGCGGAAGCAAAAAATAGATTTATTTCAACCGAATAAATTGTAATATCCAAGTATCACAAAATAGTTGAAAAAGATCCACAGGCGGATCAAATAAAAAGGAAACGTGGTTCATCAGACTTAATATGCATCCAAGCTTGCGAGACTTTTATTGATGCTAAGGAGAGACCAGCCTATTTCGAGTAGTACCTGCACTTAACCTTTTTGGGAAAATACATCAGTTTACACTGGTAAATACAATTAACTGACTCATTTTGAAAAGGTTTAGAAAAATTGATTTGAATGCACAAGGCACAAAACATTTTTATAACTTGGGATAATTAATTATATATAAACTTGTAAAAGAATTACATGTTTGTTATACGTTCAGTAGCCTGGATTGACGCCGGGTTAAAGATTAATAGACACACCACATGATATAGTCCCGCGGCGGGTTATTCCCATAACCGGCGGTTATACCTTGTTATTTATATATATGCACTGTCGGGTGTACGCCTACACCCCGTGCTTAGGTCATGGCCATTTCTTAAAATGATGCCAAGGATATCCGGGACATGGTCATTAACCCCCCAAAGGCTTTAAGCAAACAAAACAATTTAAACGAGACATTTCAATAATTTAACCATCATACAATTAAAAATTCAATGCCCGACCAAGCGGTATTTTATATACCGTACCCCAAGCCCGTATAGGGAAAATAAGTTAAAAGTACTTACCTTTGCAAGTGTTAATCACAAACAGCAAACGCACGTAGCTTTTACCGGGTCTCCTAGTCTAGAACAAAGGTTTATAATAACCTATTAGATTCCTAACGGGTCTTTAATTAAGCCTAAACTTAGACCGGTTAGTTTTAAAGGAAGATACGGTTCAACCGCACGATTAAGCGAAGACCGGGATAGAATGTGATTTAGACCCGACAAGTTTGAAGACTTGTATAATATGGGTAAATTAAACACATTCTGGATTTTGAGACAAAAATGATAAGGTTTGACCCGTTTCGGTCAATTTATGCAAACTAGTTACATAAACCGAACCGAACGCGCAAGATGCGTAACGGGTAACCATATGAATCATATACAGGTTTCCTAAGTTAATATGCCTTAAATATGTTGTGAGTATTATGCCCGAAATGGATTTAAACTCAATCTATTCCCCGCAGGGGCATTTTGGTCAATTTAAAGGTTATAAAAGAGTTTAAATAATAATCTGAGTTACAGGTCTGATTTAATCAGTAAAAATATTTATTTTTATAAGTCATAAAAGTAGGGTATTACATATATGTGAGTTTTATCATTTAAAACCAAACTATGCACCTTAGGGGCATTTTGGTAATTTCACATAGGCTTAAAAGGTCAAAACTGGAAATCTGAGTTTAAAACTTTTGCTTACTGTTAATATATAAAAATTTTACTGAAAATATTAGTAGGCATCAAACCTTATATGTTTAAAATAGTTTTAATACATACTATGTGTTAAAAACGCTTAAAAAGGCGATTTTGAGCTATTTCCGGGTTTTTAAAGGAAAGCTGATATTTTTATTATTCCAGAAGGCTCAAAATGTTTTATTTATCATATTAGATCAGTAGAAAAAGATTTGGTATCAAAATAATTTGTAAAACTCATTTTATAGCCCAAAAGGGAAAACCGGCAATTACCGAATCAAGCTTAGAACTCTATGTTATGCTCAGTCTAAAATTTAATAAAAATCTTCAAAAATCCCAAAATATTATTTTATATCAGTAGGTAATAAGTTTGGTATTAAAAATTGGGTTTAGATAGGCTATATGCTAATTACGCCGTTTAATTAATAAAAAGCTTTTCATTTACGCTAATGAGCATAACTCGTAATCTAGACCTCAAACTGATGTCCCATTTTAGGGATAAGTCTATAAATCAGTAATGAAGGGTTCTACTCTTTTACTTTTTCAAAAATCACATTTTAAGGTCATATGGGCATAATAGTCAACATTTAAGCATTTAACGGAATCATGCATATGAATCGGATAACTAATGAACCAAGTTGTATAATCACAGAGGGTTATACTAACATGAAACCTGGTCCAAATAAAGCTCTAAGGAAATTCTAAACTATGCTCATACGGGTCAGAACTAAAAGTCAAAGCAGAAGTCAAATTATGCGACTTTCGGTTCCGAACCGAGCCTAAACTGAAAATTGTCGGGTTGAACATGTTTAGACATGTTCTTACATTAATTACCAAGTTATATTAATGATAAAACAGGTTGCATGGCTCCTACATTGCTAATTATGCATTAATTTGAAAATAAGCATTCTATTGACTTTTTAAGGTAAACTTTGACCCGACAATTGACCTACTTAGAGTGGGAATCAAAGGGTGCCCTTTTAAGGGTTTATTGCCCACATAATTACCAACTCATAGGTACTTTCAATTTGAAATTTGACTGGACAAATTTTAAATAATCACGAAGTCAAACTCTAATTACGACGGTTTGACTTTAAGTTAATTAACTAAGCTAAACTGAATCAAAGAGGGTTAAGGACACTTACAAGGGTCCTATGCACGACTAAAGATCACTAGGAAGTGTGCTTGAGCTCCAGGAACCTCCATAAGTGAAGTTGTGAAGCTTTGCAAATGAATGAACAAAGTGTTGCAACAATGCTCCTCTTATATAGTGAATTCAATTGCTTAGGATGATGGCAAGCAAGTCTATGGTTGCAACCAGATGTTTACAGGTGCCCCTACTACATGTAAATCTGTTTGTGCAGCCCCTGGTATCGGTTTACAGGTCCTAAAGGCGGTTACAGACTTGAACTGGCAGCTGCCAGGTGAATTCTGTCGCTGGCACTCTCACATGGGCCGCGTAGACCCATAGGACCATCTTACGTGGGCCGCCTGGCCTCCCAGAACTAGCCAAACAAGTTTCACTTAATTACATTTCAGCCTCTGGTCCTTTCTAACGTGGTTTTATGTCTTGTTCTTGCATTTTTGGCCCTCTAACCTTACATTTAAGGGCTCCATGACATATTTAAACATTGGTAAGTCCTTGGTTAACTTTGTGATCACCCGAAAAGCCTTAAATTTCAACGTTGACGCTTTTAACCCCTTGTATATGAATATCGTCATAACTTTCTCATACTTTATCGAAATCTTGTGAAATTTTTATCACTTATTCTAGTGAGCATAATTAACCGTTACAAAGCTTCGGGTTTGCTAAAAGGTCACTCAGAGGTATACTTTAAACATGTTGACACATTTAACCCCTGTAGTTTGTAATCTCTCACTTTCTTCCACAATTAACTTCGTATGATCCATGATTCATTCGTTTAAGGGTATAAACATTGTGTAGGGTTAAAGTAAAGTATATTTATCTATTGTTGACACTTTGAACCCTTATACTCACATGCTTTATTTGTTTGACAACTTTAGTCCCTCTAAAGTAATCTTTTACACGTTTAAAGCTTATGACACGTGTCGATACATTATTGGACATAAATTTTCAAGGTGTTACAAGACATCATATTGGTCTCAAGTGGACCCTGCGCCCATGATTTCTTTTAATCATTTAAGTATTGCACGCGAGGAATTGTTGGTTGATCTATCGGGTTGACAACCCCGTCGTGACTGGTCGCCCCGTGTCAAGTCAAACGACGAATTGATATTCTGTTTATTGTCTAGCTTTGATTATCCCTGCATGGTAAATATATAGTTCGTATTGTCTAGCTAACATATGAGTCTGAAATTTGACGCTATGAATTTGATATACAAAACCTGGGTAAGAGCTTTATTGTCGAGTTTTTGAACTGCGACGGATAACCCATGGATTTTATTAAGGAACTAAAACAGAATTTCTAAAAATTATATGGATGTCTTAAAATAAACACATAATCAGAAAGTTTTCCTCTGGAATAAACTGTTTGTAAGTGAATATGTGAACTCACCTTCCTTTGTGTTGACACTTGATTTTAACGTGTTCTACAGGTACTTGAGTTTGGCTTCGGGAATTATGGCGTATCTTGTGTTTGATGATGCATGTTGTGTTACTTAAAATGTTGGACTACTTTTTAAACTTTCTGGGACGTATGTAATAAGATCCGCGAGGATCAAAGACAACTTAACTATGTGGTTGTGTCGTGTCTTAAAACGTAACGTTTAATAACTTATGTTTAAAATTAAATCAAAATGTCCAACAATTAAATGCATCGTTCAACAAGATATAAATGGGCACCAACTTCCATCACCACTACGTTTTATATTCCGCTGCGACGTTTTTGGGGTGTGACAGAAGTTGGTATCAGAGCCAATGGTTGTTAGCGAACTAGATGTTTTTGGAGGAAAACACTAGACTTCAACCGAAGAATTTTGAGATTTAAAGTCCAAAATTCTCGAAGCCAAGATTTTTAAATAAACATGGAAAATTTTATCATGTATGAAAACCCTTATGTATTTATGTGCATACGTGATTTTCTATTTATTTGGGCCTTATGTGTTACTATTCATATTGATCACACACTTACTTTGTATGGTTACGATATGTCACGTCTCGGCCTATAGAGCCATTCGTAGTCCTGCTCACTGATACTGTCGAGCCTACACTTGAGATTCTTTCCCCGTCGTTACAAAATTGTTTGTTCTGCTATTCGAGTCACGTGTTTTGCAACACCTTTTTTAAGTCTACACTCACCGTAGGAAGAGGACTCGACCCGTTGGAGAGATCGCATTTGACTTCGAGAGCTGAGATAACATCCGCTATGAAGAAGCAGAAAGGGATTTGGGTCAATCGCTCTCACTGCGATCGTCAGTTCGCCATGTTATGCGGAGACTTGGAGACGATGAAGGGCAAGATGAAGAACTTAGAGGGACAGATGGACTGGTATGATGAGCTAGAAGAGCTTCTAGGAAGATGTTGGACTTCCAGGGATTGAAGCGTTAGTTGTTGGTTGTTTCTGTTGTTTGTTTTGTATAACTCATTTGATGAACCCTATTTATGGCTTGCATGCCAAATTTTGAGATATTTAGGAGGAAATTTTATATAGACCTGTTGCGGGTGTTGATGTAGACACGCCGAATTTTGATTAGTCTTTGTACTAAAAACAAGTTTTGTAAATTTCTGGTATAAATCACGCGGGTTTCTTTTGGTTTAAAAATTGTTCTCATTAATATATGGATATTATACATGTCCAATGTATTGTCCACTAGCATTTAATGATTGAATTATTTTTGGGATATCGTCTTACGTTGATATTATGTTGTAATAATAAAAACGATGAAATGCCGCCAAAAGTGAGACAGGGTTCTGGACTACCTACTACCCAGAAGAGTTGGCACAACTCATAGCCCAACAAGTTAATACTGCCATGGAACAACATGATGCTAACCAAAATTATGGCCAGGAACGTGAATGCGGTGTTCATGGGCATGGTTTTGGTGGGACACAGAATCGGAAACCCTTCAGGTGATATAATGATCCGAAAGTTTTAGTAGTTCATGTGTTATGATATAATCAGAGTGTATTCCTGATTTTCATTAACCTTGTGAACAGTACCTAGATGTACACATAAAACAATCCAGGGTTGTAACCCAAGATCATTTACTGGTGTCCTATGCAATGATGTGGCAACGGTATGCGTGATGTCGGGCCGTCACAGCGGCTCGACCATTCAAATAATTCCGCATTCCGAGCCTAGATCTGGGGATTCACGAAAGCAAAAGTCTGAGAGTTCAAGGAAGGCGTATGTAGCCAGTTCTAGAAAGGATGATGCCAGGGATGGCCGGAGTAGTTTTGAGAAGAAGACTCACGAGGATGAGCGGAGAAAGTGCGCCAGATGTGGTCAGACTAGACATATGACTCGCAAGTGCTATGCTAAGAGTACATCGGAGGGAGTGAAACTACAGGGATGCTTGCAAGTGCGGTGAACAGGAACATTTCAGGAGGGATTGTCCTAAAGCAAAGGATCAGAATGTCAGGGGTAGAGCGTTCACTGGAAAAGCATGTGACGATCCTGCTATTCTTACCAGTATGTTTTCGATCAATAACCATTCCGCGTTCGTGCTTTTGATACTGGAGCTGACTTAAAGTTTTGTTTCGAAAAACTTTGAACCATTTTTGTGTTCTCCAACAAGTAAGCTAAGTATAAAGTACTCGATAAAACTAGCAAATGGTAAATTGATAAAGGCTAGCGAAGTCGTTCGCGGTTATAGTATTTAGTTAGGTGATCATAGTTTTAGTGTCGATTTATTTCTAGTAGAGCTGGGGAGCTTTGACGTGATTGTGAGAATGGATTGACTATCCAAGAACGAAGCGGGGAATTATTGCTCGGAGGAGCAAGTTAGGATACCTCGACCTGATAATGATGGAAAGACGGTAGTTGTTCATGGAGACCGACCGAGTTGAGTGTCGAGTGTTGAGTGTTGAGAGTCGTCATTATTATGAGGATGCTCAAGTTGTTACGAAGACGCAATCCTGCGTTCTTAGTGAATGTGGTGGATACGGAAACCAAATATAGGAATATCAGAGAGATTTCTATCGATCTCAACTGTGACAACTCGTATTTCTAAACCGATCTTTGTACTTTGATGTAACGTATGTGTACGATATGTGACTTTTATGAAAGTGAATGTTTATGTGAATGCTATGTTATTACGTGCTTGTGTAATGTATGTATGTTATAAGCGCACAACACACACTCGGCCGCACAAGCCATTCGGGCTACACAACTTGTACTCGGAGTCTTAGGGCAGCCCAAGTGTGGGTTCGGCCCATCCCCCTTAGTCGAATAACACATGGGGCACTAGCACCCATCTCACACTTTACCAAAACAAACAAACCTATAAACCCTAGCTCTCCTCTCCCTCTCTCTCTCACGAACCGAAGGCAGCCAAACATCCTCCTCATCGAAGATCTTGTGTTCGGATCAATCCCCTACCCTCTTCTTTAATCGGTTAGTGTTTCATACTATGTGTTCATTCGGATGATGATGTATTGATATGTGATCGGTTGTATATGTATTTGGATCCGAATGTTTTGATTAGTATTTGATAATATGTTGATCGATGGAAATGTATTGTTATATGTTTGATTAATTCTGATTAGAGCTCCTGTTGGTGAAATCGATAATAATAAGGTTGCATGATGTTATGATATAGGTATGTTTTTTATAATGATTTGGGAATGATATCGGATTAATAGTGATATAATTGTTAATGTTAATGTCATGAAACCGGCTTATGTCGGTATGATAATGTTAATCGGATTAAAGCTACAATCGAGTAGGATGTGTTGTGAGATTTTAATTCTATGATGTTGTTATGAATTGAGTATGATTAGAGTTCATGTTTATATGATGATAATCCTGATTCGCATGCATGTAATCGGCTGGACACTCATGAAATCGGAACATATAATAATATTTGATAAGTTGTTGTTCATGTGTTGTTTATGTGTTCATTAGGGTTTATGCGAATCAAAGGATTAAAAACTCTTATTTAATCGATTATTAGTTAGGATAGAAATTGTTAATTGATTGTTTATGCAATAATGGAAACTTGGTAAATTGATTTGCAAGATAAAAGTTATGTAACTGCTTTCCTTAAATTCTGGATTTTTAAACAAGTCGCACAAGACTTCTTGGTCACACAAGAGGTCCACTCGCACAAGGAACTTAGTCGAACAAGTCATCTGGTCGCACAAGATGACCTGAACGCACAAGGGGTTCTCAGTCGCACAAAAGTTACTGGACCGCACAAATCAAATTGTTGTTTAACTATTAGGCCTCAAAGCCCAACACGAGTCGCACAATAGGATCTGGGCCGCACAAGATGTATGATTACTTAACTGTTGGGCCGGGTGTGTGTTTGGGCCAGATGAGTCCAATCGCACAAGGGGTAATGGATCGCACAAACTGTTTAGTTGTTTAATTATTGGGCCGCTTACTTGTTGGACTGTTTTGATTATTGGGCTTAACCTTTCGGGTCGCACAAAGTAAATGGGTTAACGTGATGTTGCATGTTTGCCATGTTTCGTATGTGTTTCTTGTATGTTATCAATGTGATACTTGTGTGCGCTACTTGACACCAAAACCTGACTTGTATGATAACCATGTTAGGACGTGGTTGACCACTAGCTGCTAGACTTGACCTTTCTGTGTAATCTGCCGAGCAAACCAAGGTGAGTTCACACTCTACAAAGCATGGGATTCCCAGGGGTTGGGAATGGGGTTAAGGAATATGGATTCCTCGTCCTTTCTTGGGTAGGACAGTATTGGTTCAGGAATGTAATTCCTCGTCCTCACGGACAGATAACGTTACTAGACTAAAACTCTCTATCACGAAGTCCCTCCTATTTTATATCGACTTAATCGCCGGGCCAATGGCGAGCGGGTCGTTAGTTAGATAGCGCTCTTTAGGTCTGACAAGCCTCACACCGTGCCGCAGAGGACGGGCGTGAACTAATGGATCTGGGCACGTCAATGATGATAGACATTGACAGTTCAGGGCACTTAAACATGACTTTTTGTCAGTAGTCGATATGGTAACGAGTCTAGTGTATACAAGGGGTAGCCCCCACGGCCGAAATGCCAGATAACTATCATGGGGTAGCCCCCACGGCGGATTGCCAGAATAAATGGGTTAAACAAAAGGGTTAAACAAATCACGTTTTCAACTATGGGGTAACCCCCACGGCAAGGATGCCAGCTAAAGGAACTGTTTTTGAAACAACTTAAAACGAACACCCAACCGTGAACTCACTCAACTTGTTGTTGACTCGTTACTACATGCTTTGCAGGTCAATAGGTTCTTAGCTGGAGCTTGCACAAGGAAGAGTCGTTGTGGGACATGGACAGCTGTGTGCCATGTTAATATTTGGATAATTGAACTTTTGATTTAGTTTTAAACATTATGCTTCCGCTCATAACTTAACTATGTTTGTTTTGGACACTAAACGTATTGGTTGGACTTTTACATTTAATTATTTACTTGTTCAATATGATTAGTGGTTTGATCCTGGTCAGTCACGCCTCCAAGCGGTGATACTCCGCATGTGGATTTTGGGGGTGTGACAGATTGGTATCAGAGCCATTGGTTATAGAGAACTTGGTTTTAATAAAGGAAAACGTTTTTGTTAAAACCAGACTATAACCTGTACAGTGCTCTACGATCCACAACGACGCTTCACTCCACGTGCAAGGCTCGACATTCTAGGTGATATAATCTATGCTTACATTGCCTACATGCTAGATATAGTAGAACTTTGCTCATGATATGCTTAGCTAGTATAGCTACTGTTGCTTGAAAACGTGTGTGCTTACTCTCTTCTGTCATCGCACTTTTGCGAACCTTTCTCACTCATGTTTCCCTTGATATGAAGATCATGTCTGGACGCATTAACATGACTCAAGCCCAGTTGACGGCTCTGATCAACGAACAGGTTGCTGCGGCACTTGCAGCAGCACAGGCAGGAGGTATACCCTGCAGTTTATAACTCATTCTAGGATCTTTAGATCCTACTCTCGTGAACCTATCCTTGTGTTAAACTTTGTCCTTTCTTACACTCGCAACAGGTCAGTATGCTCAGCCACCTGTGTGCACTTTCAAAACCTTTATGGACTGCCGACCAACTACTTTTAGCGGCACTGAAGGAGCAGTAGGTCTCCTCCACTGGTTTGAGAATCTAGAATCTGTGTTCGAAATGTGTGAATGCCCTGAGGCGCGCAGGGTGAAGTATGCTACTGGTACTCTTGAGGGTTTAGCTCTCACATGGTGGAACGCTCAGGTCCAAATGTTGGGGTTGGTTGCTGCTAATGCCACCCCATGGAACAATTTTAAGGAAATGATCAAGGAGGAATACTACAGTCGTGACGACATTCACAAGCTGGAAGTCGAGTTCTACAATCTCAAGATGACGGGGTCGGAAATTGAGGCATATACTAAGAGGTCGAATGAGCTTGCCTTATTGTGTCCTACTATGGTGGACCCTCCAATCAAGCGTATTGAACTCTTTCTCAAGGGCTTAGTGCCAGAAATCCAAAGTCATGTGACTTCAGCGAACCTCACCACCATCCAGCAAGTTGTTCAGTTGGCTCACCGTCTCACTGATCAGGCGGTGGAGTAGAACAGGTTACCAAAGCGTATCAGTGCTACCGCTACTTCGGATGCTCCTAGTGACAACAAGAGAAAATGGGATGGGGCTTCAAGCAAAGGTTCAACTTCTATGCAATCTCAGTCTCAGCAGAGAAGGACTGACGACTATAGGAGTCCTAGTCAGCAATCATCTGGCAGCCAAAGCCGCGGTGTGTACAAGGGGAATCACCCTAAGTGTAATCGCTGTAACCTACATCACAGTGGGCCATGCACCAGGGGTAACTGTCATCGGTGCAACAAGCCAGGCCACGCAGCAAAGGATTGCAGAAGCTTATACCCAGCAAACCAGAATCATCAACAACAACAAGCCCAACAGAACCAACGCCAGCAACAGCAGCCGCAGGGTAATAACAAAGGGTGCTTTCAGTGTGGAGCTGAAGGCCACTTCAAGAGAGATTGTCCCCAGCTAAAAAGGAACCAGAACAACAACAATAACAACAACAATCAGGGGAATGGAAACAACGGGGGTAACAACGGCAACGATGCAAGGGGTCGTGCGTTCGTTATTGGCAATGGAGAAGCAAGGAATGATCCCAATGTTGTGACGGGTAAGTTCCTTCTCGACGACTTTTACGTTACTATCTTATTTGATTCGGGTGCTGATACTAGTTATGTGTCCCAAAAAGTTAGTCAACTGCTTAAGCGTACCCCAACACCTTTGAATCCCAAACACGCTGTAGAGTTAGCTAATGGTAAAAGTATAGAGGTCACACACGTAGTTAAAGGTTGTAATCTTGTTCTTGCTGATCACACTTTCTCGATCGACCTCCTTCCTATAACTCTGGGTAGTTTCGACGTTGTCATTGGGATGGACTGGTTATCCCAACATCAAGCTGAGATCCTTTGCAACGAAAAGATTGTCCGTATTCCGTGCCCAGGTGAGGAACCTCTTATGATTCTTGGCGACAAGAGTGGTGCTGTTGTGAGCATCATTTCTTCCCTTAAGGCTCAAAAGTGTTTACGTAAGGGCCACACAGCCTTTCTGGCTCTTGTTACTGACACCTCGAAGAAAGAGAAAAAGATAGAAGACTTTCCTATTGTACGCGAATATCCTGAGGTATTTCCAGAGGAACTACCTGGCCTCCCGCCTCATCGTCAGGTCGAGTTTCAAATCGAGTTAGCTCCTGGAGCGGCACCTATAGCTCGTGCACCGTATCGTTTAGCTCCATCAGAGTTGAAAGAGCTATCTACACAACTACAAGAACTCTTAGATAAGGGTTTTATTCGTCCTAGCTCTTCGCCCTGGGGAGCTCCAGTGCTATTTGTGAAGAAGAAAGACGGTACATTCAGAATGTGCATCGACTACCGTGAACTGAACAAGGTGACTGTGAAGAATCGCTACCCTCTTCCACGCATTGACGATCTGTTCGACCAGCTGCAAGGATCGAGCTATTATTCAAAGATCGATTTGAGATCGGGATATCACCAGCTGAGAGTCCGAGGAGAGGACGTCTCTAAAACAGCCTTTAGAACCCGTTATGGACACTATGAGTTCTTGGTCATGCCTTTTGGGATGACAAACGCACCGGTGGTCTTCATGGACTTGATGAATCGAGTGTGCAAGCCTTACTTAGACAAGTTTGTTATTGTCTTCATCGATGACATCCTGATCTATTCGAAGAGTCAGGAGGAACACGAGCAGCATTTACGACTTATTTTGGAACTCCTTCGAAAGGAACAGCTGTATGCCAAGTTTTCAAAATGTGACTTCTGGCTTCGTGAAGTCCATTTCTTAGGCCATGTAGTGAACAAGGATGGGATTCACGTTGATCCATCCAAGGTAGAGTCAATCAAGAGCTGGCCTGAACCTCGTACGCCAACGGAAATTCGCCAATTCTTGGGATTGGCAGGTTACTACAGGAGATTTATCAAGGATTTTTCTAAGATTGCTCAGCCTCTTACTTCACTAACGCAGAAGGGCGTTGTTTATCGTTGGGGAAACGCACAAGAGTTAGCGTTTCAGCACTTAAAGGATAGACTTTGCAGTGCACCTATCCTTTCATTGCCAGAGGGCACAGACGACTTCGTGGTCTACTGCGACGCATCTATTCAGGGTCTTGGTTGTGTTTTGATGCAGCGGGATAAAGTTATAGCCTACGCCTCACGCCAACTCAAAGTTCATGAAAAGAACTACACTACACACGATCTAGAGCTGGGAGCGGTTGTTTTTGCACTTAAGATATGGAGACACTACCTGTATGGTACCAAATGCGCTATCTACACTGATCACAGGAGCCTCGAGCATATCTTTAAACAGAAGGAACTCAATATGAGACAACGACGATGGGTCGAACTGCTGAATGACTATGAATGCTCGATCAGGTACCACCCGGGCAAAGCCAATGTTGTGGCCGACGCCCTCAGTCGAAAGGACACTGCGCCTAAGCGCGTACGAGCTTTACAACTCACTATACAGTCCAGTCTTCCTTCCCAAATACGAAATGCTCAGGTAGAAGCATTGAAACCAGAAAATGTCAGGGCTGAAGCCCTACGCGGCTCGAGGCAACGCTTAGAACAGAAGGAAGACGGTGCTTACTACGTCACAGGACGCATTTGGGTCCCACTGTATGGCAACCTACGAGAGCTTGTGATGGATGAGGCACACAAGTCTCGCTACTCGGTACATCCTGGTTCGGATAAAATGTACCACGATATCAAAACCACATACTGGTGGCCTAGCATGAAGGCACTCATAGCAACATACGTTAGCAAGTGCTTGACTTGTGCGAAAGTCAAGGCGGAATACCAGAAACCTTCAGGCCCACTTCAACAACCAGAGATACCACAATGGAAATGGGAGCAAATATCCATGGATTTTGTCACTGGCCTGCCTAGATCTCAACGTGGTAATGATACTATTTGGGTGATCGTGGATCGACTCACGAAGTCTGCTCACTTCCTAGCTATCAAAGAAACGGATAAGTTCTCTACTCTAGCAGAGGTATACCTCAAGGAAGTTGTCTCGAGGCACGGGGTGCCCATCTCTATCATCTCGGATCGAGATGCGCGTTTTACATCAGAACTGTGGCAAGCAATGCACAAGTCCTTTGGCTCAAGGCTAGATATGAGCACAGCTTATCACCCGCAAACGGATGGGCAGTCGGAACGTACCATCCAGACTCTCGAAGACATGCTCAGGGCATGTGTAATCGATTTTGGCAATGGCTGGGAAAAGCATCTGCCACTCGTGGAATTCTCATACAATAACAGCTACCACACCAGCATTAAAGCTGCTCCGTTTGAGGCATTGTACGGGCGTAAATGCCGGTCACCTCTTTGTTGGGCAGAGGTGGGGGATAGTCAGATTACTGGTCCAGAACATGTGGTGGACACAACAGAGAAAATTGCTCAGATACGACAACGAATGGCGGCAGCTCGTGACTGCCAGAAAGTCTACGCCGATAAGGGCAGAAAACCCCTAGAGCTCCAGGTTGGGGAGCGTGTACTACTCAAGGTTTCACCCTGGAAGGGTGTGGTTCGTTTTGGTAAACGGGGCAAACTTAACCCACGATACGTTGGACCTTTCGAAGTCATTGAGAAAATAGGCAAGGTGGCCTACAGACTGAACTTACCAGTAGAACTCAGTGCAGTTCACGATGTTTTCCACGTGTCGAATCTGAAGAAATGTCTGTCAGATGAGACCCACATAGTTCCTTTGAAGGAGCTCACTACCGACGAGCAGTTACGATTCGTCGAGGAACCTGTTGAAATCACGGACCGGGATGTTAAGGTCCTCAAGCATACTAGGATACCTCTCGTTCGAGTTCGTTGGAACTCACGTCGTGGCCCAGAGTTCACCTGGGAACGCGAAGATCAGATGAAACAAAAATATCCCCAACTGTTCGCAAACGGTACAACCACTACTGAGACTGAAGCTACGGAATTTCAGGACGAAATTCCAGATCAACGGGGGGAGGATGTGACACCCCAGGAAAACCAGGAAAACCATGCAACTTAACTAGCTTCCTCGGTGAGTACGTGCTAAATTTCGGGACGAAATTTCTTTCAACTAGGGGATAATGTGACAACTCGTATTTCCAAACCGATCTTTGTACTTTGATGTAACGTATGTGTACGATATGTGACTTTTATGAAAGTGAATGTTTATGTGAATGCTATGTTATTACGTGCTTGTGTAATGTATGTATGTTATAAGCGCACAACACACACTCGACCGCACAAGCCATTTAGGCTACACAACTTGTACTCGGAGTCTTAGGGCAGCCCAAGTGTGGGTTCGGCCCATCCCCCTTAGTCGAATAACACATGGGGCACTAGCACCCATCTCACACTTTACCAAAACAAACAAACCTATAAACCCTAGCTCTCCTCTCCCTCTCTCTCTCACGAACCGAAGGCAGCCAAACATCCTCCTCATCGAAGATCTTGTGTTCGGATCAATCCCCTACCCTCTTCTTTAATCGGTTAGTGTTTCATACTATGTGTTCATTCGGATGATGATGTATTGATATGTGATCGGTTGTATATGTATTTGGATCCGAATGTTTTGATTAGTATTTGATGATATGTTGATCGATGGAAATGTATTGTTATATGTTTGATTAATTCTGATTAGAGCTCCTGTTGGTGAAATCGATAATAATAAGGTTGCATGATGTTATGATATAGGTATGTTTTGTATAATGATTTGGGAATGATATCGGATTAATAGTGATATAATTGTTAATGTTAATGTCATGAAACCGGCTTATGTCGGTATGATAATGTTAATCGGATTAAAGCTACAATCGAGTAGGATGTGTTGTGAGATTTTAATTCTATGATGTTGTTATGAATTGAGTATGATTAGAGTTCATGTTTATATGATGATAATCCTGATTCGCATGCATGTAATCGGCTGGACACTCATGAAATCGGAACATATAATAATATTTGATAAGTTGTTGTTCATGTGTTGTTTATGTGTTCATTAGGGTTTATGCGAATCAAAGGATTAAAAACTCTTATTTAATCGATTATTAGTTAGGATAGAAATTGTTAATTGATTGTTTATGCAATAATGGAAACTTGGTAAATTGATTTGCAAGATAAAAGTTATGTAACTGCTTTCCTTAAATTCTGGATTTTTAAACAAGTTGCACAAGACTTCTTGGTCACACAAGAGGTCCACTCGCACAAGGAACTTAGTCGAACAAGTCATCTGGTCGCACAAGATGACCTGAACGCACAAGGGGTTCTCAGTCGCACAAAAGTTACTGGACCGCACAAATCAAATTGTTGTTTAACTGTTGGGCCTCAAAGCCCAACACGAGTCGCACAATAGGATCTGGGCCGCACAAGATGTATGATTACTTAACTGTTGGGCCGGGTGTGTGTTTGGGCCAGATGAGTCCAATCGCACAAGGGGTAATGGATCGCACAAACTGTTTAGTTGTTTAATTATTGGGCCGCTTACTTGTTGGACTGTTTTGATTATTGGGCTTAACCTTTCGGGTCGCACAAAGTAAATGGGTTAACGTGATGTTGCATGTTTGCCATGTTTCGTATGTGTTTCTTGTATGTTATCAATGTGATACTTGTGTGCGCTACTTGACACCAAAACCTGACTTGTATGATAACCATGTTAGGACGTGGTTGACCACTAGCTGCTAGACTTGACCTTTCTGTGTAATCTGCCGAGCAAACCAAGGTGAGTTCACACTCTACAAAGCATGGGATTCCCAGGGGTTGGGAATGGGGTTAAGGAATATGGATTCCTCGTTCTTTCTTGGGTAGGACAGTATTGGTTCAAGAATGTAATTCCTCGTCCTCACGGACAGATAACTTTACTAGACTAAAACTCTCTATCACGAAGTCCCTCCTATTTTATATCGACTTAATCGCCGGGCCAATGGCGAGCGGGTCATTAGTTAGATAGCGCTATTTAGGTCTGACAAGCCTCACCCCGTGCCGCAGAGGACGGGAGTGAACTAATGGATCTGGGCACGTCAATGATGATAGACATTGACAGTTCAGGGCACTTAAACATGACTTTTCGTCACTAGTCGATATGGTAACGAGTCTAGTGTATACAAGGGGTAGCCCCCACGGCCGAAATGCTAGATAACTATCATGGGGTAGCCCCCACGGCGGATTGCCAGAATAAATGGGTTAAACAAAAGGGTTAAACAAATCACGTTTTCAACTATGGGGTAACCCCCACGGCAGGGATGCCAGCTAAAGGAACTGTTTTCGAAACAACTTAAAACGAACACCCAACCGTGAACTCACTCAACTTGTTGTTGACTCGTTACTACATGCTTTGCAGGTCAATAGGTTCTTAGCTGGAGCTTGCACAAGGAAGAGTCGTTGTGGGACATGGACAGCTGTGTGCCATGTTAATATTTGGATAATTGAACTTTTGATTTGGTTTTAAACATTATGCTTCCGCTCATAACTTAACTATGTTTGTTTTGGACACTAAACGTATTGGTTGGACTTTTACATTTAATTATTTGCTTGTTCAATATGATTAGTGGTTTGATCCTGGTCAGTCACGCCTCCAAGCGGTGATACTCCGCATGTGGATTTTGGGGGTGTGACATCAACTATCCGGAAGTCTTCCTAAAAAGACTTACCTGGATTGCCCCTGCGAGACAGATCGAATTCCGAATCGATCTGGTACCCGGTGCTGCACCAATTGCAAAATCTCCTTATAGATTAAGCACCGTCTGAGATGATAGAAATGTCGAGTCAGTTTCAAGAGCTATTTGACAAGGGTTTAACTCGATCAAGCTTTTCTCTTTGAGGTGCATCTATTTTGTTGTGAGAAAGAAGGATGGATCCTTCAAGAGGTGTGTTGATTTCTGAGAGCTGAACAAGTTGACTATCAAGAATCGGTACCCTTTTACCGAGAACTGTTTTTCGAACACGATATGGCCATTACGAGTTGTTAGTCATGCCTTTTGATTAAATTAATGCGCCATTTATATTCATGGATCTCATGAACAGGGTATGCAAACCCTATTTGGATAAATTCGTGATAGTATTCATTGACGATATACTTATCGATTCGCGAACCAAAGAAGACCATGAGTATCATTCGAAGTTGATTTTAGAGTTGTTGAAGGAAGAGAAGTTGTATGCCAAGTTCTCTAAATGTGAATTCTGGATTCAAGAAGTTCATTTACTCGGACACGTCATAAGTGAGGAAGGTGTACATGTGGATCCGTTTAAGATCGAAACGATCAAGAATTAAGAAGCGCTGGAGGCCCCGTCGGAAGTACGACAACTCATAGGACTTGTTGGGTGCTACCGGAGATTTATTAAGAATTTCTCTAAATTAGTGCAGCCTTCGACATTAATAAACCCAAAAAGGAAAAAGGGGAAAAATGATTGGACAGCAAGATAGGAGGAAGCTTTTCAAACCCTTGAAAGAAAAGTTGGGAGCGTGTATGATGGACTCCAAAGGAAGTTAAGATACTCACTTGCCCTAGGAAGAGTTATCTTACAATAATAAGTTAACACGCTAGTATTCACGTTGCTCCATTTGAAGCCTTGCATGGATGGAAATGTTGATCGCCACTTTGTTGAGCTGATGTGGCAAAAGACGATTAACCAGACCTTAATTTATCTAGGAAACCAGCGACAGGATTTTCCTGGATCGAGGGAAGGTTAAAATTCGCCAATTGATCGACAGAAGGATTACATGGACAATTGAAGGAAATTATTGCGATTTCAGATAGAAGATTTGGCTCTATTGAAAAAGTTATCTTATAAGGGTGTTATTAAGTTAGCAGAGAAGGAAAAGCTGAGCCACATTGATTAGGTCCTTTCCAGAGCCCATCTTGAGTTGGATCAGTCGCTTATAGGCTCAAGCTACCATAAGGATTGAGTGGTGTATATAATGTGTTGCATGTGTCCAATTTGAGAAAGTGTATAATGGATAATACACTGATTTTGTTCTTTGTAGAGATTTATTTAGACAATAAACGGAAGTTTATCAAAGTACCGTAGAAGCAGTACATATAGCAAGAAGAGTTATGTTAATAACTGGAGAGGTGATTACAGAATTCTAGTAATATATGTGATTTATTGGTTGTGCGATTTGTGAATATTTGAAATGAAATGC
The DNA here is from genome assembly GCA_030545235.1 of Helianthus tuberosus. Lineage (NCBI taxonomy): Eukaryota > Viridiplantae > Streptophyta > Magnoliopsida > Asterales > Asteraceae > Helianthus > Helianthus tuberosus. Next base: position 98,530,193 of record CM060397.1, read on the forward strand.
AAGGAGGAAAGAAAACGAGTTTATGAGATTTGATACTTTCAAGAGCCCATCTCGATTTGGATCAATTGTGTGTAAATACAGACTACATCAGGTACGGGGTAATGTATATGTAAATATACGTATGTTGAACCTTGGAAAGGGTGGAGAGCGTTGGGACGTGAGATTAGGAATTGAGGATGTGTGTAATATAGGTCTACGAAGATTCTTCGTAACAATCAAAGTTTCTCGCAGAAACTACAAGACCATATTCGGCAAGCCTGTTTTTACTGTTTCCACCTAGTGCGAAAACAAAACTTGTAGAGTAAAATTTCGGGGACGGAATTTCCTAAACAGGGGGAGACTGTGACACCACACTTTTCAGGCCGTACCGTACAACTGTAACACGTGTTGTGAATAGATAGAAGGCTTTATTTGACTGATCATGATGTTTATACGTGGAATTTAATGAGTTGACAAATTTAAACCTTGGTAAAAATTATGTTGGCAACGATAAGATAAACGCTTATCGCGTAACGGTAAAAATGCGAAACGAACGTCGGTGACCGCCCGATCAGTGTTAAAATCCTAAAAATAGTCTGTTATGATTAGAATAATAATTTTAATCATATTCATGAGGAAAAATAAATTAAAACGTTAAGAAACTCTATTTCTCGAGTTTAAGCGCGTATCGCGCGTATCGCGCGATGCAACGCGTATACCGACAAAATATTGTCAACGCAGCCAGTCAAGGCAAGTGATAATTATTTCAGTAATAATTTTGTGTGATTATTTTTATAGAATGATAAAAATAAATAAAAACGCTTAAATCCCTATTTTTGCAATTTTAATCGCAAACCGCGCAACACAGCGCGCGTACTGCCAGATACATGCAACGTCGCCAGTCCCGGCAAACAAAATATTGTCCAATAATATTTTGGTGAGTTCATTCTTATAGGGTGTTAAAAATAATTTAAAACGAGTTAAAACGCTAGATAAAATACCCGGTAACCAGTTAAATACTAGTTTTTAGTCTAGAATATGTATATTTGTGTATATATACGATTATGTGTGTGTGTATGTGGGACATGAGAAATGTGTTGGCAGCCATGCATGCCTTCTCTCTCCTCTCTCCAACACTTGGTGGGTCTTGGGGAATGTAGGTGATGATGATGCTTGCATTATCTTCCATAAGAATACTTGAAACACTACAACATTTCAAAATCACCAACTTCACTCTCTCTCTCTAGCCGTACACTATCAGCACCACCTTCACTTCCATTTTTTATTCAAGTCTTGAAGATTCAAAGACATTTTAAGCTTGTTCCAAGTTGGTGTAAAAATTCAAGAGTGATTTCAAGGTGATTTTAAAGAGAAACAAGCTCCATATCGTCAAAAAATCTCATCTAAACCCACTTAATTCTTGTAAGGTATAAACATACTTTAAAATGTATATTCTTGTTTCATGGTAATGGTGATGATGGAAAGTTTCTCGAAAAGCTTAGAATTCTTCACAAACTTGAAATTTAAACAAGAAAGTGGTTTTAGTCAAAACAAAATGGAAGTACATACATATATGTATGTGGCCGTGAGTTTGTAAATATATATGTAAGAGTTTGAGTTTTGATTTTTGGTTGATTCTTGTTTGACATGATTCTTGAAAAGGTAAATGCATGCATGATCAAAATGTGGTTTTATAAAAGTTCATAAGATTAAAAAATGAACAAGTTAAAGTAAATTTTGGATGGATGAGTGCACATGTGTGTGTGTCGTGTATGTATATATGTGTATGCATACAAGTGGGTTTTGTTAGTTAGTGTATAAATGAAATAATGTTGCAAGCATTTAAGTCAAAATTATTAGATGATGAACATGTCTTAGATTGTATGAAATAAATACATGTCATATGCATTAAGTTCATGTGGGATGATGATGATACAATATGGGTGCATTAGATGCACATATTTGGACATGCATGTTGAAATATGGTCATGAAATGATGATTTAAACATGATTTGATTAAAATGATTTTTGATCAGATTATAAACACTAAAGTATGATTATTTTGAAGTGTTTAATGATATAAAACTTTGACATAAAGTTTACTAGTCTTGCATGTTGTACTTGGTGCATTAGGAGTTGTAAAATACGTGAAATCGCATGACTTATGTGACTTACACAAAAACTACACTAATCTAATTATGATCACTATTTTAATCAGTAAATAACATGTATTGTGTTAAAATATCAAGTCATTTCGAGTTGGGATGGTTATAGAAAAACATTTAACGCAAAACTTTGCGTTAAAACGGTCAAAAATCGGCTTTTCGAATGACTAAAATACGCGTTTTTCAATGAACACTAGTATGGGTCAATTTTGGGTGAACCTTATGTGTTAAGATGTGTTATGTGATTTAAACATGTGAATGTGAAATATGTTAAGTTTTAATATGATATTGAAAATTTAGATTATGCACGTATACTTGTGCGTTTTGTGCGGTAGAAACGGTAAAAATCGCGTTAAATGTGTAACTTGTTTGTCGAGCATGAAAATTGATACATATGAGATATTATATGTATATTTGCTTTAAAAATGACAAAATAGATAAGTTAACAAGATTTCTCATGTTTGGATAATAAATTTTGTGAACGTTTATTTATATATATTACGACGCGCAAATAGTAGATATATTACGTATAAACGGGTGTGTTAAGGGATTTACATGATAACGGTCACCAATAAAATTGTTCAAGTCGCAAAAATATTAAAAATATATATATATGGACTCATATATATATTAACGTGCCACCATAACGATGATTTTTGGAGAAAATCTCAAAGTTATGTGAAAATTCTAAGAAACAGAGAAACTTAGGATTTTGTGATGTATATATGAATACTGATTTAAAACTCGTTCCTACATATAACATGACGTGTAGAAATCAAACTGTGGGATTGTACTATTTAAAATACGCACCCAAAGGTGAGTGTCACTATAACCCCTCTTTTTACTGCTTTGTATATATTTTGGGGGTAGAACACGCCAATAAAATGGTTTAATAATGTTTTTGGATTAAAACATACCTTTATATATATATATATATATATATATATATATATATATATATATATATATATATATATATATATATATTCGTTGAAAATATATGGAGTTTGATAATTCATACGTTTCGAGTTAAAACGTTTTGATGAATGAATGTTTGGAGGAAATTGGGATGATACGGTGTTTCCGAGGAGAAACAGACCGTAAAGTTGGGACGGATGCCGGCCTGGTCTCAAGGGAGGGGATTCAGGGGATTCGTACAACTTCGTGTATTAAATTTGCATATTAGTAGGATATATATATTGTACGTGAGGCAGATATCATATTGGTCTCAAGTGGACCCCGCGCCCATGATGTCGTTTAATCATTTAAGTATTGCACACGAGGAATTGTTGGTAGATCTATCGGGTTGACAACCCCGTCGTGACCGGTCACCCCGTGTCAAGTCAAACGACAAATTGATATTATGTTTATTGTCTAGCTTTGATTATCCCTGCATGGTAAATATATAGTTCGTATTGTCTAGCTAACATACGAGTCTGAAAGTTGACGCTATGAATTTAATATACAAAACCTGGGTAAGAGCTTTATTGTCGGGTTTTTGAACTGCGATGGATGACCCATGGATTTTATTAAGGAAGTAAAACGGACTTTCTAAAAATTATATGGATGTTTTAAAATAAACACATAATCAGAAAATTTTCCTTTGGAATGAATTGTTTGTATGTGAATATGTGAACTTACCTTCCTTTGTGTTGACACTTGATTTTAACGTGTTCTACAGGTACTTGAGTTCGGCTTCGAGAATTATGGCGTATCTTGTGTTTGATGATGCATGTTGTGTTAGTTAAAATGTTGGACTACTTTTTAAACTTTCTGGGGCGTATGTAATAAGATCCGCGAGGATCAAAGACAACTTAACTATGTGGTTGTGTCGTGTCTTAAAACGTAACGTTTAATAACTTATGTTTAAAATTAAATCAAAATGTCCAACAATTAAATGCATCGTTCAATAAGATATAAATGGGCACCAACTTCCATCACCACTACGTTATATATTCCGCTGCGACGTTTTTGGGGTGTGACAATTGGCACTACTATGTCATGATTCTCAAGAACGGTGTTGATACAAAAACAATGAATCTTGATTGGTTAATCGAAAAGCTTGAAGGCCACAAACTGGAAATACAAAAACACAACAAAATGGCCAATGCAAACTATCAGCAAAATGTCGATTTGTACTACAGAATAAGCATGTTGTTGAACAATCAAGCACCAAAGACGACTTTTAGTGCTAGTAGTTCAAATGATTCTCCAAAATATGATTCGGGTTATCATTCATCATCTGCTTCAAATCACTCTAATTTGAACATAGTTCGATGCAACATCGCCACAGACCTGAAAAACTCTTACAGCCTGAATGCAGAAGCAGCCAAGCAACATATGGTATTTCTAGCATCAATTTTGGAGTCATATGAAAGTCTGGTAGCGGGTAACGTTGGAAACCTGAGTATGATGAAAGGAGATTATGACCAGATCGATCCAGAGGAGATGGAGCTGATCGATATAAGATGGTGCATGGCTAGCGTTATGAGGAGAACACAACGGTTTATGGAGATTACAGGAAGATCATGTCTTGGAGCTGCTGACATAAAGTAGGGGTTTGATAAGTCAAAGGTTACCAGTTTCAAGTGTAAACAGAAAGGGCACTTCAAGAGAGAATGCACAAATAGGCAAACATATGAAGTTGTGAATCCGTTTCAAGTTATCAAGAGTTTTATACTAGGAGGAAAATAGAGAAAGATTACGATGAGAATCTGAACAAGCGTATAAAGGAGGTGTTTTACGCGAGTCTAACGAAGGTGATGGAATTGAAGAAGAAAAAAGAAGAAGCTATTGAGAAACTAGTTGATGAACTAAAGAAGACAGCAGGAGAAGCTGATGAGAACAAGCAGAAGGTTGATGAAGATCAAAAGCAGGTGACAGAAGAGTCTAGGATGCCAGATGAAACTGAGGTAAAAATTCAAACTGAATCTTCTGAATCATCAAATAATGATGAAAATGTTAAATAGACTGTTGATAAAACTGATAAATAGTGCAGGAAATGCATGGAAACATGCAGAGCCTGTGCTGAGAAAGATGAAAACTTAAAATCAAAAGATATTGAGTTTACTCAAATCAAAACAGTTTTCAAAATAAAATGCAAAGAAATGTTTGAAAATGAAGAAGTTATGAAACGAAAAGTCGAAAAGCTGAAACTGAAATGTCAAAGAGTTTGAAAAAGAAAATGAGATTTTAAAGCAAAAGTGTTCGGCGAAATGTAATGATGTTTACAAAAAGATAATATCATTCAAGAATTACAGAAATAATATGATAAAATAAAATTTGCAAATCATAAGATAAAAGAAGCTTATGTTACTTTGAATAGACAAATTAAAAGTATGGACGGAAGATTGTCAAAATGTTTAGAAACAATAGAACTTGTTAAACCCAAATACAGAAGTAAGCAACTGGAATTAAATAAATGTACTGATGAAGTTTCTAAACTTAAACAAGAATTGGCTGAAGAAGAAAAATATGTTAAAAAACTTCAAAGTTACCATAATTCTTCATACATTCTCAAACGTATTTTCAACATCACACCAGATGATAAAGATTCTGAAAAGAACAAAAAAGGTATTGGTTTAGAATATCAACAGGTGCCACCACCGTTGAAGAATAATTACATGTTCTATGATAACGAAAAGGTGGCAAAAGGATTGAACATGGTTGACCAATTACCTGAAATCATTGATGTGACTTACACCAAATCTGATGATGCTGGTGATTCAGAGGTGGTAAGTAAGGTAGTTGAAAACATTTTGAGAGACGTTTCTACCAACAATGGTAAGTATGAATCACAGGATGAAGATGAGGAAAGTTTTCACAAAAACTATTTGAAAAATTCAAAATCTGAGAAAAATGCGAATGATGATCCAATGGGATTGGCATATACCATGATTGTATTCAAAAAATTATTCTCAGATGTTGAATTTCCGATTCAAAATGTTATTCAGGATAAGATCGACAAAGTTTTCAAACTAGTAGAAATCGAGAAAACTGAAATTGCAAAATATACAGGAAAAGCGAGCAAGAAAACTTTTTATAACAAACCCGGTTACAAAAAGAAAAACAGGAAGGCTAGGTTGGGTTATAAAAAGAAGCAAAACCAAAAGAATCAGTTTGAAAAGTCAAATCTTCAGAAAAATACGAAATTTTTCACGGGACAAGTTCAGAAGAAGAGAAAGAACTCAAATTTAGACGACAGACTAATGAAGAGTTCTATGCTCAAAAAATCGACAACAACAGGCCAAAGATGTTTCAAAGAAAACTTTTTTAAATGTGATCAAATTGGACATGTTGGTCGCAAATGTCCAAATCTAAAGCCTTTTGATGTTGAGAAAAAGAAAGTTGAGGGTGAAAAACAGAAGTCAGCTAAGTTTGAATCAAAACAAACTTGGAAGCCAAAAACACCCAAATTTGAGGAAAACAGATTTGGAAACAGAAAGTTGATATTTCAAAGCCAAAACAAACTTGGAAGCCAAAAACATCTAAGTTTGAACCAAAACAAATCTGGAAAGCTAAAAATGATTTGGCAAAACGAAACGTTCAAAGTGATTCAAGAGTTTATCAAAGGAATGTTTCAAAAGGACAAGTTTGGGTGGTCAAGAAATAACAGACTTCTGTGAGTGAGAAACAGAAAATCAATTCAACCAAGAAGGTTGAAAATAAGAACGACAAAGTTTTTGTGAAAAATGACAAATATTTTCCAAAGTTGTATTGTGTGACAATGCCGAAGGTCAAACATGTTTGGGTTGCATTATTCAAGTGATTGAGTTAGTTGAATGTGCAGGTGCTCCAGCAGTTAGCTGAATGTCAACACGAGGAGAGGAACAGCCTGCCACGGGAGGAGGCAGATTCCTGTGATTGAATTCAGGGATTTTTGTTTGTGTTTGTAAATAAATAAAACATAAACTAAAAACAAAATAAAAAATATAAAAATATAAAAACCAAAAATATGTTTTTATTTTGTCAAAAAATTGAAAAATGAAAATATATGTTTGTTTTTAAATTTGTTAAAATCAAAAATTTGTGAAAAATATGTTAAGTGAATACTCCAAAACCCTCACGGCTAAACAAACATGATTAAACTCACAAGTGGTTGAAAATGGTTTTAACTTGTCAAAAATCACTGTGTTGTAAATCATGGGGGTGCTTTATTTCAAAATAGAGCATGTTATTGTAGAAAATGGATGGCGAGATGAAGCTATCTACATCGATTATCAAATTTTCTTAGATGTTTTGGATTTTAGGGGAGTAAAAATTTTGAAAATACAAAAACATTTGAAAATTTGAAAAAGCCAAAAACATGAGAAAATGAAAAAAGTTGTTGTGTAAAAAGAGGAAATGATAGTACATCAGTAGACAATCACAACATGCAAAAGAAATGGAATGTCAAAATGTGATAAACGGTCTCACTGATGATATGCCCGTAGGTTTTTACACATTTAGTAGATTGATTTTGAGATGTAAACCTAAAATCAATAACTTTCTCATCTCGTGGGGAACATCTCTTGGATATATGGACTTAGTACTCCGAAATTTCATTTAAGAGGTTGCCTGATTCTGAGATATTAGTTCTTTATACGTACTGATATCTGGGGTATTATCCTTGGTCTTCTGTTTTGCGTCAGCAATGGCCAAGACCTCGTATAATACTTTGCGTGCTTAAAAAGCTTTCCCTCTGCATAAAAATTGAAAAAATATCGAAAGATATAAATCAAGTGCAGTTGTAAAGAAGATTCCTAAGTGGAACACACCTTTAAGTCGAGCGTTCATCTCTTTGACTGAATGGTAGTTCATACCTGAGCTCTGAAGGTCTCGCACTAACCCAGAGTACAGATATCAATATAGCATGTTCACATGTAAGACTGAATCTAGGGAATCTTGATACGGGAGTATATTATGAGGTGGGACACATGATAATCTGTGAGAGTTTTGGTATTATGAGGTGGGACACATGAATAAGTTAAAACCTCAAGTCAACAAATTAATTTGGACTTAGATGATAATCTGTGAGAGTTTTGGTAGTTTGATACTTTTATTGTCAGATATAATAGGGGGAAGAGCCAGTCAACAATCTTAGAGTTGTTAAAAATGTCAAAAGATTTTCTTAGAGCCAGGGTTCGATACTGGAAGATAATAGTTTTAAAGGGCCAGGAAACGATCTTGAACCAAAAACAGTTTTATCTTTCATAGAGCTAGGTTCTTGATTCTGGTAATCTAAAAAACTTTAAATGTCATACATCTGTGCTTAGAGCCATGTTACCAATTTTGGGTGAACTAAAAAGCTTTCACTGTTAAATACTTGTGATTTTCAGATTATGATCATGATAGCTGAGGCTAAGGGGGGTCTAAAGAAAAGCTCAAAGCAAGGGGGAGCTTGTAGTGGTAGTACCAGGTGACAATCTTAAAAAGCCGGAAGCTTAAAGAAAGGGGGAGCCTGGAGATAGAGTCTGAAGAAAGGGGGAGCTCAAGATTCAGAAAGCAAATTCAAGAGGAGTTGGTTAAAGCAATGAGGAGTCTGTGGTGTTGAAGATGTCAAAGCTTCTGGAAGACTCAGAGAGAAGATAGAAAGCTACGAGATTGACTGCAACAATATCCAAGGGGGAGTCTGTGAGTGCATATGTCTATCGCTTCCGTCAATCACGTATCATAGCTGAGAAATGATCAAGACTAGGTTTAGAAGTGTTTTTATGTTTAATATAATGTACATGTTTAGTTTAGAGTCCATCCTCACAAAAGTCCATCCTCATGAATGGACATGCTAGTTAGAGAGGATGGACAAGGGCTATAAATAGGGAGCTTGTCTTGACATTTTAGAATTTTTTTCTCATTTGGAGAGTTAGAGAGCTCAAGTGTTTTCAAGGTTGTACACTGTTACATCATTAATAGAAAACGTATTATAATTACTTTCTTGTGTCTGATACACTCTCGTACACGAATTCCGCACGTGATATGAGATCTACGCAATCATCAGAGTTACGAATTCGATCAGGAAACAAACATGCAAGTTGATAGCGCTATTAGGTTTGACAAACCTCACACCGTGCTAGAGAGGATGGGCGTGAACTTTTATGCCTTGGCACTAGTCAATGATGATAGACATTGATCTGGGACACAAACAATTTAACAGTCAAAGTATTAGTACCACACAGTTTAGTAGCTTAACGATAGGGTACCCCATGACATGTTTTATAACTGGGTAACCTAATAACTTATGTTTTTGGATAAAACAATTCAAAACCGTGAACTCGCCAACTTTATGTTGACACCCTATTACATGCTTTGCAGGTCCTTAGGTACTGCGCTAGAGCTTGCATGGAGGAGTGTAGCAGTTGCGTAGAATCGTTGTTGGGATCCTTATTTAATGATTATGGTTTTAAAACTTTTATTGAGATCAAAACTTCATGCTTCCGCCGATAACTTGAACAAAGTTTTAGACCTTGAATATTTTGTCACTAATCACATTAATAGTGATGGATATACTTTATTTTATTTAATTGTTCAATATGATTGGTGGCATGATCCTGGTCAGTCACACGCCTCACAATAATACTCCGCAAGTGGAATTTGAGGGTGTGAGATATTGGTATCAGAGCCATTGATTATAGTGAACTCGGTTTTAAAAAGAAAAGTCTTTTTGAGAAAAACCAGACTATAACCGGTTATGTACTAACGATCCGCAACGACACTACACTCCAAGTGCAAGGCTCAACGCTTTATACTACATAGCGTATGTATGTGCTTACTTTTTACTTACGTGATGTTATATGTAATAGTATACTTAGTTTCTAGGACTATAACAATAGTATACTCATTAAAATTAATGAGCTCTCTCCCAAATGTTTATTTGGAAACTTTATGTGTTATGGTCAAACTTTCTTCTGTTTTTTTTCCTACGCCACTACGGCGTCGTTCTCATTCTATGTTTTGTGGATGTGAAGACAATGAGCGGACGCGGCAGAGGCGGTGTATACATGAATCAGGACCAATTAACGACCCTGATTAACGCTCGGGTTGCTAAGGATCTAGCAGCACACCCAGGAGGTACAACTACCAATCCGAAACATTCTAGGATGTCTAGATCCTATCCTTGTGTCACCTTACCATTCTTAACCTTATTCGTTTCACCATACGCGACAGGTCAACATGCACACACTCAACCTCGAGTTTGCACATTCAAGGCTTTCATGGACTGCAAACCTCACTCCTTTAACGGCACCGAAGGAGCAGTGGGTCTTCTACACTAGATCAAGAAGGTTGATTTGGTGTTCGAGATGTGTGAATGCCCTGCTAACAATCGAGTGAAGTACGCTACTGGCACTCTTGAAGGAAATGCGCTTTCCTGGTGGAACGCGCAAGTTCAAATGGCTTGATTGGTAGCTGCCAATGCCACTACCTAGAACGGCTTTAAGGAGCTGATCAAGGAAGAGTACTGTCACAGAGATAACATACAAAAGCTCAAGGTTGAGTACTACAACCTGAAGATAGTTGGATCTGAGATCGAAGCATACACCAAAAGGTCCAATGACTTAGCTGTTCTTTGTCCAAACATGTCAGAGCCTGCTTACAAGCGTATTGATCTCTACCTCAGAGGTTCAGCTTCTGAAATCCAAAGCTTAGTGACAGCATCCAATCTTCCTATAATTCAGCGAGTCATCCATTTGGCACACTGTCTCACCGACCAAACAGTTGAACAGGGTAAGCTGCCCAAACGAATCAGTGCTGCTACCGATACCTCTGGCGACAACAAGCGCAAATGGGATAGCAACCAGGGAATGGGTTCTAGCTCCTCGCAACCTCAAGCTCAGTAGTCGAAGACAACAAGAGTTCCAACCAGCAAGCTTTGGCCAATCAACACCAGGGCGGTTATCAAGGAAATCGACCCAAGTGTACGAATGCAATTTGCATCACCACGGGCAGTGTGAGAAGAACCATTGTCAATGATGCAACAAGCTGGGGCATGCAACTAAGGATTGTAGAGACCTACACTCAATGAGATAGAATCAGAGACCCCAACAACAGCAGCAGCGGGGTAACATTAGAGGGTGTTTTTAGCGTGGGGATGAGGGGCATATCAAGAGAAATTTCCCACAATTGAACCAAAACCGTAACAACAACAACCAAGGCACTGGGAACAACAACAACAATGCGAAAACAGCGCAAGAGGGCGAGCTTTTGTGATTGGCACAGGAGAAGCAAGGAACAATCCCAACATGGTGACAGGTAAGTTCCTACTTGATGACTACTTTGTTTTTGTACTCTTTGATTCTGGAGCCGATGCTAGCTATGTGTCCTTAAGTGTTAGTAAAATGCTTAAGTCTACCCCAACTCCTTTGAACACTAAACACGTCATCGAACTAGCCAATGGTAGAAACATCGAGGCTACTCACATCATCAATGGTTGTAAACTTGTGTTATCCGGTCAGTCATTTGTAATCGGCCTTATCCTTATCGTTCTTGGAAGCATCGACATTGTCATCGGGATAGATTGGTTATCCCATCATCGAGCGGAAATACTCTGCCGAGAGAAAATTGTACGCATCCCTCATTTCTTTGGCGAACCCCTTGTTATTCAAGGCGAGAAAAGTGGTGCCGTTGTAGGCATCATCTCATTCTTCAGGGCCCAGAAGTGTTTGCAAAAGGACATGCCGCTATTCTAGCCCTAGTCACTAATGCCCAAGCTGAAGAGAAGAAGATTGAAGATATTTCCATCGTTCGCGACCTTCCCGAGGTATTTCCTGAAGAATTACCTGGCCTCCCACTTCACCATCAAGTTGAATTTCAAATTGAGCTAACACTTGGAGCGACATATATAGCTCATGCACCTTACAGACTAGCCCAAACTGAACTGGAATAGTTATGCACGCGATTGCAGGAGCTACTAGATAAGGGTTTTATTTGTCCTAGCTTGTCACCCTGGGGAGCCCCCGTATTGTTTGTTAAAAAGAAGGATGGCACTTTCGATATGTGCATAGACTAACGTGAGCTCAACAAAGTAACTATCAAGAACCATTACCCACTTCCACGCAACGACGATCTATTCGAGCAGTTGCAAGGATCGAGTTTCTGTTCCAAGATTGATCTAAGATCGGGCTATCATCACTTGAGAGTCTGAGATGAAGACATCTCTAAAACAACATTCAAGACTCGTTACGGCCATTACAAGTTCCTTGTTATGCCATTTGGGCAGACGAACGCACCTGCGGTTTTCATGGACCTCATGAACCGAGTGTGCAAACCATACCTTGATAAGTTCATACTCGTATTCATCGACGACATCCTGATCTACTTGAAGAGTCAGGAGGAACACGAGCAACACCTACATCTTATTTTGGAGCTCCTATGATATGCGCAACTCTATGCTAAGTTCTCAAAATGCGACTTTTGGCTTCGTGAAGTCCATTTCCTTGGACACATGGTCAACGAAGCTGGGATTCACGTTGATCTAGCTAAGATTGACTCTATCAAGAACTGGCCTGCACCTAGAATTCCAACTGAAATCCGCCAATTCTTGGGTCTGGCAGTTACTATCGTATCATCGAGGGTTTCTCGAAGATCACTCAACCCCTCACAGCTCTAACCCAAAAGGGTATTACCTTCAAGTGGGGTGATGCTCAAGAGTCCGCATTTCAGCAGCTGAAGGAAAAGCTCTGCAGTGCACCTATTCTTTCAAAACCGGAAGGCACCAAAGATCTCATCGTCTACTATGATGCGTCCATCCAAGGACTCGGTTGCGTGTTAATGCAACTCGAGAAAGTTATTGCTTATGCGTCACACCAACTCAAAGTTCACGAAAAGAACTACACTACCCACGACTTGGAAGTGGGAGCTATAGTCTTCGCACTCAAGATATGGAGGTACAACTTGTATGGTACCAAGTGCACGATTTACACCGATCACAAGAGTTTCCAGCACATACTTGATCAGAAAGAGTTGAATATGCGGCAACGCCAGTGGGTTGAACTCCTAAACGATTATGAGTGCGTAATCAAATACTATCCGGGCAAGGCGAACGTCGTAGCCAATTCCCTCGGCCGAAAGGAAACCAAACCAAAGCGTGTCCGTGCGCTTCAGCTTGCCATTCATTCGAACCTCCCTAACCAAATCCGAAACGCTCAAGTTGAAGCACTCAAGGAAGAAAATCTTCTAGCTGAGTCCATGCGGGGCATGGAAAAGCAACTTGAACTCAAGGAAGATGGCATCCACTACTTCATGGAATGAATCTGGGTTCCATTCTATGGAAACTTTATAGAGCTTGTGATGGACGAAGCACACAAGTCTCGCTATTCGATACATCCTGATTTCGACAAGATGTATCACAACCTCAAGGCCTTGTACTGGTGGCCTAACATGAAAGATATCATCGTGAAGTATGTTAGCAAATTCTTGACATGTTCTAGGGTCAAGATCGAATACCAAAAGCCGTCAGGGCTACTGCAACAACCGGAATTACCAACATGGAAATGGGAGCAAATTTCCATGGATTTCGTTACCGGTTTACCTAAATCTTGAGGTGGGAACGACACCGTTTGGGTAATCGTAGATCGGTTAACTAAATCCACGCACTTCCTCCCGATCAAAGAGACCGACAAGTTTTTGAAACTTGCAAGCATTTACTTGAATGAGATAGTTGCTAGGTATGGGGTGCCAACTTCCATTATCTCTAATCGTGACCCACGTTTCGCATCTGATTTGTGGCAAGCTATGCACAAATCCTTCGGCTAACGTTTAGAAATGAGCACCGCTTATCACCCGCAAACGGATAGTCAAACTGAATGTACCATCCAAACCCTTGAAGACATGTTAAGGGCATGTGGCATTAACTTTGGCAACAGCTGGGAAAGACACCTACCTTTGGTGGATTATCTTACTACAATAGTTACCACACTAGCATTCAGGCTGCTCCATTTGAGGCGTTGTACGGACAGAAATTCCGATCACCCTTATGTTGGGCTGAAGTTGGCGATAGCCAAATCACGGGCCCTAAACTCATACTCGACACAATAGAGAAGATTTTCCTAATAAGATAATGAATTGTGGCTTCTCACGACCGTCGGAAGAGTTATGCAGATAAGCGTAGAAAACCATTGGAATTCCAAGTTGGAGACTGAGTTCTGCTAAAAGTCTCACCTTGGAAAGGTGTGGTTCATTTTGGAAAACGGGGCAAGCTTAATCCACATTACGTCTGACCTTTCGAAATCACCGAGAGAATCGGCACCATAGGATATAGACTGAACTTGCCCGAAGAGCTTAGTAGTGTACACAACGTCTTCCATGTGTCGAATCTGAAGTGTTTATCTGATGAAACTCTCATTCTTCCTTTCAAGGTACTCACGATCACTGATCAACTTCATTTCATTGAAGAACCAGTTGAGATCATGGATCGGGGAAATCAAAACCCTCAATCGTTGCAAGATACCCATAGTTCGAGTTCGTTGGAACTCACGACGTGGTCCAGAGTTTACTTGGGAACGAAATGATCAAATGATGTGTAGGTTCCCTCAGTTGTTTAAGAACAACGCATCCAGTACTGAAGCTACTACTGAATTTCGGGACGAACTTACAAATCAACATAGGGATGATGTTATACCCCGCGAAAACACTTAACTACGTTAGTTTATTCAGGGAATGCATGCTAAATTTCGTATCATTTCCTTTCACTTACCACCTTACTTTGTAATTAGGTGAGATTAATAAAAGAGAAATATTTTAAAAAGTTTATGAGTTGTTTGAAATTAATTATATTATAAAGAAACTTGTCGCACACTACGTCTGGCTATGCGCTCACACCCAATTCCAGCCGCACACAATTCTGGTCGCACACTACTGTGCACCCACACACCTGGTCACACACCTCTTTTGGGTATTAGCCCAACACCTCCCCAAGAGAACATTAATTTGGACCGCACACTTGCGTGTGCGGCCTCCCCCTTGAGTATAAATATACATGCTGCCAAAACCCTAGCACTTTTTCCCCCAAATCATTTGACGTCAGCTTTTCAAAATATTATCCCCTCTTTTTCAGCAAACATTCTCCCCTTCCTTTTTAGGAAACCATTGCACATTCTTCCCTTTTTGAAGATTGTAGACGGCAACCCTCCCCTGCACTCTCCGAGCTCTACCTTCATCATTCTAGCATCTTCCTTCCTTCACAAATTCCTGGTTAGTGTAACTATTAAGCTTTATTTGGTGTAATTGGCTGAAATCTTGCTTGGTGATTTATGTTAAGTGATATAATAACAAGTATAACCTAGGGTTTCGCTAGAATCAAGATTCAAAACGGTTTGACTAAGTAAAAGGTCTGATTGTATCATTGTTCTGGCTTGATGTTAATGTATTGATGACTAGGTATAATGTTCATAGATAGTCTAAAGGATTATAGTATGCTGCTAAATCTTTTGTGATTCTAAACCTGTTTATGAACCATAGTTAACATTGATGAAATGATAAAAATATGTGTTGTAGTGATAGGTTCGCATGACATAGTGTTCATAAACCTAATATGATGATTTATTTGTGACGATTGATTTGTGTGATTGATGAACTAGGATAACATGATGATGATGATGGTTTCTTATAATGATAAATGAGTAGATTTTGTTTGTTAATACTTAAGGATTTCTGAATCTGCTTATAAGGGTGAATGAATAGATTTTGTTATTAAGGATTGGTTCATTATTAGGGTTTATAAAGTCAGTGTAAATTGTTGATGAAAATAATGTTGGGATTCATGAGGGTTATGTTAAAAGTTGTATTTTTACTTGTTTTGATCATATGAACCTGGGTGATTATATGTTTGATCAGTAGAATTGAACCGTAGACTACGGTTGAGCACTGTAGTCTATGGCAGGGTTGTTTAGACTACACACTCATGAAAGGTACACCATAACTTGCATACTGTACAACTCACACACAGCACATCGCACACTCATGTGCCGCACACTTCTAAGTGTTAAATCCCTGACACACAATGTACAAACACATGATGAATGGTCGCACACTCCTACATTGTACAATCCTTGACTGCACATTTTACAATTAGGTTATGTAAGGTCGCACACCCTTGGAGATCGTACATTCGTGTTGTACAAACACCTGATGCACAGAGTACAATATTTCTATGCATGACCACACAATATCAAGTGGCCGCACACACTCTTGTGTGCTGCACACTTGATAGTCGGCCGCACACTTACTTTGGGTCGTATACTGTGATGGGCCATACTCCTATAATGGGCCATACACATGTAATATTCAATCTATGAGCTTTTGTGGAGGATCTATGTTTCTTTGTTTGACTAGTATGACATACGTATTATATAATGGCTTTTATCTACATGAAACCTGATATATACGTGTAGAAAATACGTAATTTACTTGTGTACAACCTAATAAACATTGATAACCATAATAGGACATGGTTGACTATAATTAACTTAAGTAATTAAACTTGCCGAGCTAAGCAAAGGTGAGTTCACACTTTCACTAAAAGCATGTATCCCGGTGGTTGGGAAGCTAGTGTTCCAAGGGATAGAATACTGTTAAATGTTATTTATAATTCATGTCTTTAGCGGACTAAACGAAACTCTATCATAAACTCCCCATACATTATACCGATTAATCATCGGGGCCTGGCGAACAGGATATTAGTTGATAGCACCTATTAGGTTTGACAAACCTCACACTATTCCGGAGAGGACGGGCATGAAATTTTATGCCTTGGTACTGGTCAATAATGATAGACATTGATCTGGGGCACAAACAACTTAACAGTCAAAGTATCGGTACCACACAATATAGTAGCTTAACGATGGGTTAGCTCCCCATGACATGTTTTATAACTGGGTAACCTAATAACTTATGTTTTTGGATAAAACAATTCAAAAACGTGAACTCGCCAACTTTATGTTGACAACCTATTACATGCTTTGCAGGTCCTTAGGTATTGTGTTGGAGCTTGCATGGAGAAGTGTAGCGGGTTACGTAGAATCATTGTTGAGATCCTTATTAAATGATTATGGTTTTAAAACATTTGTTGAGAATCTAAACTTTATACTTCTGCTAATAACTTGAACAACGTTTTAGACCTTGAATATTTTGTCACTAATCATATTAATGGTGATGGATATACTTTATTTTATTCAATTGTTCAATATGATTGGTGGCATGATCCTGGTCAGTCACACGCCTCGCGGTAATACTCCGCAAGTGGAATTTGAGGGTGTGAAAAGTTTAGCCAAGAAACATGATTAAAAACAAACAAACAATAGTCTTGAACAGAGAATTCATATTAGTAGGAAAGAAAAATAAGAAACAATGAAAACCGGGAAGACAATACCCGTAAATCTTCAATCTTTATGCTCCAAACTCTTACCAAGCGATTCCGTATGCTCAATTGCCTTCAAATCTTGCTAAACCAGAGCTCCAAGTTGCACACATTCATATAAAGTCGTCAGGGTTTTTATATTCATAACATTGTATTTATACTTGCTAAAGGACCAAAAACCCTAACTTTCGCGATATTGGCTAGAAACTGGGACTCTCATTGGCCGCGATAGCCAAGGCATAGGCTATCGCGGGTGGCGGTGTCCCCATATCTGTCAACGAGTCAAACTAAGCTTTTGGCTACCCGCGATAACCATATGCTCATCTGTCGCGTCCCATCAAACCCTAAAAACATGATTTTTCTTCACCGTTTCATCTTTCAGGCTTTCGTTCACGATCCAGTACTTGGTTTACTTTAAGCTCATTTTCTACCCTTATCAGTTTTTTTATCCACCAAGACCTACAAAACATAAATAAATCAAAAGTATGTACATTCTAAATAAAAATGAAACTAAATCTAACTAAAAACGTATAAACTATACAAGAATAACAGATGTATTTGACAATACATCCAAACCTAATTGACGAATTGAAATCTCATGGTTAGGAATTCTCTAATTGAGTTTGTTTGAAAGCATGAGATCAATGCCCACAAGGTGTTTAAGAAAATGCTTAAATGAAAGCTAAAATGTTTGAAAACTATGATAAAAATTGTGTTATTAATTAATGGTAAGTTTATATGTCATGGAATGAGCTACAGAATTCTAATGATAAATGGGTTGTACTATTTAGGCAACTCAAGTGAGAATTCGGGAGCTCAAGCCGGTGAGGACGTGCACTTAAAAGAGAGACTTTAAGATACGTGGCTTAATTCTCCATAGTGTTTTTGTTAAATTATGCGTTAATTGTGTATGATTGAATAACGGTACAATACTCTTAAAGTTTGGTTTGTTTAAAGTGATGGATTTCATATAAATATCCAAACGGGTCAAAATAAAGAGTTATGATGAGTTTTGTTTTTTTTAAGTGATGGATTTCACATAAACATCCAAACGGGTCAAATTTAAAGAGTTATGGTGAGTTTGGTTTGTTTAAAGTGATGGATTTCCCATAAACATCCAAACGGGTCAAAATAAAGAGTTATAATGAGTTTGGTTGTTTAAAGTGATGGATTTCACATAAATATCAAAATGGGAATAGCGAATTAATAATAGGTTTGGTTTGTTCCAAGTGATGGATTTCATACAAACAACCAAACGGTTCAAAACAAAGTTATAACGCATACCGGAATGGGTGCGTGAGTAATACTTCGGTATAAACCCGGTTGATGGGTTAAATTACGAAGGCAAGTGTAAACCGGGTAATGGGAACGTGAACTATAAATAGATGGAGTCTGGTAATGGGTCATAATCGAAAGATTTTGAATTCTTGAAAAGAATTCGAACTAATTAAGTTCGGCCATTGAAAGGTTGAACGGGTGGTCAAATAGGCGTAAACACTAACCGGGTAATGGATGCACGTGACGCAAGGTTTATAACCCGGGTAATGGGGTTTAATCGTAAAATATTGTTGTTCTTGCAAAAAGAATGTAAATTCATAGGCTTGTTTTCTTAAACATGCAAACGGGTCAAACATTTAATTATATAAATTTAGAACCGATAGCGAGAACATAAATTTATAGATCCAAGTCATGGGTTTACATATTAAGAATGTGGACAAATGTTTTACGAACACATAGAAACGAGTTTCGTGTGAAACGGATAAGTATTCGGGAAGATATGGAACTTTTAGTAAAAAGGGCAACAGAGGAATAAAATGCAGTAGGTGGGTGCTATAACCTACGGCTCTTTGTCGTAGGCTACGGGGTAACATCTAACACGTTTTAATCGAAAAGACGCAGCGGAAAAATGGACCATAAAATTCTTTCTTTATATTCGTTCTAATATGTTTGAAAACTGTTTAATATGACTCTTTTACATGAATTACATCCTTACTTCTTATTAAATGCTCCAAGTGTTACATACATTTTCAACTAAGCAACCATACGCATGTATAATACACGTTTGAGCTCGATCTCCAACCGCTTACACCTCATGGTGATGATTATCCATGTAACCTACAAACACTGTACACATCCACACCATTAGTAATCAATAATAACATACATAATCTAAAACATGTATAACTTAAAGGACATGACGCATTCTTCCAACGTGTGATAATCCATTCGATTATCCTTCTGAATTCAATCCTTGCACTCCGGCAACGAACCTTCATTGGCCAACAATAACTTCCCTGCATCTTCATTCTATTCTCAAAGATAACATGATTAGTACCGTTAATACTCGTATGTATTATATGTCACGTACACATATTTACAAGTCCCATTCATTCATATATACTAAATTCCAATATATGCGTACATAGCATTCTATCCAACTTTATCGAGTATGAAGGACCTACCACGAACATGCATTCCTCCGGTTATTTATCACAATTTTTGCTATGATTCATACTTATGCGCTCATTCTATGACTAATCAAAACGGTCATGAATCATGGTGCGCGTCGAGTGTGATATGGTTTTATTAATATTTTAAGCCCGTTTTACGCATTAGTCAAGTTTTAGATTTGTAAAACACGATATTATACTAACACTAAACACACACTTGGGCAAGTGCACCCATCGCGAGCGTAGTATAGTGTTGGTAAGATACCGAGGTCGTCCAAGGACACAAGAGCTTTTAGTACCTGTTTATCGTCAAAGTCTAATCAATCTAAATTATTGAGAAAGGAGTTTTTAAATATGAAAGTAAAACTAGAAATTAAAAGATAAATAAAATGAAAAACAAATAGACAAGATAGAATCACTTGGATCCAAATCATCTTTAATGTACCCTTTGATGATTTTCGCACTTTCGGACTTTTTAATAGATTATCTTAGTTATAGTAGTAGGCCTCTCTTTTGAAGGCGGCGTCACCCTCAACCCAGTGGTTTAAGTCAGCAGGGATACAATCCCAAAGGTTCGGAATATTGAAAGATAATTAAATAAGTTATTAATGCAAAAAGTGGTAGGCCCCTCTTTTGAAGGGGACGTTACCCTCGGTTAAGTGATTTGAGTCAGCAAGGATACAATCCCAAGAAGCTGGTTTAAAGTTTTAATAGTAGTTTACATATGAGGGGTTCAAGCTATTCGCACCCCCGCCATCCAATACCCTTGGGGCATTGAGGAGGTCCTAGTAAGCTTGAACCAAGTCCTCGCAGGATCTATACACTGAACGAGGTAAGAACTTTCCCAAACCACCCTCCTAACCCCCTTCCAAGCAGTTAACACGCTTTATATAGACCCTAAAGACCCGAATGAGCAAATAAATGACATCGTGAAGAAATGGTAAAGAAAATTCACTTTCAACATAAGAAACTAGTTATTAAAGTCATTAATACAAACTCAATTAAAAAGTGCCGAAAGATTAAAAATCAAAAGTAATACAATAAAGACTTGTCTTCACCAAGTGATGTAAGAGATTAGCCAAACATGGCCTTTTATTGTGTTGATGCACAGAATGTCTGTTGACTTTATCTTCATCAAGTCTTAAGTCAAGAAAGTCAAGATTAGGGTTTATAATGTTAATTTCGTTTATGTGAACATAGTTTATAGGTGATTTCGCTTTTAGAGACTTGGTGATTTCGCTCCTTAGTCATCTGATGTGATTTCGCTTATTAGTCACATATGATTTCGCTTTTATGGTCTTGACATATAAGCGAAATCAGTTAACAAGTGATTCCGCTCATATGGTCTTGCCATATAAGCGAAATCAGCCTTAGTATATATACCATTCATGTGTGACTTCATTAAGGACATTGGAGCGGAATCTGGTCATTAGCTTGGTAAAGGAACTCTGTCAAATTGAATTCAAAAAGCTAATAAAGAGAAGAAATTGAATGAAACAGCTGTTGTTACTTTGCGTGCATTGATTCCGCCTTTACACGTGAAGATGAACTACCTTGACTGACTTTTCGAGGTCGTAGAACGGTCCAACAAGTGGTATCAGAGCTCAGGACGAGGAGTTCATACTACTACAGCTTGATTCTACCGAATTCTCTCATTTCTACTCAATTTCTCTCATACTTTTTCGATTTGAACTATTTCCTACGGATGAAATGGTCTGAATTTCGAGTATAACGTGTAAAACATATAAATAACAAACCCTAGAAAGTATCAGGTTGAAATTCGGACTAAAAATGGTGAAAATTGATTAAAAACGTGATTCCGCTTTTTCGGACATCGAGAGTTAATTGCTTGATTTCGCTTTTACGGTCATCACCTGATTTCGCTTATTCGGACATTGACAGATTGTGCTTGATTTCGCTTATCTGTCACATTATCTGATTTTGCCTGACAGTCATCATTTTGTTTGATTCATTAAAATCTTGCATGTAATCTGATCCAGGTGTCGACTAAGTGGGTTTGTTGGTCCAATTAAAATTGAAAGTTTATAAAGTGTATCAGGATCACGTGAATCAATTTTGGTTGCATTATCAAGTTTGTTTCAATTTGCAGTAATCTCGAGAAATGCATGTGATATGTGATTTACTAAACCTTGGAAATTGTTTCAATTAATTGATGTTGTCGGCAAGTTGATAATTGTTTTGATATAAAAGGGTTGGTACAATCATTTAAGAAGTATCAGACCACAATACACATGAAAGGCCCAATCATTCTTTGATATTCAATTTAATTGTCTGCTTAGTGTATTCATCGGCCCAATCACAATCATTATAAAGCCCACGTGAAACAGAGAATTGCTCTTACCCACTAGATTTACGGCCCAATCTTATAAAGGATTAGTGGATTGTTTGGCCCAATCAGCTGACATTTACGGTGGCACATTATCTGATGTTTTGATATGTGATTTGTCGGCACATTATATGTGATTTGCATAGTGTTTTACGGCCCAATCATAGAGTTTGTGGTGTTAAGAGTTTGTCGATTTAAGTGAAAGTGTGGCCTAATCAAAACACTTTCACATTAGTCCGGTTAAACTGATCGTTTGTTTGTTTGTTTGCAGGAGATTTGAGGTGATTTACAAGGCACAAATACCAAGAATTTAAAATGTTTGACGAACTGGAAAACATTAAACTTGAAAGAATAAACAATTGGACTTGTTGTTCTCCTCTTGAGAAAAAGGAGGTTTTGGTTGAAAGATTTGAACATTTTATGTGTAGGAAATATGAGAATTTTAGTGATACGTATAAGCGATATGAAGATTTACATAAAAGTTTTGAAATGTATTACTTAAGGATATCAGATGCTGAAAAGATATCTAAGTTTGCTGATGCGTTACCTTCAGATTGGGATGAATTTTTAGGAAAATTGAAAAAGGATTCTAGATTCTCAAAATTTGGTTATTATGATTTCATCAGAGAGCTTAGAAAACGCAATGGTAAGAATGAAGAGAAAAAGAATGAGGTGGTAGAGAAATTAAAAAGAGAATCAAAATGGTTAAGTTTGGATGTGTTTCTTGAAATAATCAAAAGAATTGAAAATGGTATTGATGTAAGAAGAAAGATGAAATATGATCACAAGAGAGGTTGTTTTTTAAATGAAGATTTGAATCCTGCTGATATGGTTAAAATTTTTCTTGCAGAAACGTCAAAGATTGAAGAATCAAAGAAGGATGAAACTTCAAAAAGTGAAGTTGTGTGCTCAAAATGCGAGAAATCAGAAACAGACAATGTTAAACTTCTGAAGAATGTAGAGAGTTTAGCATTGGAAATCAAAAGTTTGAAGGATGAGAAAGAATCTGATAATAAACAGATTCTTGAAATGAGAGAAAATTGTGAGAAATTGACGTCTGAAAATGACAAACTGTTGAGTAGTTTGGACAGTTTGACATTGGAAATTAACAATTTGAAAGAAAAAGAAAAAGATTTTGGAAAAATCAAAATTGAAAATGAAAATGTTTTTTGGATAAAATTGGAAAATGAAGCGTTAAAAGAAAAAGAAAAAGATTTTCAAAATCAAATCAAGATTTTAGAAGATGAGAGAGATATTTTTGGTAAAGATAATCTTGAAAAACAAATTGAAATCAATTTTCATCTTGCTAAAATCATTCAGCTTGAAAATGAAGCTGAAATTGCTCGAAATAAAATTACCGAGCTTGAGAATAAATTGAAAGGTTTTGTGAATTCTACTTCACATGTTTGTCTAAAACCGATCAATTCAGTTTCAATAAGTGACAATGTCACAAATTTTGACAAAGTCAAAATTGAAGATTGTGATGAAATATCTGATGATGAAAAAGAAAAGAAAAGAAAAGAAAAATATTTTTAGATTTACAAGAAAAATTTAAAAATACTGTTTTGCAATCTACTGAAACAGGTGAATGTTCTAAACAAAAAACCTGTTAAGAAGAGTGTAGAACAAAAACAAAAAGCTAAAAATTTGAAAATTTTTAAAAATGAAAATAAAAGCTCATCAGATAAGTCATCCAATCATTATCAAAAATCACAAAAATCTAAAAATGAAAACTCACAAAATGTTGGTAATAAGTGGTGCAGGTTTGACCACAATGCTTCAAAGCCAAAACCAGTTTTCAAGAAGAGTGATGATTACCACAAAGCCCGACAATGTTATGATCTAAGCATATGGTGTGAAAGTGGTGAATGGTATGATAACAGAGTGTGCTACACTTGTGGTGTGAGAGGACACATTGCTGTTAACTGCCAGAATTGGAGTTATGAGACAAGAAGATGCTATAATTGCCAAATCAGAGGTCATATTGCCAAAGATTGCCCAATGAGATCAAAAGGAAAGATCGAGGGTTGAATCTCAAAGAATGGCAAAGAAGCCAGTCAACGTCAAGCCCTGTGAACAGAAGGTTCTAAAACCTAAAGTTCAGGATCAAACAATTCAAGAAAAGAAAGTTAAACTTTCACAAGGGCAGAAAGACAGACTGCGAAAGAAAAGGAAGAAGGCGAGAGAGTATCTCGAGAAAATTTTGTCTTCGGGTTCACCGGATAGATTGAATAAAAGTTCTGATGAATCAACTCACTCGACTGCAAAGTCAAGAAAATTGAATTCTTCAGATGCAAATCTGAGGACGAAAGAAGAAAAGAAGAAGAAGAAAATGGTTGGCGATGAATCTGATATGTCAAAGTCAGACAAGCCACCATCAGGCAATGAATCTGACAGGTCAAAGTCAGACAAGCCATGTGCAGGCAATGATTCTGGTTCGTTAAAACCAGAAGAGCCATTTGTTGAGGTAAAAACTGTCAACCCCAAGGCTGGTCAGGCTTGGGTGAATCTTTTCAAATAGAAAAACCTGACTTGCCGGAGTTCCCAGGTTGGTAAGCGTGGAACATGAATCGGCACATTTCTTTACATGTGGTAAATCAGGGACATTAAGTTGTACTTGATTTCCTACAAGTGTTTGTGTTGATAGAATCTTGAACTGTTAAATCTTTCTAAATGGTTAAAGGAGAACAAAGTGATGAAGTAATCCCCTAACCAACAAGTGGTTTGTTATTTCAACAAAACTAATTTTCTGGAAAAACCATTTTGATTAAAACAAACTTAAGTGTTTTGAAATCTAAATGGGAAAATAGTTTGTTGTCAGGGGGAGTTCTGATTGTTAAGTCAAGTGGATGGCGAATTGAAGTAATTCGATATCGGTTGTCAGTTTGTTTTCAAATTTTCCTTGAAAATCAAAATTGAAACATATTTTGATTTTAGGGGGAGAAAAATTTTAAAAAAAATTTGAAAATTTGAAAATTTCAAAAACATTTAAAAAAAACAAAAATGAGTTTTGTTGAAAGAAGAGGAAATGATAGTACATCAGTGGACTATCACAGCATGCTAAGGATATGAAATGTCAAATGTGATAAACGGTCTCACTGATGATGTGTCAGTAGGTTTTTGCACATTTAGTAGATTGTGACGAGATATAAACCTAAATTTCAAACTTGCTTATATCGTGGGTAACATCTCTTGGATATATGGGTAACCCCCGAAATCTTGTTTGAAAGGTCTCGTATTCTGATATACTAGGTTTTTATACTCAGTGATATCTGGGGTATTATTCCGGGACTTCTGCTGAACGGTGGTTCTGACCTAGTCCTTGAATAATACTTTCTGCAAATGCTTGAAACACAGCATCACCCTCAGCATATATGATAAGACAATAAAATTGCTTAGCAATGCTGTTGTAAAAAAGATCCTCTAAAGGGGACACACCCAAGTTGAGTCATGATCTCTCTGCTGAACGGTAGTTCTGACCTGAGCTCTCATGATTCTTCATAAATTATTAACCCCTTACAGATATCATTGATGTTATTCTTACCTGTAAGACTGAATATTGGGATCTGGATACGGGAGTATATTCTGAGGTGGGATACGCGATTAAGTTTAAGTATCTAAGACATTAAACTCGTATCTCGAAGCAGTTGAACTTTGTGTGAAAATTTAAGTGGACCAGTATACTGACAATCTAAGTGAATCGTTTAGAACTTAAAATGATTAAAGCTTAATGGTGCTTGTGATTTGTCTCATAAACTGATATGATCCTCTTACACAAACTCACAAAAAATATTATTTGTATATATTTGTTTACTGCATTTCTTTCAAAAACAAAAATCTAAAAAGATTTTCGGAGTGTTTTAGCATAAAATTTTGAAAATGCAAAAAGACTTTTGACAACTGATGTTGAAGAGCTGATTTTCAAAATTCCAAATGCTAAACTTGATGATCTAGAGGGTTGGGAGAATATGTTGAAAACTTTAAATGTCATATACAAATGTTTTGAAAGACTGTGTAGTTAGTTTATCAAGGTCATTTATTTGAACTTGATGTAACTAGTATGTTTGCTGAATAATTGATTTCTACCAGTAAGTTTATTAAATTCAATTGTTATAAATTTGTGAAACTTATGTTGAGGTAGAGGATGTGCAGGGTAACAGGTTTTGGACTTCATCATTCCCACGGAAGCTAATTGTCAAAGTTTGAACCAGATATCTCAGATTCTAGCATATCGAGAGGGGGAGTCTGTGAAAGGGGGAGTCTGGATCAAAAGTCAAAGGGAAGATGGAAGTTAGAGACAGGTTGTGTTTCTGAAGCTTGTGAAGATAGAGTGCTTATGATGAAAAGACAGAGAGTTAGAGAAAAGACTAAGACTGAAGACTCGGAGCTGAAGACTTCGTCAACATCCAAGGGGGAGTCTGTTGATGCACAGAATGTCTGTTGACTTTATCTTCATCAAGTCTTAAGTCAAGAAAGTCAAGATTAGGGTTTATAATGTTAATTTCGTTTATGTGAACATAGTTTATAGGTGATTTCGCTTTTAGGGACTTGGTGATTTCGCTCCTTAGTCATCTGATGTGATTTCGCTTATTAGTCACATATGATTTCGCTTTTATGGTCTTGACATATAAGCGAAATCAGTTAACAAGTGATTCCGCTCATATGGTCTTGCCATATAAGCGAAATCAGCCTTAGTATATATACCATTCATGTGTGACTTCATTAAGGACATTGGAGCGGAATCTGGTCATTAGCTTGGTAAAGGAACTCTGTCAAATTGAATTCAGAAAGCTAATAAAGAGAAGAAATTGAATGAAACAGCTGTTGTTACTTTGCGTGCATTGATTCCGCCTTTACACGTGAAGATGAACTACCTTGACTGACTTTTCGAGGTCGTAGAACGGTCCAACAGATTGACAAGAACTCTTACGATCAATCTTGGGTCCCGAGACTACTACACACTCTAAAGATGAAAGATGGATGATGGTGGTAGGTGTTGGTGTTGTAGTGGTGGTGGAATGGTGGCGAACTGAGAGAGATGTGGTTTGCCAAGGGATGCCTTTGAAGTGAACCACGCACCCCTATTTATAGCCTAAGCAGAGCCCTGGCCACGGCCCCGTGTCCAGTGGGTGCGGCCCGTGGCCAGCCTTCTTCTCTTCCATCATTAAATGCAGCTCTCAGCAGGGGGCCCCACGCAACCCCGTGGCCTCTGGACACGGCCCCGTGGTCAACTCTTTGCCGTACTATCAAGATTCTGCAAATCTAAGAGTTGACCACACCCCATGGTGAGCTGGGCACGACCCCGTGGTGGGCGTAGAATCTTCTGCAGAGTTTGTCTTGTTGTGCAGGGTCAGACCATGCCCCATGCCCAGCTGGGCACGGCCCGTGGTCAGCTTCTGTTTCTTGTTTTTGTCTTGGGAGATGCTGCCGAGGGGTTAGGCATGTCACGTTATTCTTTCTTCTTGTATTTATGTTGGTTTTTGGCTGCTTATTTGTTCCTTTTGTTCTTTTAAGCTCATTTGGTCATGTAAATTCAAAAGGAAGAAAGAAACGCGCTTTTTCCAACATTAGTACTAAAAAAGGGTTGGTTTAATGTCTCAATTGATGTAATTTATATGTTGCATTTTGTACACATCAAATCATCTACCAGCCCTAGTTCATACATTCTAATCCTTCTTTCCAATACTTTATGTTCCCGGCATTGTCTTATCATAATTTCTTTAAGTTCATATAACTCCCTATTAGTTATTATCACCTTTCGGGACTCTTTAAAGGTTACGGAACATGTTTTAGGAAGTACGGAAGTCGTGGTGGGATAAACCATCATAAACAACTTTGGACTTGTGAGGGGCGTCGGCGACGCCCTATTATGCGTCGAAGACGCACCATGGATGTGACGTCGGAGACTACTTGAGTAAGCAGGAGATTAAAGCGTCGGGAACAGGAGGCAGCGTCGGCAACGCCACAGGGGCCATTGGTGACACCCCCTCAATGTTACCAACGTTGTTTTCCTTGTTTCATGCTCATACAACCCGTTTCAGGATCCCGTTCCAACCCGAACTGGCCCAAAATGTCCGTAACATTCTAGAACATTCCCACATGACTCCCAACATTCATATAAACAAAATTTCACACTAATCCCCATACTCTAATGTCCAAAATCAACATCTTATTACGCTACTT
Organism: Helianthus tuberosus; assembly: GCA_030545235.1. NCBI lineage: Eukaryota > Viridiplantae > Streptophyta > Magnoliopsida > Asterales > Asteraceae > Helianthus > Helianthus tuberosus. The sequence continues at coordinate 98,558,645 of CM060397.1, forward strand.
TCGGTTTTTGATCCGTTTGCTTCTACCATGTGATTTTCGACATAGTTGTCACACCCTCAAAAGCCACAAGCGGAGTAGTACTGCGAGGCGTGTGACTGACCAGGATCAAACCACCAATCATACTAAACATTTAATTAAAGTAAAGTAAGGTAAAATAAAACCATAGCAAACCAAACGTCTAAAGTTCACCAAACCAAAGTCCAAAACCAAATTTAACAGTCAGCGGAAGCATTAAGTTCAAAACCAAAATATAAGTTTAAAGTTTCATAAAGTTTCTCATGAACACACAGCGGTTCATGTCCCACAACGACTCCTTCTCCATTGCAAGCTCCAGCCAATAACCTAACGACCTTCAAAGCATGTGGTAACGTGTCAACAAAAGGTTGGCGAGTTCACAGTTGGTTGTCTGTTTTAATGTTGTTCCAAAAACCATAAGTTGTTAAGTTGTTTCGAAAACCAAAATTTATCCAGTTCCATGTTCCCATAACCATATACCGTGGGGGCTACCCCATGTTGTAAACCACTAGACCCGTTACCATATCGACTATTGACTTAAGTCATGTTTATGTGCCCTGCGTCAATGTCTATCATCATTCACAAGTGCCCAAGTACATTAGTCCACTCCTGTCCTCTGCGGCATGGTGTGAGGCTTGTCAGACCTAATAGCGTTATTTAACTAATGACCCGTTCGCCAATGGCCTGGCGATTAAGTCGATATAAAAATGAGGGACTTCATGATAGAGTTTTGTCTAGTAAGTTTATGGTTGTTGTCCTACCCAAGGAGGACCGAGGTACGTATTCTACCCAAGGAGAATACGCAGGTTGCATCCCACCTAAGGGGGATTGTTGTTAATTAACCCATTCCCAACCCACGGAGAATCCTTATTTGACTCATTCCCAAACCACCGGGAATCCTTATTTAACTCATTCCCAAACCACCGGGAACCTTATTTAACTCATTCCCAAACCACCGGGAATCCTTATTTAACTCATTCACAAACCTCCGGGAATCCCATGCTTTGTAGAAAAGTGTGAACTCACCTTTGGTTGCTCGGTTGGACTCTTAAAAATAGCTAACAGTCAGGGTTGGTCAATCACATCCTAGTATGATTACCATTTAGTCAATTAGTGGTTTCAAATAGAGCACAAAGTTCCTACAAGCATCTACCACATAACATGCACTCATTTTGACAGTTCACGCCCATACATACATTCCACCTATAATTGCTCAAGAGCAAGCACCCGATACTTCACATAACACTTTCGTTGACATATAACAAATTGAATCATTATCAGATAACATAACCGACATTTAGACATGCAAATCACTACTTATATCGTTTCAGCTTAAACATCCAAAACTGGGCTGTTTTTGGGTATTTTAATAAAATAGTTAACTTGTTTCAAAAATTCCCAAATTTTTTCAGAATGTTCTAAACGGTCATAATACTATTGTGTAAAAATATCAGGATCCAATTCGTTACCAATTATTTTATAAAAATCATTTACCGGGCTACAATCATATTCGTCACTTTCTGAATATAGTCCACGGAAAAATTCATTTAAAATTCATCGTAAGTCCGATTGACGAAATTCAAGTTGGAGAATTACAATGACACCCGTGTCCATCTACTATATAAATTTCGTGACCTAACTCTATCCAGATTTCAAGTTATGACGAAAAAATAACACACATTTTCTGCAGAAAAAAATGCAGCTTTTGCTACTGTACAAAACGGACCTTTAAAAATAGCAAACGACCTCAAAAAAATGTGATTCCAGTGCCATTTGCTTCGATACGTATAATTTAGAATTCAGAAAATCAATTTTTCGATTTATAACGGTCCGTTTACAGCCAAGTGAGGTTGGTTGTTTCTTCAATCAGCATGTTGTTTTACAAACCAAACAACACCAAAACGCGTGTAAACGATCCTGACCCTTCCTAATACCAACTAACAGCAGGTTAATCATCGATTATCACCTAACCATATTAATAACCACAAAACCCTAGATATAAACATCATGATTTTCACCAAGAACGCAGCCAACAATCATTTACGCATACATATCATCGATTAGTTCAAGAAATTGCATACTCAACCGAAATAAATCATGCAATATCAAAACCCTAGCATGTTCACTAAAAATCATAGCCATGTTTCTACAGAAATCACACCAAGAATCACAATCCAAATTAAGAATACTAATCTTGGAGCAAGAGAAGGGATTACGAGGAAGTGGAAGGCGAATCAAGAAGCTGAACTGAGGAGCTAGGGTTTGCGCAGAGAGGGGGCTCCTGGTCGACGCACACAAGTGTGTTTAGGGTTTCTTGTTTGATTTTTCTTGTTTCCTAATCCATATACGTATAATTAAAACACATGGAAGTTGGGCTAATGGGCTACAAGGAACAAGAGATGTGGGTTTGGGCTTTATATTTCGAATAAGGGGACAAGGGTGGGGTTGGGCCTATAAATGGCGCAAGAAGGGGAGGGGGTGGGCTTGGGTTGGGTTTTAATAGGTAACGGTTTCGCACAAAGTGATGGTTTCGCAAGATTCACGAAATACCTAATTTAAAACGTTTCATATCGCAAAGCACTATAATACAACGCTTCATTTCACAAAATAACGTATTCCAATATTTCGGTTTCACACCTTACCAAGCACACAATCGTTCAAATAAAATCAATCGCCAAATTCAATTCATTTAACGTACATGAAATTACACAGTATAAACGAAACGTTTAGGAATTTACACGAGTTGTCACAATAGTCAACTACATTTGACACACAACAATAATACTTACCTTGGTGCTTATTATTACCTATACTTTCTTACATGATTCCCTATATTAAATCATAGCAAACATCAAATATAATATAAGAAGTGAATTCGGAATTCACTTACCTTAAGCCTCCGTAATCGTATTCACTTCCTCGTCTCCTCTCGACCCGTTAGCTTTCCATGCTTGAGTCCTTACTAACGCGATTCATATCCTTTCATGCCATTATGTTATAACATTGTTAGTATCCATGATTATTCATATTATCAATCATTCCACTCCTAAGTCACATTGACTTTCATTGGTCAACTACTAACATACACAAGGCATAGATTCATTATCACATTATTCATAATACAATTAATTCAACTTACCTTCATGTACGTCGCGTAATAATCTAACAAGTATTCACATGATTTCCATATTCTCACAATCATGTTAGAAAGTCTAACCTCGTTATTCATACCTTGTTGACTTTCTAGAAAGTCAACTGTCAATCATATAAACTTCCAATCTCATGAACATATTCCATACCAATGAAATCATATGCATTTCATTCCCATGTGGTAGGTCATATGCAACCTTGTGATCACCTAGTTACACACGTATATTCACACAATCAATTCAACACACACTAGTGCTTCATGATTCTATAATTGGCAATATTATGCAAGGTTAGCTAATACAACATAATTCCAACATTATTCTTTACTAGTCAGCTCGTATTTTTCACGTGTAGTACATATTCACTACTTAATCACCATTTAGCGATTAATCAACCCATGGTGACCGTCATACCATTCAAGCACAAGGTACAAGCCCATAATGCATAATTTTGACCAAAACATATATTCAACCCGAATTCTCATATGAATTCCATCTAAAGCACATTATTCATGTTAGTTTACTATCAATTACATCATTGTCATTTTCATTCATATTTGTCAAGTTCTTTCATAAAATCTTACATTCTAACTTCACCTAGACATTGCATCAAACACTTTGTGTGCATACAACATACTAAGCACATACTACAAGTGATAAATGCCTAATCCTCCTAGTTCATAACATAAATCATCAAGTCTTCTTACTAATTAGCAAGTATCATTCACACATAGACATCAACATAGCAAAATCTCTAGTTCTTCCAACTCATTCATATTAAACCATAAACCATCAAAAACCCCAAGTTCTTGAACATGGGTTCTGTCGCAACCCCCGTACCCTATCTGTCCCGGGAATGGGCGGCCACGAGACCAGTTTTGGTGGTATCGGTGTTTATCATTTTGGCAGCGGAAATTACATCAGGACCGTAGTTAGGAAATATTTTATCAGAGTAAATACCACACTTTATATAGATATATTGGGATAAAACCCAAGTTTCATTACAAACTGTTTTATAGGGATAAACCCCATTTTATTTAAATAAAACATCTTCTTTTATTTAGGTAACTTTTATAGCCACTTTTTCCAAGCCTTCGGTGCTGTCCAGCTGGCTTCTAGTTGACTTTCACATTTTGTTACCTGAAACGCGTTTAAAAACATTTTGTCAGTGGAAAATACTGGTGAGTGAATCCCAGTTTAATCAAGAAGAGTTTTATCTTTTAACAGTATTGAGAGCTATTACAATGTTTATTTCTACACAATTACTCATTCAGTATTGTTAATCCTGACTGGTGGGTCATATTACTCATTGGCTATATTGTTGTCCAATGGTAACGTGTTCCACATTTTGTATACAAACATACCGGCAGTAATTGAAGAACTACAAAGACTCAATCACTACTAATTACATTGTAAAATAATTAAGGTTTTGTAAAAACAGTTTACAAAAAGGTTTACAAAAAGGAGATTACTCACATTGTTGTCTTAGATTTTCTTTAAGGGTTTCCTGGTGATTATCTATTAATTACACAAATGTACATGTGTTAGTACAAAAACCCAATATTTACATTAGCAATACCCTCCCCGAGACGGCATTCCAATGACTACGTCGGGCAGAACCACGACAGCCATTACGGAACCCTGGATCAATCGGGCAGCGTATCTGATACGTAACCAGGGTTATAATACTTACAACGGGGCAGAAATTTGTTAATTAAGGGGTATTATACCCGAAAAGCACTTTAACTCTATAGAAATTCGAGAGAGAAAGAAGGGAATGAGCGAGTTCGACTGAAGACCGAAGGCCTCTATTTATAGGTGACCTTTCGGCTTCCCTCGCGACCCGCGTAGACTACACAGGGGTCCTTCGTGGCCCGCGTAGTAGGTGTGTAGGGCTTAGCTTCGTCGAATCAACAAACTAGCTTCTCCGGGTGGCCTGACACGTGGCGGGCTAGGGTTTCGCCTGGTGGCACTAGGTCGATGCCCGCGTAGGAAGTAGCCAAAGGCTACGCACCCCGTGACAGCCCTTTGAAATTTGTTTTTAATTAAATTTAATAAAATTAAAGCTATTCGGGGTCCGTGTTTGCATACGGGGTATATTTAGGACATATAGGGACATTTTAAAATATATTAGGGTTGTCGGAATATTTTGGAGGGCCGTTATATCCTCCCCACTTTGACTTAGAGCTCGTCTTCGAGATCTACTGGAACAGGTGTGGATATTTCCTTTGCATCTCTGCTTCAAGCTCCCATGTGTACTCTGATCCTCTTTTGGAGTCCCATTTAACTTTGACTAGAACTAATCTTTTGTGCTTGAGGTTCTTGACTTTCCTGTCTTCAATCTGTAGAGGCTTCTCTGCAAACTTAACTTGTTCATTTACCTCTATATCCTTAAGAGGTACTACGAGTGATTCATCAGCTAAGCATTTCTTGAGATTAGATACATGAAATACATCATGTATTCCTGCCATTTCCTCTGGAAGTTGTAGCTGATAGGCTACAGGTCCTATTCTTCTAATAATTTCAAAAGGTCCAACGTACCAGGGACATAGCTTTCCCCTTTTGATGAATCTTACCACTCCTTTCCAAGGAGAGACTTTCAATAATACTTTATCTCCTACCTGAAATTCTAATGGCTTTCGTCTGTTATCAGCATAACTCTTTTGTCGATCACGTGCTGCTTTCAATCGTTCCTTGACTTGAATGATCTTGTCTGTGGTTTCTTGTACTATCTCAGGTCCATATAGTTGCTTTTCTCCTATTTCTGCCCAACAGACTGGCGTTCGGCACTTTCGTCCATAAAGTGCTTCGAATGGTGCAGCATTGATACTTGTGTGATAATTGTTATTATAAGAAAATTCTATTAACGGTAAGTGATCGTCCCAATTACCTCCGAAATCAATTACACAAGCTCTAAGCATGTCCTCCATTGTCTGAATTGTCCTTTCACTTTGTCCGTCTGTTTGAGGATGATAAGCGGTGCTTAGATTTAACTTGGTTCCTATTGCTTTTTGGAAACTTGTCCAAAAATGAGAGGTAAAACGACTATCTCTGTCAGAAACAATTGATAAAGGAATTCCATGTAATGAAACTATTTCATTTACATATAATTTAGCTAATTGTTCCATACTGAAAGTTTCTTTCATTGGTAGGAAATGAGCTGACTTGGTTAGCCTGTCTATAATCACCCAGATTGTATCATTACCTTTTCTTATTTTGGGTAATTTAGTAACAAAATCCATTTTTATCAATTCCCATTTTCATACAGGCATTTCTAACTGTTGCAACAAACCTGAGGGTTTCTGATGTTTAGCTTTGACTTGTTAACAGGTTAAACACTTTGCAACATATGCTGCTATATCCTTTTTCATTCCTATCCACCAGAAATTATTTCTTAAGTCCTGATACATCTTATCACTTCCAGGATGCATCGTATACTTAGACTTATGGGCTTCTTATAATATACGGTGGCGTAGGTTTCCTAATTTAGGTATCCACATTCTTTTCTTATGGAATCTCCAAATTCCATCAGTGCCTTGTTCTAATTCCTTAATCATTCCTTTCAATTTCTCACTATCATCCTTGATTACTGATTCTTGTGCCTTTGTAGGATCGTTGTATGACCTAAATGAGTCGTTCAGAAGAGTTTTATATCCGGATCAAAGGCGGAATCAATGAAACGGACGTGGAAACAGCTTGATTCACTTTAATATGTCTCTATTAATGATTTGATAGAGTTACAGCACCTGTAGACAAACCGACAGCACTTCGGTACAATTTCTGATTCGTTACAAATGAACAACACATTCAAGATATATATAGGGGTGTTAATTCCGTGTGGAATTACCAGGAGTTAATTCCGTGCGAAATTAACAAGTTAATTTCGTGCGGAATTACCCTTTGTAATTCCATGCGGAATTACCTCTCTTATATATTTCTTGATTTTCGTGCTTTAAACCATCTATCCTATTACAAGATATGATACAAGACGAATTCAACAAACATAGTGCACTAACAGACTCCCCCTTGGATGTTGACGAAGTCTTCAGCGTCTAATCTTTATCATGACACATCTTCAGTCTTGATCAGTCTTTTTACTCTGTCTCTGGCTCTAACACTGTAAGCATCCTATCAATCTTTCTTCAAGTCTTCAGGCTCCCCCTTTCGTCTAGCTTCCGTGCTTTAGGGATCGACACCTTGCTTTCCAGTTACAAGCCCCCCTTGCTTTGAGCTCGTCTTCAGACTCCCCCTAAGACTCAGCTGTCGGGATCGTAATCTGGAATCGCATCTGCAACACTCAAACATTTATAAGTAAAAGTATTTTGAACATTCGATTATCCAGGAATTGTGACCTGGCTCTTTTAAACTTTCTAAATCAAGATCCTGGCTTTAAGATATAATAATATGAATATATCCAGGAATACTTGATTCACTCCCCCTATCAACAATCTTTATTGATTTGGCAGTATTTAAAAATCCAACAACAAAAACTGACTTTTTTACAGACTTTAACAATATAAGCATCCAAATCCTTCACGGTTAATCATCCAAGTCTAAACTAATGACCTTGGAGATATCACAAACTGTTTTTGATTTTTGAATTTAAAAACTTTAAGTTTCAAATTAATGCACTTGTTTTATTTTCAGAAACACAATCAAGATACTTAGATTTTGAAACTCAGCATCACAGACATCGGTTGTCGAAAATAAAGCAGAATCAAAACTCTTTTTGTATTTTCTGAAAGATAAAGCAATAAAGAAATATGTACAAACATATTTACAGACACTATTTTTGTTTGAGTTTGCGTCAGAGGATCATATCAGTTTCTGACAAGTCACACGTACCGTTGAGCTTAGTTACACAGTAAGAATTAAACAATTCACTTAGATTGTCGATATACTGATCCACTTAAATTTTCACACAAATTTCAACTGATTCAGGATACGAATTAGGTGTCTTAAGAACTTAAACTCATTCATGTTTCCCACCTCTTGAATATACTCCCGTATCCAGATCCCAATATTCAGTCTTACAGGTGAGTATACCAAGATGATATCTATATGGGGTTAAATTGCGAAGAACCGTGAGAGCTCAGGTCAGAACTTCCGTTCAGCAGAGAGATGACGGCTTCGACTTTTGGTGTGTCCCCTTTAGAGGATCTTTTTTACAACAGCAATGATTATCAATTTTATTGTTTCATCATTTTTGCTGAGGGCAGCGCTATATTTCAAGCAAGCAGAAAGTATTATACGGGGACTAGGCCATTGCTTCCGCAAAATCAGAAGTCCCGGAATAATACCCCAGATATCACTAAGCACAAAGACCTAGTATCTCAGAAAGAGGGGTCCTTCAAACTAGATTTCAGGGGTTACCTATATATCCAAGTAATGTTCCCCACGAAATAAGCAAGTTTGAATTTAGATTTATATCCCGAAAAAGTTTACTAAATGTATAAAAATCTATTGACACATCCATGGTGAGATCGTTTAACACATTTTGACTTTCCAATTCTTTAGCGTACTGTAACTGTCTACTGATGTACTATCATTTCCTCTTTTTACACAAAAACTCAATTTTTTGAATTTTATCATGTTTTTGACTTTTTCAAATTTTCAAATGTTTTTGTATTTTCTAACAATATTACTCCCCCTAAAATGCAAAATCATTTATAGAAAATTTGACAACCAATACTGATAGCTTTGTCTCGCCATCCATTTTCTGCTAAAAGTGTACTGATTTGCATAAAATCTAACATACCCCCATGATTTACAACACATTAATATTTTATGTTAGTACATAACGTCTGTAGCTTCTGTCAGCATGTAGTCATGTTTTATATTTGTGTTCTTTGTTTTGTAAAGTATGTGTGTCAGTCAGGTCGACAGCTCAGGAAATGGATTTATCTAGATAATGTCCAATGGTTTTTTAGTGTCATCCGGTCGAATGGCCATTCGACCGGATAGCAATTCGAACGGATAACCACTCGCTCGGATATCATCTTCTTCCTGAGACGTCTATAAATACCCCGTCCGGGTATCACTTTACAGACTTTTGACTCTTGAGAGAACCTGATCAGTGTCTGTCTTCTACCGGAACTTTGTACTTTCAGAACGATCAATAGAAAGAACAGACCGTGTTTAATCGTTGAATTCTGTGTTGCTTTTCTGTGATTTGTCTTAATGGATTCCGCACATTAGACAAAGTCGATTCATCTTGTTCCTTACGATCAGATCCTGTGCAAACCGGGACCTTCAAGTGGTATCAGAGCATCCAGGGAGCTGAATCGAGATCAACAACACCGAATTCACTGGAATACGAGTTTTACTTGCCAATCAGAGTCAAATTTCACCGAAGATTTGACATTTCTTGCCGATCAGTTTCAAATCTCACCGGAGATTTTACATATTTCTTATCTTTCTACTCATTTCTTGCATTATTACTCAGTTTGTCACCTTAAAAATCAGAAAAAATTAAAATTGAATGTGAATCTACGGTTAAAATTTGATAAAATTGATATCATTTGATTCGCAATCATTCAAAGTATAATCCTACTAAGTTTCGTAATCAAATTCAATCTAAAACTAGATCAAATTCATCAAAAATCATGTTTAGATGTTCATATGTGCTGACGTCATCCACTCGCTCGGACAGCTGTTCGAGCGGATTGGATTAGTTATTACCTGCTAGTTGCTTGCTGACATTTTGCTGACATCAGCAGTGTTACTCACTTAGATTACTATCTGAGTGGTGTGATTCAGTTTGATCAAGAACATCTGCTTACGTCATCATTTCACCCGATCGGATTGCAATCCGGTCAGATAGGATTTGATGACTCTTTATCTCATTTACATCTCTAACCTGTCATCTGATCGGATCACCATCCGAGCGGTGAGAGGTTGAAAAGTCAACTTTCAAAGTCAAACTTGTCACTCGAATGAATGACCATTCGAGCAAATCACCATCCGGTAGAATAGCCTGTGTCACTCGTTCGAATAGTGACTCGATCGGATCACCATTCGATTCAGAAGTTGTATTTTAAAATTTTTGAAATTTGCAAAAACTTTCTAAGTGTTTGTCTGACTTTTTCAGGTACTTGAAAGATGGATGAATTCATGAATCGTTTTAGTGATATGTATGCCTTTGCTGGAAACTCTAGAGATGATGGTACTTCTAGCAACACCAATGAGAACATGTTAAATGCAAAGAAGACTTTGTCGGATACATTAGGTGTGGAAAGTGCATACGGAACATATAACAAACCCCCAAAGCTGATGGCGATCAAAGAGTATAGTCGGTGGGCCAAGAAATTTGAAGAATGGTTGAAGGCATTTGCGTATACCAGCTGGAAAAGTCTAAAGAATGGATACAGTGATGGAGGGAAAAATGGCGAAAATTTGACAACAACTGAAGAAATAGAAGTTTTTGTTGCCGAGCAAAAATGTATCGCGTTGCTGTTTCAATCTGTTCGAGAAGATATAATATCTTTGATCGAGTATAACAATTCAAAAGATTTGTGGAGAAAGTTAGAAGTGACATGTTTGGGTAGTACAGAAATAGTGAAAAACAAAAAGAAACTGCTAAGAAAAGAGTTTGATTTATTTGGTTGTCTAAAAAATGAATCAGTTTGTAAGATGATTGAGAGGTTTGGACACTTGAAGTTGGAGCTGGCTAGGCATGGAATTATCTATTCTCAAGAAGAGTTAGTCGACAAATTGTTTGACTCATTGCCAGATGAAATGGATTGGCAATACTTTGCGTTAATGCTAAAGAATACCATCAAGACTGAAGAGATGACAGTGGATCTGCTTATCGAGAGACTAGAGAGTCACGAGTTGGAGGTAAAGAAAACACACAAAGTGAATCACTCGTCATATCAGTAGAACTTGGAGTTGTATTATCCAAAAAGCATGATTCCCAAGAATACGTCTCCCAAAACAGCTTTTTCTGCTAATTCAAACACATCTAGCAAAGAGAGTGCAAGCAAAAAGAATGCAGACAGTGGATTTCACAGTGGCTCTTCGTCAACTTCAAACCAATCAGCAGCAAAGAATTTATTTCAATGCAACATCGCTGTAGATTTAAAGAACGCTCAAAACTTCAGCGAGGAGTCTGCAAAGCAGCAGATGGTTTTCCTAGCTTCTGTGCTAGAATCGTATGAAAGTCTAGTGGCAGGGAAGATTGGCAACACCAACTTGACCAAAGAAGATTACGATCAGATAGATCCTGAGGAGATGGAACTGATTGACATAAGGTGGTGCATGGCCAGTGCAGTTCGTCGGGCACAGCGTTTCATGGAGATAACTGGAAGAAAGACTATTGGTGGACCATCTACCAAGTTGGGCTTTGACAAGACAAAAGTGACCTGTTTCAAGTGTAAACAGAAAGGTCATTTTAAAAGAGAATGCCGGAATGCTTATGCTGATGATTCTGAAAATCCGTTCAAAGAAGATTACTACAAGAGAGCGATTTATCATCAGAATAAATCAGAACCGCCCAGAATGAAACAACTTGAAGATAATAAAGAAAAGTCCAGAGCCTTTGCAGTGATTCATGACAGTGAAGGGTTTAACTGGAACGAGTTGTTACCAGAAGAGGATGCGGTTGGATACGCTTTTATGGCAAAGTCTGTTGAACCTGTTCCTTTTAAAGACAGCAGAAACGAAGAAGAAAAGTATGTCAACAGAAAAATGATAGCTCAAAACAGAATGATAAGAATATCTAACATATACACGGAAGCAAAAAGGTCAAAGAGATGGGATCCGAACAGAGAATGTTATCTTGACTCAATGGGAAACATTGCTGTTGACTACAAGACCCTCGATCTTGAAACCATAATTCAACAAATTGCTGAAGAAGAAGAGGGTTGGCAAAGAAAATGGTGGGGAAGTGAAGAAAAAAAGAGATAGAAAAAGAAGAAAAACCGAAGAAGATTGATAATGGGATCATTGACACAACTCAAGAGATGAATGCTGAAAACTTAGGAAGGATGGCCAACAAGGTGCTGGCTGCTAAGGCACTTGAGGTAGAGTCTAAACCCGTCTCTGAGTCTAAAAGCCAGGTCAGTTCAAACGCGTCAACAACTGAGTCAGGTAAGAATGATAATGATGATATTGACTGCAAAAATTGCATGAAAAAGTGAAAAGTTTGTAGTACAATCACTTATCTCAATGGTAAGAAAGTTGAGGATCTGACAAACAGAGTCAGAGAGGTGGAGGATCAGATCTTGAACCGTGACAAAATGCTGAAAGCTTCGAATGACAGATTAAAAGACTTAACTGACAAAATCGAAACTGTTAAAATTGACATAGAAAGAGTTAGGAAAGAAAATGAAAAACTAATTCTTGAAAATCGTCAAATTTCTGAAAGTTTTGAGAAGCTAAAACGCACGGTGAAAGATTCTGATGATAGAAACGGTTAAACATACAAAGAAAATTGTCATTTACAAGGTGTTTTAAGGGTTAAAGAAGAATTAATCAACAAACAATTGGATGAGATTGCTAAATTGAAGCTTCAGTTTGAAGAAGCTAAGATTGAAAATGAGCGCATTAATTTGAAATTGAACAATTACAACTCTGCAAGCTTTGTTTTACAGCACATTGTTCCCAAACCCATTGGGAAAAACAAAGCAGGCGAAGATGTATAATGTGATGGAACTGGGGTTGGGTTTCATCAAGTTCCGCCACCAGTTCTAAACAATTTTTCAAAGAAACAATCAGGGTTGGTTAATGATAAAGTTGAAACAAATGAGGCTAAACTTCTAGAGTCAATTGATGTGACATTTTCTTCATCATCATCTGATGATAGTGTTCAAACTGATATAGTTAAAAGCATGGTTGAAAGTGTTTTGATGTCTGATATTGATTCAGCAAATGATGATGAATGTTTTCTGGACAAATACATTCCAAAATCCAAATCCAAATCCAAAAACAACATAAATGATGAACTTGCTGTTGTGATGTATAAGATGGCGGGATCTGATAAGTTGTATTCGGATCTTGAATTTCCGTTAGAAAATGTGAATGTGGGAAAATTGAGAAATGTTTTTAAATTGATTGAAATTGATATATCAGAAATTGAAGGTTTGAGAAATTCAAAAAGACAATTAAATTTTGAGAAAGATAAATCTTACTATAAGAAACCTGTTGTTCCACCACGTTTTTTATAATAACAATCGAAACAAAAGGTCTGATGGATATCAGGGTGGTAAAAATTATCAGAAAAAGAATGTTCAGAACAAGAGGTTTGTTGAGAAAAAGGTGTTTGTAAACAGTTCAAGCTCACTTTCTGATGAGGAATCTGAGATTTTTTCAAAAACGAACAAAGAGTTCTTTGAGAAGAAGGCTTCACAGCCTCAGTCTGAAGGCACAAGTCGGGTAGTTGACACCCGAACATGCTTCAAATGCAATCAAATTGGACATATTGCACGAAAGTGTATCAACTTGAAGCCTAAGACTGACGTTGTGATGAATTCAAGCAAGAAAGATGTTGTGAAGGGAAAAGCTCCATTGGTTGTTGAGGAAAAGGATTTGAAAAATGATAACACCAAGATCAAAACTGAACATGTTAAGAATTTGGTAACTAAAAATGACAAATTTTACAAAAAAGTTGCATCACCTCAACAAACATGGAAGCCAAAAACTGTTGACAAGAAAGCAAATTCTCCAAAACCAAAGGTGTCTGAGACTGAAAAATCATCGTTGTCAACCAAAAAGATGTATGTACCTTTGGATTTATATGAGAAACAAGAAAAACAAAATTCGATTCCTAAAAAGAAGTATGTGGTAAGAAAAGATCAACCATCTGGTCAACCTCAAAAAGACACATTTTTCTTATTCAAAGAGGTTGAGGTTGGGTCTGCTGAAAGTTTAAAAGTGAATGATAAAAATTTTCCACCACTTTACATTGCTAAAACACACATTAATGTCAAGTTACCCGAGTCAAAAGAGGCTTGGGTAGCATCAAAATCTCACTAAATGATTTTGATATGTGCAGGAGCTTCCAAGATCCGTTTCACGTTGGATTATGGATAGTGGAGCCTCTCGGCACATGACAGGGAAGACAGCGTTGCTGTATGATGTTAGAAATTTCAATGGAGGTTATTTTGGGTTCGCAGGTAACCAAGGTGGTAGAATTGTTGGTGTAGGAACGCTTTCTAATGGGATTGTCACGTTTGAAAGAGTTAATTACATTGCTGAGCTAGAAAATAATCTACTAAGTATTTCACAGATTTGTGACAGAATGTATACCACTCACTTCACTGACAAAGAATGCTTGATCTTAAAACCAGGATTTGTTATCCCTGAAGATTGGATTATCATGAGGGCGCCAAGATTCAATGACATGTATGTATTAGACATGAGTGTAGCAACTACAACAACAGGTCAGGCTCATTGTTTTGTGTCGAGAGCAACAGAGAAAGAATCACATTTGTGGCATCGCAAGATGGGCCACATTCACCTACGAAAAATGAATCACTTGGTGCATAATAATTTAGTTCTGGGTGTTCACATCAAAGGTTTTCATCTGGAAGGGGAGTGCATTAGCTGCATCAAAGGCAAGCAAAAGAAGAAATCACATCCTCAAAAGAAAGTCAATTCAGTTTCCAGACCATTAGAGAGACTTCATATGGATCTATTTGGTCCTGTAAACGTCAAAAGTATTACAGGGGATCTCTACTGTCTTGTGGTTACTGATGATTATTCCAGATTTTCGTGGGTATCATTTTTGAAGTCTAAAGATGAGACGTTTGAAAGTTTAATGGCGTTGTTCAGAAAAATTGAAAACTTGTACCAAAGGCGTATCAGAAGAATCAGAAGTGATAATGGTACTGAGTTTAAGAACAACAAGATGGAAGAATACTGTGATGAGAGAGGTATACTGCATGAATTTAGTGCTCCTTACACTCCGCAGCAGAATGGAGTAGCTGAAAGAAAGAACAGGACACTAATCGAAACAGCCAGGACGATGCTTACCGATTCTAAACTTCCTATCAACTTTTGGGCAGAAGCAGTTGCAACCGCATGCTATACGCTCAACCAGGTTCTTACAGTGAAGAAATTCAACAAGACATGTTTCGAGCTAATAAACAACCGCAAACCAAATCTAGAATATCTTGAACCGTTTGGGTCTCCCTGCACAATTCTAGATTCTCAGGGTAAATTTGGTCAAAAAGGTATTGAAGGAATATTCGTGGGTTATGCAAGCCCATTGAAGCGTGTTTTCATTCCTAGCTTGAAGCAGATTATTGAAGCGTACAATGTTGAATGTCAAGGTTATACAATGCTGCTGCAGAAACCTGGTGACTCATGGCGATTTAATTATGATACTTTGTGGAGTTCATTTAACATTGAAGAAGAACCAGATTTCTTTGATGAACTGGATATTCTGAGAGAGTATGAAGATTCAGAAGAAAGGTTTCCAGCAGAAACTTATCGTAAACAACAAGCTTCTAATGATAATGAAGCAGGTCCAAGCAATGCTGGAGAACATGATGATGTCCAAAAAAATGAAGTTAATCAAGATAATCAGACGGCACAGAATGATAATCGAGAATCTAAGAACATGCCAGTTTTCGATAGTGGTGATTCAGATTCTGAGGGGGAGCAAATTCAGTTTTCAGATCAAACAGTTCAAGTCAATGAACAAGATGTAAATCAAAATATCACAAATTTGGAAGGCGAGGTAGATGTCTCAGGCGAGGTGATGCCAAGAACTCTCTCATATCATCCAGAGGAGTTGATAATCGGAGAACTGCAGTCAGGCGTTCGCACTCGAAGACAACTTGATCAAGGGCTTACATGTTTCTATACAAAAGTTGCTCCTTTACAAACTGATTTCTCATTAAGTTGTTTTATCTCGCAGATTGAGCCAAGGACTTACAAAGAGGCACTTACTGAAGACTCTTGGATCAATGCAATGCAGGAGGAACTGAGCCAATTCGAAAAGTTGGGAGTGTGGAAGTTAGTGGATTTACCTGATGGTCATCGGAAGATCAACACCAAATGGGTGTTTAAATGTAAGAGGGATGATAGAGGGGTTGTTGTTCGTAACAAAGCTCGACTCGTAGTCCAAGGTTTCAGTCAGCAGGAGGGTATAGATTTCACTGAAGTGTATGCTCCAGTTGCTAGACTTGAAGCGATCAGAATCTTCCTAGCTTTTGCTTCATGGAAAGGATTTAAAGTTTTTCAGTTAGATGTAAAGTCGGCATTTCTCTATGGCAAAGTGAAAGAGGAGGTATATGTCAGACAGCCACCGGGCTTTACCGATCCAATTCACAAAGATAAAGTTTGTCTCCTGGATAAGGCGTTATACGGCTTACATCAGGCCCCGAGAGCCTGGTATGAGACCTTGTCTCAACATCTGATAGCCAACAACTTCATCCGAGGAAAGATAGACGCCACTCTGTTCACAAAAGAAGTCGACGGGCATCTTCTGATAGTTCAAATTTACGTGGACGACATAATTTTCGGGTCTAAAAATGAACAACTCTGCAAAGATTTTGAAAAAGTTATGAAGCAGAAGTTTGAAATGTCATCAATGGGTGAAATGAAGTTCTTCTTGGGGCTTCAAGTTGATCAACTTCCTGAGGGAACGTTCATACATCAAACAAAATACGTTCATGATGTTCTGGAGAAATTTGGAATGTCAGGAATGTCACCTATGTCCACCCCATTAGCGACGAACCATGGGATAAACCCTGATCTCACCGGAGAGAAGGTAGATGAAACGTTGTATCGCTCCATGATAGGTTCGTTAATGTACTTGACGGCATCAAGACCGGATATTATGTATCCAACCTGCCTCGCAGCTCGATTTCAGTCAAATCCTAGAGCCTCGCATATGGTAATTGTGAAAAGGATTCTACGCTACCTGAAAGGAACTCCATCTCTGGGGTTGTGGTATCCAAAAGTAGGCGATTTCACGCTCGAAGGATATTCTGATTCTGATTTCGGATGCTGCAAAGTAAACGCTAAATCAACAACAGCAGGGTGCCAGTTTTTCGGACCACGACTGGTCACCTGGCAATGCAAGAAGCAGACCTCTGTCGCTTTATCCACATGTGAAGCCGAATATGTATCTGCTAGCAGCTGCTGCTCTCAGATCTTGTGGATCCAGCAACAGATGCGAGACTACGGTTTGCAATTTCTAAACTCCCCTATCTTTGTTGATAATGAGGCAGCTATAAAAATAACAAAAAATCCTGTTCATCACGCTAAAACGAAACACATTGAAATTCGTCATCACTTCATCCGAGATTGTTTCGAGAAGAAGTTGATACGAATTGAAAAAATCCACACCGATGAACAAAAAGCTGATTTACATACCAAAGCATTTGACAAAACTCGTTTTCAATATCTTTTGAAACTAAATGGTATGAAGTTACTATCGGATGCGGAAGAAATCATTGGCGTCGATGAAGGTACCACTGTAGATGATGTTGAAAAGCAATCTGCAATGGTTTGTCGAATTTTTACTTGTTTTGGTTTTTAGGGGGAGATAGGTTATAATTTCAGAAAATACAAAAACAATAAAAAATTCAAAAACCCAAAAACCCAAAAACATGATAAAATTCAAAAAGAGCTTGTGTATAAAGGGAAAATGATAGTACATCAGCTAGACTGTTACGGTACGCTAAAGAAATGGAAAGTTTAAATGCATTACACAGTCTCACTGATGATGTGCCGATAGGTTTTTACACATTTAGTAGGTTTTTTCGGGATATAAACCTAAATTTTACTTGCTTAATTTGTGGGGAACACTACTTGGATATATAGGTAACACCTGAAATTTCGTTTGAAATATTCCTTTTTCTGATATACTAGGTTTTTATACTCAGTGATGTCTGGGGTATTATTCCAGGACTTCTGCTGAATGGAAGTTCTGACCTAGTCCTCGAATAATACTTTCCGCAATGCTTGAAACATAGCATCACCATCAGCATATATGATAAGACAATAAAATTGTTTAGCAATGTTGTTGTAAAAAAAAGATCCTCTAAAGGGGACACACCCAAAAGTTGAGTCATGATCTCTCTGCTGAACGGTAGTTCTGACCTAAGCTCTCATGATTCTTCATAATTTATTAACCCCTTTCAGATATCATTTGTGTTATATTTACCTGTAAGACTGAATATTGGGATCTGGATACGGGAGTATATTCAAGAGGTGGGACACATGAATAAGTTTAAGTATCTAAATCACTAAATTCGTATCCTGGACAGATTGAAATATGTGTGAAAATTTAAGTGGATCAGTATATTGACAATCTAAGTGAATTGTTTAATGCTGTATATGAAATCAAGCTTAACGGTACTTGTAACTTGTCGGTAGCTGATATGATTCCCTAACACGCTCATCAAAAATATGTTTGTAAATAGTTTCGTTTACTGCATTTCATTTCTGTATTTCTTTTCTAGTCTAGAAGCTTTATTAAAAATCCCAAAAAGATTTTATATTTCTGCTTTATTTTCCGACAAACCAAAGCGGAAAGCTGATCTTCAGATTCGAATTGAAGGCAGGAAGTTTCTGGGCTGGATGTTGAGTTTGGAGCTAATCTTATGAATCCTGTGGATATGAAAAGTCAAAAACAAGATTCATTAAATTGAAACTTGTAATTTGTTTACCAAGAAACAAGAAAATGCCAGTATGCTTTGAATAGGGTCAACCAAGGTCATTAAGTTGGACTTGGTAGGCAAATTAAGTACCTAGGGTCATTAACTTGGACCTAGATGCTTAAGTGGATTTCTTAAAAACTGTTAAAATTAAGAAAAAGTCAAAATGTCAAAGTTTTGTTAAAAATCAAAAGTTTGCCTCACTCGAATAGCAATCCGGTCGGATAGCAATTCGACTCATGTGTCACTATATATAGAGAGTCAAAGGACAGTCAAATGTTACTCGCTCGAACAGTCTTCATTCTCTCTCACACACTTTGACTTTCTGATATTGTTTTCTTCACAAATCTTTGCACGAATCTTTGGATTGTTGGTTTGCACAACTTTCACAATGGCAAAGGTATGTTTCTCATACTCAAATCTGTTATAATTTGATTTTTGTTAAATATTCATGATGATGACGTCTCTGTCGGTGGGTTTAGGACAGATCTAGGAAGTTTTGATCAGTTTTGATGTGTAATAATCATAGGGTTATGCTCGGAATGTTCAGATCTATAGGTTTACCGATTTAATTTGTGGCATAACATGTTAAAATCAAGTAGATCTGATGTTAGGACATTACGGCTATCGGTGCAGTTTTTGTCAAATTAAACCCTGATTAGGATGATTTAGACAACATTGAACATAGGGTTTTGCTCGCGATCAGATTATCTATGTAGATCTATGATCAATTAGAAGTTTTGTCTTAGAAAAATTTTGGTGATTCTTGGATATTCTTTAACTGTTCTTGAATAAGGTTGTAAAACTGGTCGAATGGCAATTCGAACGAGTGGCAATTCGACCCAGTGACATTTCTGTCTTCAAAATCATTTGTACAACTGGTTGAATGGCAATTCGAACGAATGGCAATTCGAACGAGTGGCAATTCGACCCAGTGACATTTCTGTCTTCAAAATCATTTGTATAACTGGTCGAATGGCAATTCGAACGAGTAGCAATTCGAACGAGTGGCAATTCGACCCAGTGGCAATTCTGTTTTCAAAATCTTTTGTTCAAACTGGTCGAGTAGCAATTCGACCGAGTGGCAATTCGACTGAGTGGAAATTCATTTCTATGCGTCGAATGACAATCCGGTCGACTGACAATTCGGTCGGATAGTAATTCGAATCTTTGCACTTAGTAGAGTGAAATCTTCAGTGTTAGAAAATTTTTAATAAAATTACAAATATTTTTCTACAGGACTGGGAGAAATCACATAACATTTACTGCCTGTTAGAAAAAGAATATACAGAGAAATTGGTAATTGAAGAGGTTGCAAAATTCTTGAGAGAGAGTAGAACTGCTAAGGCCTTAACTGATAAGACCATAGTTTATGAATCGCATGTCAGACGTTTTTGGAATTTTGCACGATACGAAGAGAAAGATAAAACGATTTACTCTGCAGTAACAAAGAGAGACGAGAAGGGAAAGAAAGTAGATTTGGAGATTAAAGTAACAGTCGGTGATGTAAGACGAGTATTAGACTTACGTGATTCTGATGATGATCCAACCATTGTCTCTGAACGTCTAGCAAAAGGATTATGGTGCAGAATGGGTTTCTCAGGGCACGTAAATGGAAAAATGTTGAAGACAAATTTAAGTCATGCTTACAAATTTTTGGTTCATTGTGTGACACATGCTCTATCACATAGGAAGGGAGCTTATGATGAAACAACGGATTATCTTATGAACATCATCACATGCCTTGTTTTAAATAGGCCATATAATATTTCTCAAGTGATATTTGATTACATGACTGAGAATACAAAAGCTGAAAACAAGAAGTTCATTATGTATCCTCGCTTTGTACAGATGATGATTGATGATCAGTTCAAGGACCTTGAAAAAAGTAATGATGATATTTTAGGTCTAAGGCACATGACAGCAGATACCTTAAGTAGAATACTTAAAGGTTCTAATCCAGGAGCGAAAAGAATGATATGTAAAATCAACAAACCAGATTATGTTGCACCAGAGAACGATGCTTGGAGACACCAGAACAGTGATTCAGATAATGAAGATGTGAAGATGAGTGAGTTCAAAGAAAAGAATACTAGATGGTGGGCTGAGAAAGTAAAAGATGGAAAGAGAAAGAGAACTCCAAAGACGTCCCCTGCAATTTCTATTCCGAAGAATGTAGAAAAGGGTATAGTGAAAGGGGGAGTCATAAGGCAATTAGAATTGTAAATTGTTAAAAAGTTTCTAATAAATCTGTCAAAATTTGTTTTTGCAGGGTCTTCTGGAGAACCGCAACAAAAGCTGAGAGATGAAACAGTTTTGGAACCGTCAGCAGTTATTCGAGAAGGAGCTGAGTTGTTATCACGAACTCTTGAAAGCTTTTTGAAGAAGAATGAAGATGTTGCTAAAGGTGTCAAAAGCAAAGAACCTGAAGGTGTTGTTCAAGATGTTTCAAGTGATGAAGATACTGAATCAGAATCAGAACTTGATCCAACTACACTTGGCAGAGGCAAAGTACAACTCAAGAAAAAGCCTACAAAGAAACAAAAAGCATCAGATGAGGAAGACACTTCTTTTGAACCAGATCAACCTCAGAAACAATTAAAGAAGTGCAAAGCAGTTCAAACTGGAGTTATTCCTAGAAGTGTGCGGGCAAAGAAAGGAGAAGCTAAAGCTCAAAAAGATCAAGGAGGCAAAGGCAAAAAGCATGTTGAATCATTAAAGGATCAAGAACCAGAGGGTAAAAAGAAAGTTGATCAAGATGATTATATTGAAGTAACTGAGGGTGGAGACTTTTCTTCAAAATTTCCGCCAATCCCAGAAAATATTAAGATTCCAGAATCTTCACGTCCAAAAGTTACAGATGATTTCTTTGGAAATCTTCCACCTGCAACTGGAATTTTTAATGAAGATATTCCAGAAGATGATTATGACATGTTCAATAATGAAGCTGTAAAAGAATTACTGAAGAAAGTTGCTGCTCTTGAAAAGGCTAAAGACAAAGCTGAAGCAGAATGTGATATTCTAAAGAAGCAGGTTAATCAATTGATGAAAGCTCATGATCAAATCAGGATGGTGCTGATAAACAAAGAGAAGATGATAAAAGAACTGAAGGATGATAGCAGTGATAATTCTAAAGTGTTTGAATTATTGACTGCAGAAATTTCTTCATTGAATGTGAAGATAAAGAATCTTAAAGATGTGAATCAGACACTTAATCAACTTCTCAGTGAAATGAGTGAAGCTTCATCAAATGAAATGAAGGCTATGAAGTTGGAGATGGAAGCAATGAAGGCTGATAAAGTAATGAAAGACAACCAGCTTAACATGTTGTATGCGGTAATGGAAAATCATTTGAAGATTGATGTTCATTCTGCCTTCAATGAACTTGAAGTTAAAAAGGTAGAAGAGAGAAGAGTGGAACGTGAAAGACGACTAGCTGAAGATGCCACTCAAAAGAATAAAAATGTTGTTGAAGATATTCAAGAAGCTGGTGGTTCTTCAAGTAAAGATGTTGAAATGGTTGATGCTGAAGTTGTACAAGAACAAGTTGTTGAACAAGATACTGAAGATGAACAAAATCCAAACTTTATAATGGTTGGTGAATCCTCTCTATTCATTGATTCTAATGAACTTATTCGTAGAGTTGCTGCTATTCAAAAGAAGAGAAAGGCCAAAGAAGTGTTGTTACTAGAATGGAAGACTCAACAATTCGTTCTTGTTGGTGATGCTTCTACGGTGCCTTACAGTATACCAGAGATTGTTCGCAGAATGAAAATTAATGAAAGAAGAAAAGAAGCAAAGAAAGCACGTGGAGAAGAGGTTAGTGATTCTGATCTTGAAATATATGATGATGAAGAAGAGAATGAAGATGATGATGATGATGATAAAGACGAGTCTGTTCAGAAAGATGATGATGACAAGAGAAACGATGATGATGATCAAGGGTCTTCTGGCTTGTTAATCAATAATCCTAATGTTCAAGAAAGGATTGAAGAGTTGATGAATGATGAAATTAACGAACAGGAAGATGATACTCAACATGAAGCCTCATCATCTGGAAAACAACATGCAGACTAGGTTTTTCTAACAAACCCTACTGTTATCTATCTACATGAAAAATATGAAGGTGAGATTGAGGTTCGGAGATCTAGAGCTGAAATGTTAGAAGAATTGGGTTTGGAAGATGGAAAGTTCAAGTTTGATATTGAGGACGAGATTCCTCAGTCTCCAGAGAAAGTTTTTGAATCAAGATATGCATATGAAGTTGATCATTATGATGAAGTTATTATTGAAGATGCCTCAGATTCATCTGATGAAGATACTGATTTTCATTATGCTGGAGTTGATGAAACATTTCTGTCACTTGCTAAAATGTTCAAAGATAGAAATGTAGATGAAATCAGAAGGAAAATTGTTGAAAAAGTTTCTACTGAAGGTATTCCTGAAACAATTCCCAGAGAAATTCTTGCTGAAGAACGAAAAAGGTGGTTTAAAAATATGCCCAAAGAAAGAAAAACTCTTAGAGCTCTACAGTACTTTACACATGATAAAAATCTTTCATGGGGAGACATTATGTCATGGGGATATCTTGAAGATCTTAAAGTCTATGCTATCAGACGGGAAGAAGGAGTTCAGTACTTCGAATTTCTGTCAGATATCAGTTCTTTACCGTGGTGGGATGTGGATGAGTTGGTGAAAACAAAGAATATCAAACAGTTCTACTATGGTCCAGAAGTTAGAGAACATGATCAAGATTTGTGGAACTACATCAAATTGCAAGCAAAGAATGGTTATCCTGATTGGAAGCCACAATATCCAAAGCAGATTGTCACATATCTAGAGAATGGTAAAAAGGATATTACTCTGGATGTGAAGCCGCCTAGATGCCTGAAGAATATGCCACTTAGAGCCATTGAGCAAGACTTCCATGATTTATTTCAAGGATGGCTGTACAACGAAACGACAGCTGAGGCAGTTATCTCTCTATATGACAAGTCCACGGGAAAATCTCGAAGAATAAGTATTCTGGATCCAATGTGGCTTGTTAACTGTTCAAAGAAGGATATCGATTGCTTGTTCTATAACAAGATTGTTTATGAAAAGAGAGACAAAGCTCAAGCACAGCAATACCAAACAGTTGTAGATGTTTGTTTTGCGCAAGACATCAATTCTGGTAGATACTGGAAGACAAAATGGAGAGATCTGGAAATTGATGAATTCCTGAAAAAGTATAAGCGTGAACAAAGGTCGAAAAAGATTGCTGAAAGAGCTGCTGAGCTAGGAAGGCGTAAGATGGGCATTGTACCTCCAACAGATCAAACGCCAATTGAAACAGAGGAAAACAAGATTCCTAAATGGGACCGGAAGCGTGATGGTGATCCTATTTACAGAAATCGGTGGTTAACTGAAGGAAGGCATAAAAGACGTATAATGTTAGAAGAAAAGGCAGAAAAGAGGAGACAGAAAGCTCGTGAACGAAGAGGCAACAGGAGGAAATAGAAGACTATGCTGGAAGGAACTACAGCTACATCCGAGGGGGAGTCTGTTAGTACATAACGTCTGTAGCTTCCGTCAGCATGTAGTCATGTTTTATATTTGTGTTCTTTGTTTTGTAAAGTATGTGTGTCAGTCAGGTCGACAGCTCAGGAAACGGATTTGTCTAGATAATGTCCAATGGTTTTTTAGTGTCATCCGGTCGAATGGCCATTCAACCGGATAGCAATTCGAACGGATAACCACTCGCTCGGATATCATCTTCTTCCTGAGACGTCTATAAATACCCCGTCCGGGTATCACTTTACAGACTTTTGACTCTTGAGAGAACCTGATCAGTGTCTGTCTTCTACCGGAACTTTGTACTTTCAGAACGATCAATAGAAAGAACAGACCGTGTTTAATCGTTGAATTCTGTGTTGCTTTTCTGTGATTTGTCTTAATGGATTCCGCACATTAGACAAAGTCGATTCATCTTGTTCCTTACGATCAGATCCTGTGCAAACCGGGACCTTCATTTTCAATCTTGCGAAAGTAATCATGTTTGTTCCGCCGTGAGGGTTTCGGCATATTCAATCAACATATTTTTGTAATTTTTGAATATTTTGACAAAATAAAAATATATTTTTGGTTTTTCAAAAAATTTCAATTTTTAGGGTTTTTGAAATATTGTTTATTTATGTACAGAAAACAAATAAACTCCCTGTTCAACCAAACCAGGGTACAGCAGCCTCTTCTTCCCGTTGTGCCAGGCTGCTCCAACTTCCATTCTCACAATCTTCGGATTTGTTGAGCACCTGCACATACAGACTACTTAATTACTTGAACAATTTAGCCAAGGTCTGTTTGACCTTAGGCATTTCAACACAATAAGTATCATTCAATTTCGGAAAGTCTTTGTCATCAAAGACTTTTTCAACTTTGACTTCAACTTTCTCATCTTTCACTGAAGTCACTTGTTTCTTAACACTCCATATTTGACCTTTCGGAGTACCTTTTTTGTAAAAATGTGATTCTTTTTGAACATTTTGAGTTTGAACAACAACTTTTGGTTTCCAAAACTCTTGTGGTTTTGTCATATCAACAGATGTTTTCCAACTTTGAGTTGTTCTGACTCTGGGTGTGTGAGAATTCCAGGTCTGTTTTGAATCGAACCTATTCTGATTTGATTTCCAAGTTTGGTTCGAAACAAACTTGTTTGTGTTGTACCTCCAAGTTTGTTTTGAATCAAATTTGGTTGACCTGTGATTCACACTCTCAGATTTCAGTTTCTCAACATTTTTAGACTTCTTTTTGTCAACATCCACAGGTTTCAGATTTGGACACTTTCGTGCTAGATGTCCTATCTGATCACACTTGAAACATGTTCTCTTGGACACATCTTTGACCTGTGGTTGTTGCTTTTTCTTTTGAGCACAAAACTCTTCATTAGACTGTTGTCTAAATTTGAGTTTTTCCTCTTCTTCAAAACTTTTTCCTTGAACAAAACTCATTTTTGCCTGAAAATTTTGTACTTCATTTTTCTTCCAATTATGTTTCTTCTTATAACCCAACCCAGCCTTCATGTTTTTCTTCTTGTAACCAGGTTTGTTATAAAAAGTTTTGTGACCTTTTCCAGCAAACTTTGAAATCTCAGATTTCTCAATCTCAACCATTTTGAAAACTTTATCAACCTTTTCTGAAATCACATTCTGAATCGGGAATACAACATCTAAGAACAATTTGTCCGATCCAATCATGGTATAAACCAATCCTTTTGAATCATCATTCAAAATTTTCTCGGATTTTGTGTTTTTCAGATATCCATCATGAAAATTTCCTTCATTTTCATCCTGTGATTCAGACTTACCTGTATCACCCGACTCTTCTTTCAACACACTTTCAACGACTTTACCTACCACCTCTGAATTATGATAATCATCAGATTTGGAATAGGTTATATCAAAGTTGTCTGGCAATTGATCTACCATGTTGAAAGCTTTTTCGACCTTTTCCTCATCATAAAACACAAACTTTTCCGGTGGAGGAACTTGATGAAACTCTGAGCCAATACCCTTCTTGTTTTGCTCAGAATCTTTCCCATCCGGTTTTATGTTGAAAATTCTTTCAAGCACATATGACGACGCGTGATAACTTTTTAACTTGTTATTATCCTATTCTAAATCAGCAATCTGACGCTTAAGTTTAGCAACATCCTCAATGTAGGAATTAACAACTTGTTGCTTTATTTCATAATTTCGTTTATACTCATTAGTTGTTTCAGAACAATATTTCAATCTTGATTGAATAAGTTTCATTTCACTTTTTACTTTTTCATATGATTCTTTTGTGATGTGATAAGCCAATTTTATTGAATCATATTCCTTTTTCATTTCTTGACAATCATTTTCTTTTTGAGAACATTCTTCTGTCATTTTCAAAACATTTTCTTTCAAAACTTCATTTTCTTTTTCTAACTTTTTACATTTTCCAAAAATTTTTCATTATTATCTTTCAAAACTTTTTCGTTTTCAAACATTTCTTTGTATTTACTTTTAAAAACTTCTTTGATTTTAGTAAACTCAAAATCTCTTGTTCTGAACCTTTCATCTTTTTTAGTACAAGCACTGCACGTTTCCATGCATTTCTTGCACTCTTCACCGATTTTGATTTGAGTTTCAGAATCAGAATTTACCTCAGTGATTGGCACTTCGGTGTTTGCTTCAGTTTCTGTCTGATCAGCTTCTTTCTGCTGCTTCTCATCAACAGCTTCAATATCAACACCAACATCACCAGTATTACCATCAACCTTCAAATTCTCATTCTTCACTTCAATTAAACATTCAATCTTCTTCTCAATTTCTCCAACCTGCGGTTCTTCAGTAACAACTTCTTTCACAACTTCTACATTCACCACCACTTCTTCTTTCACTTCTTCAACAATCTTCACATCTTCTTCTTTAACTGCTTCTGCTTTAACCTCTTCAGCAGCTTTCTTCAGATTGTTTACCATCTCTTCAACATTCTTTTTCATTCGTTCTTCATTCCTCTTCCTCAGATTTGTTGTCATAGCATCTCTGATGATTTTATCCAGCCTTTTTACATATGTTTTGTCTTTTGCAACATTTGAGTAATATTCGCCGGATCGAGGAATTACTAGAAGAACATCATCATGAACTATGTCACTTCTTGGAACAACCGGTTCACCTTGTTTATTGACAAAACATTCTTGCTTTTTATCCCATCTTTTGTTTTCCACTGCATTTTCATACTCTTCCTGCATTTTCTCCATTCTGCACCCCATAATGAATCTTTCTCTTTCAGTCTTCTCTTTCAAAATCTCTTCTCGAGTTTTCTCTTTTACTTCAGCAACAACATTTTCTTCTTTGTTTTCCTCTTTTATTTCAGCAACAAAAACATAATGTTGACTTTTTGATGAACTTCTACCATGAGCTTTAACTATATTTTCCAAACGATCTTCTTCTGGACAAATCTGGCTCCAATCAAATCCTTCATCATGATGGATGATAGCACAAGCTCTAGATTTCTCTCTGTGTTTATCTCCGATCATTTTCGGCTCTTCTTTGCTTCGGTGGTAGATTGCCTTTCGGTAGTAATCATCATTGAAAGGACGTTCATTTCCTCCGACTTCAGAATTAGTGCATTCTCTCTTGAAATGACCTTTCTGCTTACATTTGAAGCAGGTCACCTTGGACTTATCAAATCCAAGTTTAGTTGACGGACCACCCAATGATTGCTTCCCTGTAATCTCCATATATCTTTGAGCTCTGCGAATGCAACTTGCCAAACACCAGCGAATGTCTATGAGCTCCATTTCTTCCGGATCAATCTGGTCGTAGTCTTCTTTGGTCAATTCGGAGTTTCCAATTTTACCAGCTACAAGACCTTCATATGATTCCAGAACAGATGCAAGGAAACTCATTTGTTGCTTAGCTGCATTGATACTCATTGACGGAGAATTCTTCAGTTTGAGAGCAATGTTGCACAGAATTTCCTCAGTTTCATCAGAACTTGATTTTGAAGATGAATGATATCCAGAATGGTAACTTGATGAGGTTGTTTGTGGTTCTTTCATCTTTTCACCACTGAATGCAGTCTTTGGTGAACTAGCAACTTTCTCCGAAGGTACATTGCCTTTGTAGTATAGACCAACATTCTGATGATGCGATGAACCACTCATCTTGTTTTGCTTTTGTAACTCCAGATCATGACTCTCAATCTTTTCTAACAACGCATCAAGAGAAATTGTATCAAATTTATCATCATTTTTCAAGATAAAAACAAACATTTGCCACTGATCAGCTCGTGGTAACGCTTCAATTACTTTATCAACAACTTCTTCTCTCGTTTTCACAATTTTAAATCTTTCAAGTTCAATCTTTAAATGGCAAAACCTCTCAATCATTTGCCTCACTGTCTCTCCTTTTAAACTATCAAATAAATCAAATTCCTTTTTTAATAACGTGATTTTGTTTTTCTGAATTTGTTTACCCCCCTTATCTTTTGCTTTCAAAGCTTTCCACACAGACTGGGATGACCCATCATGTATTAATAATGAAAAAATGTCATCTCGAACTGATTGCTGAATCAAAGCAATCATCTTCTATTCGTATGAAAATTTCTTTTTGTCTTCTTCTGAAAAATCTTTAATTAGAATTTCTTCTCCTTTGTCATTTGTTGGGTTAGCATATCCAAACTTCAAACAAAACCAACTCTCATGTGCATATGCCTTCGTCCAATTGACAAACCTCTCCTTGCACCATACATAATCTTCAATGTTATCTAGCTTCGGAGGTTTTGAATAGGTTCCATAAAAGTTGTCATGTTTGATGTTGTCCTTGATCGTTTTAGTTATCGCTTTAGGTGTAACCTCTGAAGCATCTATTGTATCCGAGGTAAACGCATTGTAAAATGTGTTGAAAAACTCTTCAGCCATGATGTAAACCTGTAGACGAAACAACAAACAAACACAATCAGTTTCAATAATATCAAATAACCTGAAACAGACCGACACACGACTGGTGCGAAATGATTTTGACACGAAATGAGATTTGGTGCGGAATTGGTCTTCAAACGGAATTAAGCTTCACACGAGATTACTTTGGTGCGGAATTAATACTTGAAGCGAAATTACCCCTTTCACACGAAATTCCCAAGCGGAATTACCTCTTTCACACGAGATTAGTTATTTCGTGAGGAATTGCTAAACCTTTTCAAACGAAATTATGTTGTTCGTTCAAACGGAATTACTTGTTTGGCCCATTTTTGTCACTTTTACACCGAAATTTGATCTGAAACTCTCAAGGGTTTGTTAAAACACTGTTTCACATAAGATATGTGAACTTCAAACCATTTTGACCGTGAAAAGTTGTCCAATTTGAAAAAGAGGGTGTAGAAGACAGAGATTCAGTTGTAACCACACAAAGAACTCTTCCTCCTGAGCTCTGATACCACTTGTAGGATCGTTGTATGACCTAAATGAGTCGTTCAGAAGAGTTTTATATCCGGATCAAAGGCAGAATCAATGAAATGGATGTGGAAATAGCTTGATTCACTTTAATATGTCTCTATTAATGATTTGATAGAGTTACAGCACCTGTAGACAAACCGACAGCACTTCGGTACAATTTCTGATTCGTTACAAATGAACAACACATTCAAGATATATATAGGGGTGTTAATTCCGTGTGGAATTACCAGGAGTTAATTCCGTGCGGAATTACCCTTTGTAATTCCATGCGGAATTACCTCTCTTATATATTTCTTGATTTTCGTGCTTTAAACCATCTATCCTATTACAAGATATGATACAAGACGAAGTCAACAGACATAGTGCACTAACAGCCTTTCTAATTTGTTCATTTAAATCTACTTGCAAATTTAGTTTAAGTGAACGTACTCTTTTTGTTTTTTTCATGATACTTTCGACTTAAAGCATCCGCTACTACGTTTGCCTTTCCTGCATGATACTGAATATTACAATCATAATCACTAAGTATCTCCATCCAGTATCTTTGTCTCATATTCAACTCCTTTTGTCCGAAGACATCCCTTAAACTCTTATGGTCGGTGAAAATGGTAAACTTACTATTGTAAAGGTAATGTCACCAAATTTTAAGGGCAAAATTTATAGCTCCTAATTCTAAATCATGGGTTGAATAATTTTCTTCATGATTCTTAAGTTGTCTAGAGGCGTAAGCTATAACCTTTTGACGTTGCATTAATACACATCCATAACCTAACTTAGAAGTGTCACAATAGACTATAAAGTCTTCAGTTCCTTCTGGTAATTGTAGTATGGGTGTATTGGTTAGTCTTTGCTTAAGAATTCTAAAGGCTTTTTCTTGTTTTGATCCCCATTCAAACTTAACAGATTTACAGGTTAGCTTAGTTAAGGGAATGGCTATTCTAGAAAAATCTCGAATAAATCTTCTATAATAACCGGCCAATCCTAAGAAACTTCTAACCTCGGTTGGTGACTCAGGGGTTTTCCATTTAGTAATCGCCCCGATCTTAGTAGGATCCACATGAATTCCTTCATGATTGATTAAATGTCCAAGAAACTGTACCTGTTCTAACCAAAACTCGCACTTTGAAAATTTTGCATAAAGCTTTTCTTTTCTCAATAAACTTATAAGTGCGTGCAATTGCTTTGCATGCTCCTCTTTACTCTTAGAATAAATAAGAATATCATCTATAAAGACAATTATGAATTTATCCAAATATGGCTTACATATTCGGTTCATCATGTCCATAAATGCAGCTGGGGCACTGGTTAAACCAAATGGCATGACAGTAAATTCATAATGGCCATACCTTGTTCTGAAAGCGGTCTTAGGAATATCCTCTTCCTGTACCTTTAATTGATGATATCCTGACCGTAAATCGATTTTAGAGAAAAATCGTGCTCCTTGCAACTGGTCAAACAGATCATCGATTCTTGGTAACGGATACTGATTCTTAATTGTGACCTTGTTCAATTCACGATAGTCAATGCACATACGCATTGATCCGTCCTTCTTTTTAACGAATAAGATCGGTGCTCCCCATGGTGACGAGCTTGGTTGTATGAATCTTTTTTCCAATAATTCATCTGACTATTTCTTCAGTTCCTGCATTTCAGCGATCACATCCGGGATCATCTTTGCTTCTTCTGTAGTTAGAACAAATGCTCTAGCATTTTTAGTATTCTTGGTGTTCGTGGCTGGAGCTAGTTTTGAACAGTTTGGCTTGATATGACCTGGTTCTCCATAGTTGTAGCATATCCTGTTGTTAGGTTTTTTCCTGCAGCCTTCCTCCTTGTGTCCGGATATTTTGCACAAGTTACAATATATGGAGCATCTTCCAGAATGCTTCCTTTTCCAATACTTGCAATAGGGTGCAGAGGTAGAACCTACATTTTTTCCACGGTTAGAATTTCCAGAACGGGATTCTTGGGTAAGCTTCTGGGCTAGGTTTCTCCTCTGATCCTCTTCTCGAGTACGGACTAATTCATCTGTCAAGGTGTTTGCTAGTTCTACAGCTTCTTTTATGGTTTCAGGTCTAGCTGCCTTGACTACATTCCTAATTTCACTGATTAATCCCCAAATGTAACGGGAGATTAATACTGGTTCAGGTGATGCAAGGGTTGGCACTATTCTAGCATATTCAAAGAATAATGTAGTATAACCCTTACTATCTACCCCAGTCATTCTAAGGTTTAGGAATTTATTTGCTATCTGATCCTTTTCATTGGGAAGGCAGAATTTTCTTTCTACCATGCTTTTAAATTCCTCCCATTCCATATTGTAAGTTCTATCACTTCCCCTTGACTGGAGGATAGTGTTCCACCATTCTAAGGCTGAGTTCTTAAACAGATTAGAAGCAAACATTATCTTATCCTCTTCCGAGCATTTGCTTATTCTTAAGACTGCCTTAGTCTTTTCTATCCAGCGTAGAGATGCAACGGCCCCTTCATTGCCCGAGAATTTCATTGGTTTACAAGACCAGAATTCTTTATAAGAACAACCATAGGACATGGTTCTTCTTCTTTTGGGAATGGGCACTTGAAGTATGGGTCCATTGTTTACGCTGCGTTCAGGTTCAGTGGGTCGTTTACTATCATGTTTACTTTTATTTTTTGCTTCCTTAACCGTTTTGATAATATATGGCATTGCATCTATTATCCCTTGTGCCACTATGTGTTGCATGGCACTGTTATCCACTTGGTTTCCATTATTGTTGTTGTTCGGGTTTTCGTTATCCGGGTTATTGTTACTCTGGTTATCATTATTCTGGTTTTCCTGGTTCACTTCATTGTCCATCTGAATTTTAAACATTTGTCAATTATTAATATCACAAAATAATATTTAAGGCAAACAATCACACAACACACATATTGGTCAAAAGCGTCGAGCATTGCGACTTGCTCTTTCTTATAGTATGCATCTAATACAAACTGATACTGGAATTTAAAATTACAATACTACTATGCATCACTAACCACAAAGTGGTCTATACTACGAAAGATATATTATTATTATTATAAAAAAAATTCATACACACATATTATATATATATATTATTATTATATTATTATCACCGTCACTGATATGGGTTCATCCAGAACTCCATATTACGCTCGTCGTACTTCCAGACGAGTCGTTCTCCAACCTGCCTCATTCTCTCGCTACTTTCTAAAATCTCCTCTCCGAAAGTTCGGAGTTCTTGCACATTTTCTGCACTCATTGGGGGTGCAGGTGCTGGTACTGGATCTGGGTACTATGGAATGGGTTCTTCCTGGGGATACGAATTCTCTAAGATTTCTCTAATGTATTCATCATTATCATAGTAGGGATCTAGAGGGTCCAGACCTGGGTAGGCTGTTGGGTTTGGCATGTGTTCGTCTGTTAGGTGGTAGCGTTGTAGATCATCAAACCACGGATCGTAGTCTGGGTCTAAGGGATTGGGTGATGGTATCCTAGGTATCTCCTCTAGGTTAAAATCATGCATTTGGACTTGGTTTTCTGGGTTGTTTTCAATCTCCATTGGCTGGGTGGGAAACAAGGGTAATGGTTGAGGGGCTACTAGTTGTTCCAGGTTTGGGTCGGCAGCTGTGGTTGCTAAAATATGGAAGTTTGCTAAACCCCTATTAAGCATGTCTTGGGTGTGGGTATCTGTTTATCTTTTAGCGGCTACTAGAACGCGCTGCTGTTATAACTTTTTCATTCTTTTCCTACGCTCGTGTGCTCCCCTACTGAACCATCCTCTCTTTTTAGGAGGGAATGGCTCTTCAGACTGAGCCTTAAACATGAATATCTCATCTTCATTGTCAGCTAAATACCCTGAGAGGGCAGGCTGTGAAGAGGTGCATTCGCTTCTAGGTGAG
Source organism: Helianthus tuberosus (assembly GCA_030545235.1). Taxonomy (NCBI): domain Eukaryota; kingdom Viridiplantae; phylum Streptophyta; class Magnoliopsida; order Asterales; family Asteraceae; genus Helianthus; species Helianthus tuberosus. The sequence goes on from CM060397.1 coordinate 98,592,280, forward strand.
CCGGACAACTGGCGATAGGCGTCGAAGGGTCCTTGATCGCTCATACTGTAAACTAACAAATAGTCAAATAACACACAACAATAAAATACAGATATGCACGTATTTCCGTAATTAATTTCCTAACAATTTGAATAATATCTTGGTGTCAGCAAAACACTTCTGTGGCTGAATCAGTGGCTTAGCTCTGATACCACCTTCTGTCGCAACCCCCGTACCCTATATGTCCCGGGAACGGGCGGCCGCGAGACCAGTTTCGGTGGTATCCGGTGTTTATCATTTTGGCAGCGGAAATTACATCAGGACCGTAGTTAGGAAATATTTTATCAGAGTAAATACCACACGTTATATAGATATATTGGGATAAAACCCAAGTTTCATTACAAACTGTTTTATAGGGATAAACCCCATTTTATTTAAATAAAACATCTTCTTCTATTTAGGTAACTTTTATAGCCACTTTTTCCAAGCCTTCAGTGCTGTCTAGCTGGCTTCTAGTTGGCTTTCGCATTTTATTACTTGAAACGCGTTTAAAAACATTTTGTCAGTGGGAAATACAGGTGAGTGAATCCCAGTTTAATCAAGAAGAGTTTTATCTTTTAACAGTATTGAGAGCTATTACAATGTTTATTTCTACACAATTACTCATTCAGTACTGTCAATCCTGACTGGTCATATTACTCATTGGCTATCTCGTTGTCCAATGGTAACGTGTTCCACATTTTGTATACAAAACCCCAACATACCGGCAGTAATTGAAGAACTACAAAGACTCAATCACTGCTAATTACATTGTAAAATAATTAAGGTTTTGTAAAAACAGTTTACAAAAAGGTTTACAGAAAGGAGATTACTCACATTACTGTCTTAGATTTTCTTTAAGAGTTTCTTGGTGATTATCTATTAATTACACAAATGTACATGTGTTAGTATAATAACCCAATATTTACATTAGCAATACCCTCCCCGAGACGGCATTCCAATGACTACGTCGGGCAGAACCACGACAGCCATTACAGAACCCTGGATCAATCGGGCAGCATATCTGATACGTAACCGGGGTTATAATACTTACAATGGGGCAGAACTTCGTTAATTAGGGGGTATTATACCCGAAAAGCAATTTAACTCTATAGAAATTTGAGAGAGAAAGAAGGGAATGAGCAAGTTTGACTGAAGACTGAAGGCCTCTATTTATAGGTGACCTTTCGGCTTCCCTCGCGGCCCGTGTAGACTAAACAAGGGTCCTTCGCGGCCCGCGTAGTAGGTGTGTAGGGCTTAGCTTCGTCGATTCAACAAACTAGCTTCTCCCAGTGGCCTGCCACGTGGCGAGCTAGGGTTTCGCCTGGTTGCACTAGGTCGAGGCCCGCGTAGGAAGTAGCCAAAGGCTACGCGCCCCGCGACAGCCCTTTGAAATTTGTTTTTAATTAAATTTAATAAAATTAAAGGTATTCGGAGTCCGTTTTCTTATACGGGGTATAATTTAGGACATATAGGGACAGTTTAAAGTATATTAGGGGTGTCGGAATATTTTGGAGGGTCGTTATAGGTTCTTTCATTAAACTCCTAATTGAGATGATTAAATCATTATTAACACTAAATTAAGTGCATCTAAACCCAAATTCAACCATTCCATTCTTTTAATTTACCCAATTAAGGGAAATTCCTCAAAACCCACCAAGAACTTCGTTCAAAAGATTCAAGAGGTGATTTGGGTACTTACTTAATACTTAGGAGATGGTGAACAGTTCAAAACTCATAGATTATCCATGCAAAATTTCGAATTCCTTCTCTTCTCCTTCTTCCTTGATTCATACAAGAACACACACTATGTATGTGTGTTGACCATTCTCCCCCAAAAACTACTGCCCATATGTTTTATAACTAATGTTACACATTGAGCCCTCCTAAATTAATGAATTCCTCCTTTTTATTCCAACTTTCTTTTCCTTTCTAATTAACACATTTTCAAACTAAGTTAATTAGACTAGTTGGACCACTTCATGCCATGTACAAGAAACTTACTAGCAAATCAAACATTCGGGTTTTTGGGGTGTTACACTACGGCAGAGATCAACTGTCGTTTTATTGTTTCGTGTGCAGTAAGCTACGACATACATGTCGTAGCTTACGGCGGGTCTTTTCTAATTCTTTTTGTTTGATTGTTTTGATGAACATGGGTAGTTAAGCTACGTTTTAATCATCTTATAACTAACGCGTGAGATGGTATATGATATATAGGTGATAGTTATGATGTTACGGATGAAGATCAAGCATAACGAAGAACCTAACAGAACCGAAGTTAAAGCTTCCACTTTTGTTTAGTTATTTTATAAACCGAACAACGTTAATGTGTTGGAATATTTTAAATACTTATGAAGTTTTATCAAACTCCAAATTTTGTATGAATGGTTATTTGCATTACTTTCATATAAATGCAAAACTTTTTTATAAATTCTTAGTTATGTAAGTCTGGGTCTTACATTTTAGGTCTTAACTTAGTACGTTTTCAATCAAAGAAAGAACCGGTTTGTGACCAATATGGTTTAAAACCAGTTTTTAAGGGGAGAAAGAATTAGTTCGGTTTGAAAATATGATTTTCTTTGGTTCTGTTTCTAGAGTAGCTTGGTTTCAGTTTAAGAATTATGTTTAGTTCGCGAGTGAAAAACAGTAATGATCACATGTGTAACTGGACGATAAACAATAATGATTAAACCTGTAATTTTTTAAAAGTTCAGAGTGAAAAACAACAATATAAGTTCCATCCATACAATTTACTTTATAAGATTAGCATCAAATACAAAATTAATATAAAGGGTGGGAATAATTTAGTCAATTGATTTTTGATCTTTCTCCACATCCAAGACACATGTCAATTTCCTCAATCATTTTAAAACGTCTATAACTTTTTCGTACGATATTTCTAAATAAAATTAACCATAATAACGAACATTTTTTATCTTTATATGAGTCAAATATTTTTTACTGATTTTCTTTGCATTGTATTAAAAGTTTGGTCATTGTGTTTTTCAACTGGGTTTTAGTCATTGCGTTTTTTATTAGGGTTCATATACATTGTGTAATTATCAAAACTTATAACATAATGTTAATTTGGGTTCTATCTATTGTGTTTTTATCAGAGCCTATAACACAATGAAGATCGTGTTATATTTTGGTTTTTTATACATTGTGTTATTGGTTCTAGTTATTGTGTTTATCAACTGATGGGTATTCTATACATTGTGTTATAGGTTATGGTCATTGTGTTTAATTTGCTATCCATGTGTTTTAGTTTGTTATCCATTGTGTTTTTGTTCTGTTGTCCATTGTGTTTTAATCTGTAGTTCATTGTGTTTTAGTATGTTGTTCATTGTGTTTTTAGTATGTTGTCCATTGTGTTTTTGTATTCATTTTGTCTTAGTCTGTTGTCTATGGTGTTTTAGTTTGTTGTCAATTGTGTCTTTTATCTGTTGTCAGCAATTGTGTTTTTAGTCTACTTTCTGTTGCGTTTTTAGTTTGATATACGGATGAGCATTTGGTACCGGGGACTGGTATCGAACCGTACCATGTATATTCGGTACCGGTACCGATACCCACTTTCCATGTTTTTCGGTACCGGTACCGATACGGTAACGGTATTTACGGGTAAAACGCCAGTAAATACCGGTATCGTACTGGTTCGTACCGGTGTATTCGGTACCGGTACCCACTTTTCCTGTTTTTCGGTACCAAACGGGTACCGTGCTCATCCCTAGTTTTATATTCATTGTGTTTTACGTTATGTCTATTGTGTTTTAGTTTGTTGTTCAATGAGTCATTTATCCGTTGTCATCCATTGTTCTTTTAGTCTACTTTCCATTGTCTTTTAGTTTGATACACAGGTGCTGTTTGACAACCTCTGAATGGTTAAGTGCTGAACCAGCAAGAGGTCTGAATCATTAAGTGTTGAACCTTTAAGATGTCTGAATCATTAAGAATTAGTATAATGCTTAACCATTCAGAGGAAAATATCTTACTAATCCAGATTAGAGGTCTTAACCATTCAGACTCAGTATAATACTTAACTATTCAAATGCAAATGTCTGAATCATTCAGACATCTGCTCGCGAAACAAACAGTCTGAACTATTAAGTGCTGAACCAGTAAAAGGTCTGAACCATTAAGAGGCCCATTAAAAGATAAACAAACAACCCCTCATTGTTTTTTACGCAATTGAGTTTTTGATTTTTTTTTTGAAAAAATATAACAATAGCGTAGTTGTATTAAAGATTATAAGACGCTCAATATTATAGTATACATTTTTTTAAAACAAATGATTAATAGAAAAGTTATGGACATTTAAAAAAAGAGAGAAAATAACATATGACTTACATATGAGAATGATGTGGATAGTGATTTATCTTTTCCACTCGATTTTTTATTAGACACTTATCACTCGAGTAAACTGTCATTTTGGTCCCTGTGGTTTGGGCACTTTTGCCATTTCAGTCCAAATCTCAAACTTTTTAAATCTGGGTCCCTGTGGATTCGTTTTTGTTGCCATTTTAGTCCAAAACTCGAAAAACCCATTATTTAACTGTTAAAAGCTGTCTATTTTGTCTTCTTGTTCAGGGGCAAATTGGTCATTTTATGAGTTATTATAACAAATAAAAATAAAAAACCTCAACCCTCACCATCTTCACCCCTTATATGCACTCTCTCTCTCTCTCTCTCTAAACACACCTCACCTCTTCATCTTCAACCTTAAACCACCATAACCAAACTGCCACAACCCTCACCCTCTTCACCCCCACCACCCCTTTATCTTCAATCTTCAACCACCACAGCCTTCACTATCGTCGCACCACCACCATTGTTACTCAGAAAGAGATAGAGAAACGAGTTACACAGAGAATCCAAAAGAGAGAGAATGAGAGGGAGGTTCACCGGTCTTGATCGGAGGTTCACTGGCAACCACTATCGCCTTCTATTTTGCTTTACCGGTGGTTCACAGGCCGTGACTGGAACCTCGGGTCGAAATCGCAGCTACGAATCCGACCGTCGTCGTCTATTCACTGTTGAACTCTCTTCTCCGTCATCTAAACACCCTACGTCGTCGCCGAGTGCCTGAACCATAGCTCGCAGTCAACATCCTCTTTGAAACCCTAGCCGTTACGACCTTTAAATTCCTTAACGATGTCGTCGCCATGGACCATGGTAACCACCGTCTAACACGGTTACACGCTACTAAACTTGTGGTTGTCTGAATCGGAACCATCTCGATCTTCGTTTTTTGGATGCAGTAAATGGTGGTGGTGTTACAGAGATAAGGAAAGAGAGAAAGAGTGGTATTATGGTGGTGGGGGCAGTGTGGTGGGGGTGGGTGTGGGGTGGGGTGGTGATGAGGGTGATGGTGGTGGTGGGGATAATGTTGGGGTGGTGGTTCAAATGAGATCTGTGGATTGTGTGTGTGGGGAAGATGATGTTCTGGTAAATGATTTGGGGAAGATAATGTTTTTGGGTTTATTATTTTTAATTAGTTGTGAGTTGTAATAATTCTAAAATGACCAAAATGCCCATGAGAATAAAGACAAAATAGAAGGTTTTAAGTTTAGGAATCTAGCCAAATTTAAAATTTGGACCAAAATGGCAACAAAAACGAAACCACAGGGATCTAGATTTAAAAAGTTTGAGATTTGGACTAAAATGGCAAAAGTGTCCAAATCACAGGGACCAAAATGGCAGTTTACTCCTTATTACTCTTTATGGCTTTTTACCATTCTTGTTTCCTTATCGTTAATATTGTTTTTATGTACTTAGGTAAACATAAGAAGGCCAGTGGTTTTATCCTATATTTATTGGGTTTTCTCCTGAATTGGTGTATAGGTATTATGTCTAGTGAAGATGGATATAATCGGGTGGTTTCGCTGGTAGCACGATGATATCTCAGTGGTCTGTCAGTGATCCGAATTTCTCTTTAAAAAAAATAAGTACAAGAAGAATTTGATTTTTTTTTATTATTTTAAAATTCTTTTTTTGACGGCAGTAGAAGAGTTTGATGAGCATCGCACCGTCTTATCCGGTGGCGGAGTCACCGGGAAACACGTCATGAAAACCACTCTTCACCGGAAATTCAGGAGACTATTTTTTATGCACGTGGGCAGGTGCATGACCCACATTTTTTTTTAATAAAATTGCACCACTTCTCATCTTATTTTAACTATTTCTTTGTTTAAGTTTTCAATAAAAACATATTATTAAGCATATTTATATATTAAAAAAATGACCCCTATGATAAAAAAAATGTTTTCTGTTTACCCTAGACCGGTGCCTCACAACCCATATGTATAAATTTTTTTTTTTTTTTTTTTTTTTGAACGGCATGTATAAATTATTTAACCCTTGTAATAACTATGTTTATAAACATATGGGCGAGCTAGTGTATCAGGAGGGGTAGCACGGGCTACCTCTCAACCCCGTCTCCGTACTGTTTTTATAGTGTAAAAAATATTATTTTTTTGGATTTATACAAAAAAAATACCTTTGATCCAAAAAAAATAGCATGCCAACGTGATTAGAGAAGTTAAATAATATTAGTTATATGAATAAATGAATAATATGATGATTACAAAATCGAGTCATCTTAAAAATCATTTACAGAAATGTTTTTTATTTTCTTCTACAGTCTACACCCAAGACCGTTATACCAACCACTCATATGTATACATTATTCAAAAAACTATCTTATATGTCATACTTTACTAAACTTTTTAAGCAGTCACTATCATGCGCATATGATAAATAACTTTTTCTTTTAGTTTTAGTATTATGTATATTAACGTTATTATGCTACATCTCCCGAAAGGATTTTTTAAATATCTCACAACACTATTTAAGCAACAATCGTTGCAACGCTTTGACTAACCACTTGCAAACTTAAAAACACAAAATTGAAAATACTTAAAACTTTCATGAGTGATTATTTACATGTATATTCGATTCTGAATCACGAGATCAACATGAAAAGGAAGAGAAGAGCTAGCAAGCTGGACTACAAATTTTTAATTTTTAACATACAAACATTTGTAATAGATGGTCATTTCATTGAAAGCGAAAAGCTAGTGGTGACCTTGAGGGAAGTTGTGCATTACTTTAGCCTAGCGAAAAAAAATGTATATCGACGACCTCTATCAATATACATACTGTGAATTTGTATACATACTCTCGAACCACAATACATTATTATGTTTGTGTGATGATATCTTCCTATCGCTTGATTAGTTATATAGTGATAAAAATGCATAAATTTTAAGTTGACGTTTACACACTCTAAGGTTATTCATTTTGTGATAAGGTACAAAGATGTCATCTTAATCTTCAACTTTATTATTTAGATCATATAATTATTGAAATTGATATACAAGTATTCTAATATGTATCTCGTTTTGAATATACTAATTTTTTTGATAGAAAAATATGGTTGTTGATGAACATTACCACGTAATTTTTCTAAAAAAAATTATATCATTGGTTACTTTCTATAAATTAAAAAAAAATATATCGAATGATCAACATAGCAAATGCATATTTTCTTTGTGATTCGAGTTTAGTTGAAACTGCATATGTACACTTTACTAGTTACAGTCATTTTATTTTTTTAATATATATTTCTCTTTTGAATTCTTTTCAAATATATAAAGTTTAATAATACAAATGTTATTTATTTATACGCTACATAAAGTATTAACTATTCATCATTGGTCAAGAAATGATGAAACAAAAATATGTCAATGGATCACAGCTCTTAATTGGCTTTCTAAGTGGTGGATGCATACGTGTGTCTTGTTTTTCAATAAATTTAATATGAATATAATAATAAAAAATAGTGATTTAATTAAGCTAATTAGAATTAGAAATAGTATAATATAATAACACGTGTCGTAATCTAGTAAAGCAAGAACAATAATCATCAAGAATCTTTTAGAGTGGGCTGTTACTAATGCTACATTATTGCTTCCTAATCACAATATAATTAAACACTTTCATCAATTTAATTTTACAAATAGTAGTTACTAAGTCATTGTCATAACATAGTTTATATTGGACTATTATAAAAATTCACATACACCAAACTCTGCACCTTAATTAATAAGGTATACTTTCTCTAATTTGTCTTTTATGTCTAACTATGATGCCATTTGTTGATGCACAATTGCTAAGATGAGAACGTTACAATTTCGTAATTACAGATTGAAGGGGCAAAAAAAAAAAAAAAAAAAAGCCAGAAAGAACACAATTGATAATTCTTTTTATGTAGTTTTATCGTTTTCTAAACTAAGTAACTTTCTAATACTTTACTTTTAGATAGATTTTATCACAAAATCGAACATTTTTAAACGTTTGTGTTTATGCATATAAATGTGTGTCTATATATATATAATGGCATGCTACATTGCTACTATATGTAATTGTGCATAATTATATACATAATTGTTCTTATTATATATATTTACACACATGTGTTTTTTTTTTTTTTATTAATAATCATGACTTTGTACGCTTTACCATAATTATACTTTGTACATGAAACACCCCCCCCCCCCTCTGAAAATATTAGTTAGTTATTCTTATTTTTATGTTGTTTATCTTTATGTTAGAATCTATATTCATGACCAACGTTGCAAAAGGATCAAACTATAAGGCTACACGGTATGGTGATGGTCTTCACTTGGAGGATGGTCCGTCACGTAAGCGCCACGTAGGATGGGCATGAGGATGGAGCAAAGAGGATGGAGGTATGGAAATGGGCGGATGGACCTAAAATGTGTATGTATAGGTGTGTGTGAGAGGGAGAGGAGTAAACATTTTGTCTTCTTGTGAGCGTCCCCAACGTCCAGAACTCGACGCCAAGGACGAAGCCGGAGGGGGGCGGGATGGTGTTGGACCGGCGCCGGACCGAGGACGGAGGGGGATGACCCCCCATACCGTCTAGCCTAAGGAGGATTGCTAATTTATGACAACCTAAAACGCTAGATACAAAAATAATTAGCTCTATTTAACAAACTTTTAGTGTTTGACTGTTTGGATTGATATGTCATATCGTGTCTGTGTCCAAGTTATACTAAAGTTAAATGAGCCGACTTGTTAACCCGTTTTATATTAGAATAGAAGAATATGATTTATAACCTCTATATGTTAACTTGTTTACGCCGTGTTTCACCCTTTTATAACTTTATTGCAACATGTTTGCAACTCTATTACAACCTACTTACAACCCACCAACCTATTTTAACCTGCCGGCCCATCTGCCCCACTTAGATACACAAGTTACAAGGATTATTTTTGTGTTACATTGTTTAGGTGTGTTCATGCTATGGTTGATATCTTTGATACAAACAAACATAGTGTTGTGCTTGGATTATCAATCTCATCCCATCAATCCAATATGATTGACACATCCGATAACAATAAAAGAAAAAAAGTATAAATTACCTAACACTCACGCATGGCTAATCAGGATATTTTTGAAAGAGGAACATAAAAGGAAAACATTAAAAATTACCTAACACTCACGCATGGCTAATCTGGATATTTTTAAAACATGAACATAATAGTGAATAACTGAATAATGTATTTAAATGGTCTAAAAGCATTCATAATGGATCCTCTATATTTATGTGAGTGTAACCCCTATATTTTTTTTATAGTGGTAGTAAATGATTGTGAGTGAAAAAAAGAGAGAAATGAGAAAAAAATCAATGTTCATCGGTAAATTTGAAGGATATACTGTTCACCTCTATAAATTTTTTAATGTTTTTTAAAGTGGTTGTGAGTGGAGGAGAAAAAAAAGACAAAGATAAAAGTATAAAAATATTACTTAATTGAAAAGAAGACAGAAAAAATAATATTTTTAGTGTAATTATAGAAATTAAGTAAGAGATTTGATTTTTATGGATGCTCTAATAAGATACACCAGGTATAGAAGGAAACAACATCTTGATAAATATTATGTGAATATACATAAATGGTACTCCCCCCGTCCCATTAAATGTGTCTTATTTTGAATTTTCAAAATCTTTATTTATAAACTTTGACTTTAATTATATATTTTTTGTGTTATATAAAACTTGATGAAAATTAACCCGATAAAACACTTGTAAAACACACTCAAATCATATAACTTTCATCAAGTATTATCTAACACAAACAAAATTATTTAAGGTCAAAGTTTATAAATAAAGACTTTGAAAATTCAAAATAGGACACTTTTAATGGGACGGAGAGAGTATTAAAAGTTTTCTTCTTTTATTTTGATACTTTTTTTTCTAACACACATTTGTATTTTAGTGGTTTTATCTTTGGATTTTATATAATTTTGTTATTGATGCATTTGTAAGGTTTTTTATATGTACTTTGTACATAATATAATATAATGTCTTTTGGATTTGTTGTATAAATAATTACATTACATAAAAGGTTTTGCAGGCAAAGAGATAAAATGAGAGTGGGAACAAAAAAACCATATACATAACATTTTTGTCATTTTTATTTCAATAAATTCAATCAACTGGAAAATCATAATTGAATTAGAAATATTAATGTTTGAATCATCACACATAAATACATATAAGAGTATATAAAAACATAAATCTAAAAATTGTATTTTTGTCGGTGACATTTGGATTTTGTTTGGGTCTATGAATCTTTGAATAACGACATGTGAGTGTGAGCGTATCCCTTGTCTTATCAGCGGACACTAATGAATAAATAAATAATATACATAGAGTAAACTGCCAAATTGTTCCTAGAGTTGTGTTCACTTCTAGAACTTTAGTTCAAAAATAAATTTTTTTAAATTTGCGTCTCTGTATTTTCAATTTTGTTACTATTTTCATCAAAAAGTAAAATCTAGTCAAGTCTTTTTTTAATATTTTTTTGTGAAAATTTGTTGTTTTTCGTTATTAAAAAAATTTGGCTACTAAAAGTAGCAATTTAAATAAAAAAGTAAACTGTCATTTTGGTCCCTGTGGTTTGGGCACTTTTGTCATTTTAGTCCAAATCTCAAACTTTTAAAATATGGGTCCCTGTGGTTTCACTTTTATTGCCATTTTAGTCCAAAATTAAGAGTAAACTGCCATTTTGGTCCCTGTGGTTTCACTTTTATTGCCATTTTAGTCCAAATCTCAAACTTTTTGGAACAGTAAAAAAAGGGGATTTTGAATTTTGGACTAAAATGGCAATAAAGTTGAAACCACAGGGACCCAGATTTAAAAAGTTTGAGATTTGGACTAAAATGGCAAAAATGCCCAAACCACAGGGACCAAAATGACAGTTTACTCTAAATAAAATAAAAAGTTTTGTGTGTGTTTTTAGATTTTTTTAGGTTTTTTGGGGGTTTAGTTTTTAGCATTTAGCTTGTGGGGGAAGGGGGTTAGGTTTTTGGTAGTGTAATTTTTTATTTTTATTTTTTGCTACTAAGAATAGCAATTTAAATAAAAAAAATATTAAAACACACACAACCCTATGGGGTTGTTAGTTTTTTTTTTTTTTTTTTTTTTTTTTTGGGGGGGGGGGGGGGGTGGGGGTTAGGTCTTTTTAGGTTTTTGGTGGTATAGTGGGTTTATTTTATTGTGTTTACATTGGTTCTCGCGATTTTCGCAATAAATGTGGTTCTCGAATGAACCCTACCACATATATATTTAGGATCAGGTTCAAGAGTGAACACTAGTGTAGCTTGCGAACTGAGTGAACTAATCCTGGCCATACACGTGTGTAGATCAAATGCCAGAATTTAATGTTGAAATACACTAGTGTATTTTACGATTTGATGATAAGATCCTGGCCATACACGTGTGTAGATCAATGGCCAGGATTTGTTCACTCAGTTCGCAAATATACTAGTGTTCACTCTAGAACCCTATATATCACGTTAAAACTAAAAAGACGGGTAAAGTACCGTTAGTGGTAAAGATTAACCCGGTGATTATTAGGATTTAAATAAATAAACCTAATATTGAATAAAAGTTGTATGAAAGCTTATGAGGAAATAAAGTTTATAGAAGACCCGAGTTAACGGGACTTAAAATAAACTGAGTTATAAATTCCCCGAACCAACTAAGTTAACTAGAAATATTTAACCTAGTTAATTAAGAGGGAATGTTATAGGAATTAAGTGGATTGTAGTCTACTTAATAAACTAACCAAACATGAGGAGCCAAAGTCGGATAAATTGAAAGTTAAGTTATAAAAGAAAACTTAAAACAAAAACACACATTCAGTGTGTATGTTCTGGACATAGGGTTCGACCAAGAAGAACTCCCCAGGAGTTCTAAACCCTAATCATAGCAAAATCATCAAATTGAAGGCTCAAACGAAGTCTAAATTCACAATTGAACGTGAATTAATGATCACCCAAGCTAGGGGATCATAAGGTATGTCAAATTTTGATGATTTGTGAAGTTATGAAATTTGAATAATCATCATAATCGCGAATTATGAATGAATTATTGAAGCTATGATTGAATTAGTGATGTATACTTGATTAGGAACAAAACCCTAAGTGAAAATTATACATATGATACTATGAATTGAATGATTTGATGAATTACCACACTAGGATAAGTGAGTATTAATCATATGATGAATTTGATGATATAATTATGATTAGAATCATCATATCTGATAGTAATCAGGAAATACTTGAACAAATTGTGTGTTTAAGTACATGATCATACTTGCTAGGAAATGGATTAGTATGATAAAATGAAAATGATGATATATTATGATCAAAATGATGTTTGATATCATCATGTGTTAATCGAATGAAATTCGATTATAGTAACTTGATTTCATAAGTAGTTAAAACGGTAGCATAATAAGGATGCTTACCGTATAGTGGCAAGGTAATAAAACGAGTAGTTAAGCTACATCGTGTAATTACTTTTGTCAATAGGCAGTTTGACTTTTTAAAGTCAAAATGACCTTTTATATTATCGAATGATAATTTCGACATAAAGATCGTAGGATGGAATAGTCGTGAATGGTTAGCTAGGTGAAAGCTTGGAAAGGAAGCGGGTCAAACGAATCAAGAATGAAGGAAGAGCATAATCTAGATGCTAGGTAAGTAAAGCTTACTCTCTATTTATTGAATACCTATTGGTTTATAGGTTATGAATAATATAATGTCATCTTTGAACTAAAATGTTCCGACACAACATGTGCGGTTACGAACAAAAGACAATGATAACAAAAGACAAAGTATTAAAATGGGTCAATATATTGATCCGAGTCAGGTATGTGTAATATGTTAACGACTCATTTAGAACGAAAGGTTTATTGAGAGTTAAATTAAGTCAAATAGACATTTGGTTCCTTTAATGAGTAAACCGAATTATTCAAATGATGGTCATTGTGATTTGAAAACATGATGACTTTTCAAACCAAATCATAGCTAAAAGAGGGATTTGGGGTTAAACATGCTTTCAAAAGTCCTTCATCGTAAATGAAAGGCTAAAATGGACCAAAACGCCCTTGTGAGCTAAATTGTACAAACGACCTTTAAAGGTTGTTTGGAAACAAGTTTTATGATTAAATAAATACTTAGAATAAGTATAAAAAGCGAAAGATATAAATCTTTGGTCAAATGACTCTATAAGAGTCTTTGCCGTAAAATGATAATCCGAGGGGTAAAACTCGGAATATATAGATCACCACATTAAATCCACCACAAATATAGTTGTGGTGGAAGATTATTTGATAAGAAATGTGGTAATATAATGCTAGAAGCGATTGAAAGTGATTTGTGTTTTAAAAGTACTTAAATACCCTTAACGGGTCAAAATTAGTATTTAAGCAAAACGGGTTAAGAATAAGTAAGAAACTCGTGGGTGGACCTTGAATAATAGGGAACTGTTATAAAATAAGGTTCATGATACTTGGTGTGCGACAAGTTTTAGTTTGATAAATTCATGAACGGGTCAAAAGTGGAAATTTTATATTAAGCCGAAGGCTTAAAAGTCTTAAATTTTGTTAATCCGGATGTCGGATTTTAACTCCATATTATGGAGAATTAATTTACGATCACGTAGGAAGAAACGAATCGTAACAATGTGCTAGCATGCTCAGTCAACATACATAGCAAAACATAATTGAAATCATGTACAATATGTGTACTAGTTGAACATAGCAAGCATATGTCATGAAAAGCATGAAAACATGAAAGTAACAAGTAGGCACATGTGTATCACCCTAGAATATTTGAAAACGGTAAAACAGGGGACTATGTACTCACTTGGGATTGCATAATAGTCTTGGAATTAAGACCAAATAAAGCTATAAGGATCAAAACAAAGTGTTTTTGACCCGTTAAGTTAGTTTACGCTACTTTAACGCGTCATTTGCGCGAAAGCGCATTCGGATGGTCTAACTAGCCCTATGATAAGTATTATATGCCCTAACATGTTTAATTATGTTGCATAATCAGTTTAGGTGTCAAAACTTTGGTTACATATGCTTAAAATGAAATTATGCGCAAAAAGAGCATTTTGGTCATTTTCTTAAGGCATATAAACTAGCTATCATACAACTAACTAAACGAAGTGACCATAAGGTATAACCTCGTAGGGTTATTCCCTATACAACTATGGTCACCTAATGTGTTTGGTCAGATCATAATGATCGACCAAACGGGTCGGGTTCGAAAGTCTAAGCGGTGGTTTAGACCGCTTGACTTACGACCCTATACAAGCACTAAACTAAAAGTGACGAGTAAACATGTTAAAACATGTTGAACTAAGTTAGAAAACTAATTTGATATCAAAACAAAGTGTTTTGATACCCGAAAATAGTTTCGTCGCAAAATGCACATAATCGTGCATTTTGACCAGGGAATAACCTACTGAGGTTATATCTTATGGTCATCATGTTTGGTTATTTATTCGTTAAGTCGTTATATGCCCATTAAAAATGACCAAAATGCCCTTTTTGAGCATAAATTCATTTTTAACATATGTAATCAAACTTTTGACATCTAAACTGATTTAATAACATTTTTAAACATGTTTGGGCATGTAAGACTTAACATATGACATAAATAACCATCCGACCTTATATTTACGCAAACGACACGTTAAAGTAGCTTAAACACTAGTGCATTTCAACATCAAATCCTGGCCATTGATCTACACACGTGTATGGTTAGGATTAGTTCACTCAGTTCGCAAGCTACACTAGTGTTCACTCTTGAACCTAATCCTATGTATGTGTATATATATATAGAGTGGGGATCCTACGAAAAGTGTGTTTTTCCTAAAAAGTGTAAAAAGTCATTAATCACAATAATTTCAGGCATAAAACACACCTAAAACTCACAAATAATAGAATGAATATTACTAAAACACCATATTCAAACTCTAATAGTCCATAAAAACTTCAAACACACCATCGTAGAACTATGAATATAAAACACACAATGCTAAACAACATAAAACACAATAATATTTGTCATTCCACAATCAGAGCCTTAACATCTAAAACACAACACAAAACCCACATACATGATGTTTTAGTAATCTTCATCATATTATTTGTGGGTTTTTGGTGTGTTTTATGGTTGACATTATGGTGTTTTATGACTTTTTAGGAAATTTGGACTTTCTGGCCAACTCCTATCCATATATATATATATATATATAGGGGATGGATCATGAGAAAACTAGTTTAAATGAGAAAACCAAAAAACTAACTAAAAAAGCCTAAAAAACATACCAATTTTTTTTAAATTTTTTATAAAAAAATCACAGCTTTTTATGCATGGAAAAAAATTAAAAAAAAAAAAGTTTTTTGTTGTATTGCACATGTGCACTATTACGGATATAGAGCACATGTGTAGTACACATATAATGCACATGTGCAGTACAACAAATTTTTTTTTTTTGAAATTTTTTTATATATAAAATCTAGCGATTTTTTTTATAAAAAATTGTAAAAAAAAAATTGGTATGTTTTTTAGGTTTTTTTAGTTAGTTTTCTAGTTTTCTCATTTATATGTAGTTTTCTCATGATCCTCTCCCTCTATATATATATAGGGGAAGGTTCATTGGGGAACACTAAAAAAGTGGGAAACAGCGGGGAACCGGCTCAAACGAACTCCGATTGGACTCATTCCAGCGGCGTTGGAACCGGCTCGTCGAACCCTAACTAAGATCTCTTAACCCTAAACCCTAAATTCTAACTCCTAAACTCTAAACCCTAAAGCTAAAAAATAAGGCTAAAACCTAAGCTAAACCATAAAATCTAAACTATAAACCCTAAAAGCTAAACCATAAAGGCTAAACCTAAAGTTAAACCCTATAGCAAAACCCTAAAGCTAAACCCTAAAACTAAACTCTAAACCCTAAAGCTAAACCCTAAAGTTAAACCCTAAGGCTAAACACTAAAACTAAACCCTAAAAGCCAAACCCTAATATATTTAGGGTTTAGGGGTTATGATTTAGGGTTTAGGGTTAAGAGATCCTAGTTAGGGTTCGACGAGA
This sequence comes from Helianthus tuberosus, assembly GCA_030545235.1. NCBI lineage: Eukaryota > Viridiplantae > Streptophyta > Magnoliopsida > Asterales > Asteraceae > Helianthus > Helianthus tuberosus. The sequence continues at coordinate 98,608,788 of CM060397.1, forward strand.
CGGTTCCAACGCCGCTGGAATGAGTCCAATCGGAGTTCGTTTGAGTCGGTCGGTCCCCACTTTTTTAGTGTTACTCAATGAACCTCACACTATATATATTTAATTAAAATTATATATTGGGATTTTTTTCAGAACAAAAAGTATTGGGCTATTGACTTCTTCCCGTTACATCCTACACTTTACACCTAATCCCCAGTTTTTAAACAAACCCCACAATTTTATAATTTATTATTTCCTCCTTCCCTTTTTTTACAACTATTTTTCAGGTTTCAAATTAACTTTTTTTCTGATTGCAATATAAGGGGTAGTTGTGAATAGAGAATTTATCTTTTATCTTTGAACATCTTTAGTGCATCGGTATACTTGGTGTATGGGACATGTATATATACATAAAAAAAGAGTATAGGTTACTATATAACACACAGCTTCTAGGTTTTTCCATCGCCAACACCCGACTTTAAAATCAATCAACTCGGTGTAAAGGAGTCAAGCCGAGACCAAACTAGTTTTCAAACTCGAGTTCCACTAGTCTATTATAATTAACTAATTTATTTGAAAAATATATAGTTATTTATTTGTAAATCATGTATAGGTTATATTAGCTACACATGTGTAGGTTTGTGTTAACGATCTAAAAACATACAAAGAAATTAGTTTGATGGTTTTTTATATACATAAACATATGAATGTATGATGCATAAGAAATAAAAAAACAATTAAAAATATGAATCATTGATAAAAAAAAAAAAAAACAATTTAGGCTTGTTTTCATAACAATCCAGTATTCTGTAATGAAACTCACCCTCACCCTATGTATATAAATATCTATATATAAAAATTACATCTTGAAATGGAATGAACTGTACTTTACTTTACTTGTCTGATTTGAATTGCTTTAACAGAAGAGAAGTAAAACAAGTAAACCCAGATGCCATTTTGATTTCTGAGGTTGAAGTTATACTTGTAACCTTATCTACAATTGTAAACTGGATGCTATTAATAATCAAGTCAAGTCTCAGTGAGTTTGTTGGTGATGAAGAAACTATAAATGTCACTGAAAATTGCCATGATGCTTGATGATACTGCCAATATTATCATCACCCACGACACGCGCCTATCCTTTTTCGTCGCAATTCCATGAGTGTCCCTGCAACACCAACAACACTCAGTTTCCATCCAACTAAAACTTAATTCACCTACATTTATTCTGGAAAAGAAAAAGAATTTTATTTAATACTTATTGTGAATAACTTTTTTACGAAAAAAGAAATTCCCAAGTAGTGTGTTGGATAAAGTATCCATCATATCATGGTTTTAAAAAACGTTTGAGGCGTGCGCCTCAAGGCTGCCTCGAGGCAAAACGGCCAAAAAACGAGTCTGAGGCGCGCCTCATGGTGTTTTTAATGTATATGCGCCTCAGAGGGACTGAGGCGCTAAGAAAGCTGCGCCTCAGGGGATTTTGATAGTTGTTTATGATGTTTTTGACTTTTTGTGTCAATTTCAAGCATTTCATGTCTTTTTAAGTGTGTTTTTGATGATTTTGATGAATCTGATGATGAAATTAGTTAGTATTATTATTTTTATAATATATATAATTTTTATATTTATTTATTAACACCGCCTCGGCCTTACGCCTCGTTTCGCCTCGAGCTTACGCCTCGTGAGACGAAGGGAAAACGCCTCGAAACTCGTTTCCGTTCTTTTAAACCTTGCATCATATTAGAAACACTGCTAGAATTGATTATAACATGTTGGTTAGTTTAATTTATGATAAACTTTGCTTAGTGATGACAATGCATGTTAGTGTTCTTGGTGAAATTCAACCAAATGACCAATCTTGATCAAGAGTTGAATTTTATGGAAGACTGTTATAACTTATGAGCACTAGTTGTTTATCAAAATCGATGATGATTAACACTAGAAATGTAACATTACAAGAATTGTGAATTTTACCACAAATGGTGACTTTGCCACCCAAACTGGTCAACAATGGAAATACTTTTGCAAGCGTTTTCCAACTTAAAAATTTGGTGTGGAAGATAATCAAACTCATTTTAGTGATTTAATAAAAATGAGTCGGCTCATTTGATGAATTTGCAAAAATATAGTAGTTAAAGCTCAAACCAACTCTATGCTATTAATTCGTGACAAAATCGATGCCAGTGGGGAATTTAATTTAAATTACTAGAATTGTGAATTGATCATGTTAGTGAAGAATTTGGTCATATATCATGTTCATAGATACTGTATGAAGCATACTTATGGAGTTTAAAATGAATGATAGGTGTTCATGTAATATGAGTACATGAAGCTTTCTTCCAAAACATAGTATTATACACCTAAATTACCTATTTAAGATAGTTACGTAAACTGCTTGCCCATTTCCTTAAATATATCCAACATGACTAACTTGATACTTTTGTTGTGTGGCCATGTTATGTGTGCATATAATGTGTTGTTAGTTCTAAGTTATAAGTGTTGTATGTTATATACTATCGGTTTAATAACTATCAGGGCATTGAAATCTTGATTATCGCCTATTTGGTATTGAGAACTTAGATTTTGGTATTGAAAACTATGATATGATCTTCATAATTTGATATTAAGAACTTAGATCTCAGTTTTTTTGGTATTAAAGACTATGTAAGACCTTCACTATTTGGCAATGAGAAAATATGATTCTCACTGAGAACTTGATTTCACATCTATGATTTTTGGATCCTGTTTGTGTGAAGTATGTTGTTATATAAAGTGATTGATAGGATTACCTTATGTGCACAATATTGGCTTCCTGATTATTAGCTTAGTTATATTATATTAGTGAGTTTGGATTCATTCCTACATGTTATATAAATTCACTAGTATGTTGCTTAATAAATGAATGAAGTAACTTGGAATATGTGGCAATGCTTTAGGTTTAAATTGACCAACTTCGGGTTGTGCGAGTATTCAGCTCATAAATCATGACCTACGAAGCTTTCACTACGATACTCATACAACACTATTGAGCTTGGCGACTACCATAGCCTAGTGGTACATGCTACACAAACCATTTTTCCGCAACAACTTTTTAAACTTGCCAAATGTTTAAAGACATAAAACCTCTATGTGTTCATCTAGCTTTGCTTACGTGTGTGGTGTATGCTTTCAGGTAATACATCCAAGGAAACCAAATTTGAGAAGTAGGATTACTTTAGAGATCATGTCTGTGCTCAAGATCGTTTATTTATTGTGTGTATTTTGTCAACCTGCTTTTGAACCACATTTATCATGTATGAACAACAACTTACCTGATAAAAGAAGAGTTTGGTGTGATGTGACAAACTGTCGAGCATGCCCCATAACACGAAACTGTTCATGAAGCCCCTTGGGTTGGTCCGAGAAGTTGTGGTGGTGCAGAATATAAAGCTAAAGAAATCGGGTGCCCTATGTAAAGAAGATCAAACTCAGTTTATTTGGACACTCGAACCCTTATTGAGTAGGAGGTGGGTCATTGAAAAGAAACGTGCTTTACACACTAGCCATTGAGGACCTAAGTTGTTAATTTTCTTAGAGGTAGTGGGAGATAGTCGTAGCCGAAAGGAGTGGGACGTGATGGGAGGACTCCAAAGAGTCGTCCAACACTTATTGTGGATAGATAGTATTAATAAACTGCTAAAATTCTTGATGAAAGAATATCTCAACCCTCATTTGCTTTTGCTTTGAAGAACCAATGGAATGATCTTTATCGTGTCTAAGTGTATTGTACCATCTACATGGGCCATAAAGGAGACTTGAGGAACCATATATGTCAATGAAGCAAAGTAAATATAAGGAAATGGATTTAGTGATGATGTTTGGGCCATAAAGGAGACTTGAGGAACCACATATGTAGATTCAAAGGAGCAGGGTTGAAGATTCAGAAAGAAGAGTCAAAAAAGGATGCGGTGATGTTATGATAGATCAGAAGAGACTCGTAACAGTGGGAGCACAAAGGTGAAAGATGCTTCAGTTACAGCTCCAGCTCCACAGTGGGTTAGAAGAACCAGGAAAAAGGAGTTGATCCAGTTCTGAAGAAAGAGAATGTCTGGTTCTGTAAGTCTCATGTGCATACGAGGGGGGGGGGGGGGGGGGGATATTTCACGGTCCTCCCAACCGCTGGAGTGATCACACTCCACAAGCTAGCTTAGCCCCATAGCTGCCTGGGGGTGAATACCCAACCGAGAGCGAAGAGCTTGGCCGTGGGTTGCGGACACCAAGATTCGAACCCGGGACCTCTAGGGAGAGGGTGGGTGAGGCTGGCCAACTGGGCTACCCCAGAAGGTTTGCATAAGAGGGTTTGCAAAGGAAATAGCTAGTTTACAGACTTAGAAAGAACAATGCACGGAGAGGTTTAGAAAAACCTGTCAGTTCACAGCAGTGGGAGCAGGAGCACAGTGATGAAAAGTGGGTCAGAAGAATCAGCAAAGTATCTCCGGTTGATTGTAATGGAGAGTGTAGATTCCTAGTATGTTTCAGAGATAAATGTATTCTTTCTCAATTCTCCATTCCACGAGTTTAAGTGAGTAGCATTTACGCATACTAGGAAGCATACATATGGAATTCTAAATGAACAATAGTGTTCAAGCATATCCAGGCAAGGACAAATGATATGGAAACCATTGTGGTTAAGGTGCTTACATTGTGGTTAGGGTGCTTGCATAGAGATTTCCTAAACCAAGTATACACTAAAATTGCCTATTTTTTTCAAATACGGGAAACTGTATCGCCATTCCTCAATTATAGGCAACACGACCACTTTGTGGTGCGGCCATATGTGCCTATAAGGTGTTTAAGCACTTTAACTTCTAAGTTATAAGTGTTAGATGTTATGTGCTAGCTATTAATTACATTAGTAGCATGTTAACCTTAGAAAACTTAATTCTCACTAAACGATAATGGGAACCTTTTCACCTATTTGGTATTGAGAACTTAGATCCTTGTTTATTTGGTATTGAAGCTTATAATCTTCACAATTTGGAACTGAGATTCTCGCTTATTTGGTATCAAAGACTAAGATCTTCACAATTTGGCATTAAAAAATTTGATTCTCGCTTATGTGGTATACAAGACTATGATGTTCACAATTTAGTCAACAACTTAATAAATGGCAGCAATGACTATGATTCTCACCATAATGTTATTAATTACTCGATTCTCACATAGTCACATTTATGTTTATTTGGATCCTATTCACGTGAAGTCATAGTTATTAAAGGCGCAAAGCGCACTCTAGGCGCATAGGCTCCGATTAGGGCCTAGGTGATAGGCGCAAAAAAACCGTGGGCCCGAGAGAAAAAAAAAGCGCACTTAAATAAAAAAATTAAAAAGTTCATTAAGGGAATAAAGTACTCAAAACCAAAACAATAATGTTCATACTAGCACTTAAAAAGTCTCAGATAACAAAATACTTGAAACCAAAATGTTCATAGCACTTAAAAAGTATCAGATAACAAAATACTTAAAACCAAAATGCACAAACTCGAAAACAAAAGGTTCACTAAAGTAATAATGAGTAAAACTTGAAAGCCAAAAGAACTGAATAATCTTGATAACACGAACTGAATAATTTTGATAATGAATAATTTGATAATTCGAACTGAAAAACGTGATAATAAACTAATATCATTTGTTTAAACTTAAAGCCCTATAAATACTGCAGAAAAAGTGGAAATTACCAATTAAAAAAAATAAAAAGCATAAATCATTAATTACGCATGGGAAGAATTAAGCTACGCTATTATTACCTGGGAACTATAAGCGCAGTAAATGCGAATCGCCCAGAAAAAGCGCCTAGGCGCCAAAAGCGCTCGCTTTTGATAACTCTGCGTGAAGTATATCATGTTTTGTGCAAGTGATTGATAGGGCTATCTTATTTAAAACTATGCACAATATTGGCTTCATAATACAACAACCAACAACCAACAACCATACCCAGTATAATCCCACCTATAGCGAGCTATTGGTAGGGTCTGGGGAGGGTAGGATGTAGGCAAGCCTTACCTCTATCCCAGGGGATAGAGAGGCTGCTTCCAGTGAGACCCCCGGCTCCACAAAACCATAACCAAGACATAAGCTTCTGGCAAAACATATATAAGCACACAACTACTAACAAATGTGGAAAAGAAAAATAATAAAAATAAACACATAAATAAATAAGTAGTTGTTAGTAAAACTACGACGCCGGGAATAAGTGACAACTTATAAAAAGCTATATCACACCTCATAGAAAAAAAAAAAAAAAAAAATTTAAACTCATAAGACAAGGACCTAAACCAAAAACCAAGCCAAACTCCTAAAAGTCCTTAACCTTAATCCTACGTCTCCACGAAGTTCTATCCTCGACCATTGGCTTCATAATCATTAGCTTAATAATTAGTGAGTTCGGATTTATTCCTACATGTGATAATGTTATGTATGCTCACCAAAAAGGGATGATACCCTTTTCACTAGACATTCTAAAGCCAATATATTGCAATTTATATGGGACAGAAAAAGTTTAATAACCGACTCACCTTAGCGCAACAGCAGCCGGAAAAATGAAACCGACAGAGACAGTAGCAGTGGCACCGGTAAACTGAAAAGCGTCCCAGATACTAGGAACAAAGTTTGCTCCAAGAAATACAAAACTCATAAGTAAAGCCGTCACCAGGAAGAATCTTCGATTGTCAAAAGCAATAGGGATAGCGTAAGGAAAAAGAAGGCCATCAAGATTAAGCCGCAACGAGAAAAAAATAATTGGAAAAACGAGCATTAAATGCAGACAGTAACTTATTCTCACAACATCATTAATCAGTGAGCTATATGGTATGCCAAGATCACCGTCAAAATTGGCAAGTATATCATCTTGTGTATGATCACCGAACAGAAGGTATCCGAAAAAGCCCGTTGCTATATAGACTGATGAGCATAATATGATTGATGTTTTAACTATGGATTTCATCTGGGTGGGATCTTTTAACTCATTGTCTATGGGGTGAACTGCGACAAATAATTTAACAAAAAGCACCAAGTTAGATAAAAGTTTGTTTATTTAATGATCTTTTAGATGAACAAAAAACTACATAAAAGGAGTAAATCATCAAAATCGTCCCCTGAGGTTTGGGCATGTTTGCCAGTTTCATCCAAAACAACTGTTTTATACCATATTGCCCTTCACTTTTGGGATTTTTTGCCATTTTCATCCAGACATCTAATTTGGATTATTTTTTCTAGCAGATATTTGGATGGAAATGGCAAAAAATCTCAAACCTCAGGGACGATTTTGGCAAAAAGTTTGACGTTTGGATGAAAATGGCAAATTAGCCCAAAAGTGAAGGGCAATATCTTGGTTTAAAAAAGAATGAAGCGCTCCGAAGCGTTTTGGTTCCAAAAGCTTTAAGCGAAGCTTCAAGCGCGAAGCGAGAGCTTCACGTATACGAAGCGCTCAAAATTAAAAATATATATATATATATTGTACACATCAATATGACCTATTCTACTTGTTAATCAATAACAAACACAAAAACATGATTAAAAAACACACAACACATAAAAAACATAGTTAAAACATAAATTAAAGTCGAAACACACTTAGGGTAAAGAAACAGGCCTCATTTAACCCTATTTAAAGACTGTTGGGGTTAAAAAATGGCCCAAATGTGACCTGATTGGGCTGAAGCGTCGCTTCAAACCATCATCGCTTCGCGCTTAAAGCTTGCTTCACAGCGCTTCACGTAATGTAACGCTTCAGACCAAAAAAAGCGATGTTTCCAGCGCTTCACGCTTAAAGCTCGCTTTAAGAGCGCTTTTTTAAACACAGGGCAATATGGTACAAAAAAAGTTGTTTTAGATGAAACTTGCAAACATGCCCAAACCTCAGGGACGATTTTGGCAATTTACTCTAAAAGAAATTACCATTGTGGTGGCAGATATACGCGGTAACTAGTACGGGAACAGTTGTGAAAAGCTTTAAGAATGATGTCTGATCAACAAGATTGGGATGCATACGCGGTGTTGTAATAGTTCCGTTGATTATTTTAACTATGGTTACTCCAGCTGTGATTACCACAAATACAACTGCTAAACCCACCGACAAGGCTGATGTGAATCTTAATGAATCTGGCAGTGTTTGTCAAACAAGAGAAAAGTCAGATAATGACATATTTAAACATGAAGACTTTTGGGTGTTGATAAAGTATCACTAACATGCTTTTAAGAAACGCGAGAAGGGATTCTTTTTTCATATTATACTAATACGACACTACCTATAAATATTCAAGAAAGCAAGCAGAAGTCTGCACACGATCTAACAGACCAAATTATCTAGGCGAATTGGAAATAAATAAATAATCCCACCTAACTCAATTTGGCCGATAATAATCCCAAGTCAGTTATTGGCCGATAATAATCCGAACTGGTCAATTTTTTTTGTAAAATAGTCCGCCGTTAAAATAGCTTAACGGAGTTAAGTTTTTTTCCGAATTACAAACCAATGTTTTAGGGCTTTTGATCAGAACGAGGATACGAGTCGCTTGATGTAAAACTTACCTCGAAATTGTGCTCGAAATGGCTTGATTTTTGTTAATTGGAAGTTTAAACACCCGAATTGAAGCACCGGTTTCGTGGGTTGGGGCAGTATTTCGAGGTAAGTTTTACATCAATCGACTCGTATCTTCGTTCTGATCAAAAGCCCTAAAACATCGGTTTGTAATTCGGAAAAAAAACTTAACTCCGTTAAGCTATTTTAACAGGCGGACTATTTTACAAAAAAAAATTGACCAGTTCGGATTATTATCGGCCAATAACTGACTTGGGATTATTATCGGCCAAATTGAGTTAGGTGGGATTATTTATTTCCAAATTGCCAATTATCTTATGGCTATCTTCTATTGCAGTAAAACATAAAAATTAAGCATGTGTTTATCATGTGAGTAAAAGAGTAGGAAAAACACACCTACACGTTTGAAGGATATTAGAGGAGAGAAAACAAGGAGGGAGGTTAAAAGCAGCAAGACGGAACGTGAGGTCCACCATTGATGACCGAACCATTCTTGCATCAACCCCAAATGGTGTTCCCCCTCTGACCATGTTCCTGATAGCACATCACCTGCACCAAAACTCGCAACCCTTAATACTCACGATCGCTCAGCTTTCCATACAGAATTCATTATATTAATACTATAATAGTCACTGCCTAAAATGAAGCATTCAACAGTTTAAACAGTTCCATGATCCCCCTAAAGGATCATTTATTGTGTCTAAATCTATTTGCATCTCTAAGTTGTACATGTAAAACGGCATATACTTAAACATCACACACCACGTATAGGTTATAACTACGATTCATTACCTCCTCATCCTGCATAAGTCAACGGTTTTCTTTTGCAGAACTGCTCAAATGTATATTATTTGTTTCGGATCTACATGGTACAAAAACTAGGTCACCTTACGATATCATAAATCTCAAAAATCAATAACCTAATTAATTATAATGACATTCGTGAATGATCATTTAATACTACAAAAGGTTTCCTGATAAAATAGATCTTGAAAAAAACTACTCCAAAAACACAAATGGATGCAACAAACAATGTGACAAAAATATCAATAAAATCACTAAAAAATAATAATAATAATAATAATAACAAAATCAACTGGCGGCCAAAGTTGCTGATTGATCATTCTGCCAACTTGATCTGTACCCGTAGCGATTTTGGTTAGTCGGTACATGTATCCAACTTGATCTGTAGCAGTACCGATTTTGGTTATTCGGTACATGTATCAGTACCATGTTTTATTGATTTCGGTACATGTACCCTACCTTTTTGGTAAAAAATGGTACTGGTACGAATAAGTATAGAATTTCAATAGTTCCGTACCCGTATTGTACCATACTATTATATTCGCTACGGTATTCGGCACCCAGTTTTGTTCAGATTCAATACTATCGATCCCATCCCTTATTTCATAGATCAATTCAGCAAACAAACTCACAATTAATAAAATGCAGGATCTAATCATGTGTAAGTACCAATAATAATCATGTAAACAACGAGCAATCCAACGTTATTAACAACAATTCCGATCTGCAACAGCGACCGTCCGGCACCACCGAACGCATCTCCAACAAGTCCGGCGTACGAACTGGACTTAGAAGCCCTACTAAACCTAATTATCATATCAACGGAAGTTTCAGTCAAGATTCCGACCAGAAGAATAACAATTAGGCCTGGAATCATGCCTAACTGCTTCAGAGTGGCCGGAAGGGCCATGATTCCGGCACCGACGATGGTGGTTGAGAGGTTGAAGACGGCGCCGGAGAACGAGGAGCCGGTGAATGTGGATTCCGGTGGGAAGGTGGAGTTGGTGGTGGTGGTGGTGGTGTGACGGTGGTGGGGGAGGAGTGGAGTTGAGTTGAGGATCCGCCGGCGGTTGTGGTCGCCGGTCGGCATTTGGTGGAAATTTGTGGTGGAGAGAGGATGGGAATGATGAGGTGGAAGTGATGTTAGTGATCGGAAAGTGACGTAAGCAGATGGGTGTGAATGTTTGTTAAGTGCCTGTTTGGTTGCCTCTGAATGGCTCCATTCAGAGGTAAACCTCTGAATCGGACAGAGGTATCCTTGTTTGGTTCACAAAAACTTCACATCTGAACTGAACCATTCAGCTCTGAATGGTTCAGCTACTTCTCATCTCTGAATGGAACTTTTGACAAGCCTGCCCCTTGTGCCTTAATTGTAAGCTTTGCATCTTCTTCCACAACTCCATCATCATCATCAACAACATATCCCCAAACGCCCCCGATTATCATCATCACCAAAACCCACAACAAGATTCCACACCGAAAACCACCACATCCCCAAACGCCCCCGATTATCAGAACCATCACCAAACCAAAAACCCCACAAAATCGAACTCTGCTCACAGTTTCAACGAGGGAATAGAAGCAAGTACTTACCGGAAAACTTGTCGGGCGCCGCCACCGTGAACGACGGCAAAGACGCCGGTTAGTCGCCGTCTCTTGATTTCTTTGTCTCTCTCCTCTCATCTGCCTCTCTTTCCTGATCCATCCGTCGCGCTCACCACCACCCGACAGTGGTGGTGGTGGTCCGTTTTGATGAAGCTGAAGAGGGGGGGGGGGGGTGTCGTCTTCGGGAGAAACCACCGGAGAAAAAAAGGAAGGGCAGGGGGGTGTTGTTTGCCGTCGGGGAACTCGACGCCGGCGGTTCGGCTTCCTGTCATTCCGGTCGCCGGAAAGAAATCAGAGGGAGGGAGTGGATTGGTGAGACTGTGAGAGGGTGTGTGGCTTTTATTGTGAATGATGATGATGATATTGGTTTTTATAGAAAAAAATCAATAATGGGTTTATTTTGTGGAGAGGGGTAAAAATGTCATTTTATACTGTCATTCAGATATGGAACCAAACAGCACTTTACTGCTTCAGCACTTACCCATTCAGACCCTCTTACTCATTCAGACCTCTTATTCATTCAGCACTTATTGGTTCAGATGTTGCCAAACAGCCCCTAAGTGGTGTTTGATTTTTTGTTATTTATAGGGTGAGACCACTTGTTAGTTCTCTGATCAACGTTAACGTTTAATTTTGATAGACTTTGGTTTCGTTTACCGGATAACACCTCGTTATCTATCCGCACACTTTGCTTTTTTAATACGCATCGTATAGACCTATACGATGCGTATTGAAAAAGTAAAAAACATGACAGACTGACAGGTACAGGTGTTGTCTGGTGGCTAGCCTAATACTCATCGTATAGGGCTAGGGCTAGCAAAAGTAACCCATATAGCTTATTTTGGGTCATAAAAATAACCTCCCGGGTCTTTTTGGGTTTTAATATTATCTTTGAAGGGTCAAACTGGGTCAAAATAAAAAGAGGGAAATGATGGAACGGGTTAATACGGGTCAAGGTAAAAAAGAAATGGGTAAAAATGGGTAGAAGAAAAAATTAGAAGGAATGAACGGGTTGTTCAGTGCCAATCCATACCTTTCAAACCCTACAAACCCTTACCATGTCTTCACGGCAGCTCCTCGCCACACTCCTCCGCCGCTCCCTCCACCGCTCCCCCGTCACTCGCTCCACCAGATCCTCCGCCGCACGCACCCTCTTCCACTCTCCCTCACCCCCTCCCCCTCATTTCACCCGTTACACCACCTACTCCACCTCAACTGCCGCTCCATCTCTGCCATCACCAACTGCCGTCGCTGGATCTCACGACGGCAAGATCACCGACGAGTTCACCGGTGCCGGTGCTATCGGACAAGTGTGGGAGGTGATCGATGCTGTTGTTGATGTTGGGTTTAGCTAAGGATTACCGCTGATCCTCGCGGCTCTTGAGGTTTTGGATAACTCGATTCGGTTGGTTTTAGAAGTGGCACAACATTTGGGAGAGAATATGGTGAGGACTATTGCTATGGATGGTACTGCAGGACTTGTTACAGGTCAACGTGTTCTTAATACTAGTTCTATCACTGTATGTCTTTGTTTTTTATATTAATTAATAATTTGTTGATATGTTTCTGTAAGTTAATTTGGATCTGGTGGAAGTAAGAATGGATGTTTTTTATATTATGAATTCATTTTCATTTTCAGTAGCCAGAATCCCCTTCTACATCGTTCTTCTACAATTCGTTCCCTAGCCAATCATTTTTTAACTAACCTGACCAGACCAGACCCGACCCGAAACCCGTTCCGACCCGAACCCGTTCCGACCCGAACCCGTTTTGACCCGAACGAAAACAACCATTTTCTTAATTGACCCGTTTTGACCCGAACCCATTTTAACCCGAACCCGTTTTGACCCATGACCCGACCCGACCCAATCCGACCCGTTTGCCAGGTCTATATAGGGCTATACGATGCGTATTAAGGCACTGAATTTTTGAAGTTTATTCTTGGTGTGTTGTGTTTGGTTTTTGGTGATTTGGGTTTGTTATTGTTGTTTATTATTGGTTATTTTTGTTTTAATGAGTTTTTAAATTTTTATTATTTTTTTATCGTTAAGCATCTTATTATAGCGTATCGTGGCGTATCGTATTTTTTTTTTTTTTTGAAGTTTAATTTTTGGCGTATCGTATCACATTTTTAACTTAATATCGTATTATAGCGTATCGTATCACATTTTTAACTTAATATCGTATTATAGCGTATCGTGTCGTATCGTATCACATTTTTAACTTAATATAGTATTATAGCATATTGTGTCGTATCGTCTCACATCTTTATTATTTTTATATCGTTAAGTATCGTATTATAGCGTATCGTGTCGTGTCGTATCCTATCACATTTTTAACTTAATATCGTATTATAGCATGTCGTATCCTATCACATCTTTATTATTTTTATATCGTTAAATATTGTATTATAGCGTATCGTGTCGTATCCTATCACATTTTTAACTTAATATCGTATTATAGATTGTACGTAACCACACATACCAATCTAAACAGTTAAAATAAACAATCACAAATACAAATAAATTGAAACTGCAAATTTAATTCCATGATAAGTTTGTACATACACATGACATCGTTCAAAACACATAAACCGTCAAAATGCAAGAAAAGTACAACGATCCTAAACCTATGGATCCTGAGTGGTGCCTGAGGGCCCCGCCCCCTGATCCGCATCCTCTCCAGGGGCAGGCGACAATGGCGGCATTGGCAATGGATCCTGAGTGGTGCCTGAGGGCCCTGCCCCCTGTATATCGTCCTAGATCGCCCGCATGAGAAGACGATCCATACGTGATACGACGGTGAGCGGCGTCCATCCGCGCCTCCAACCGATCTAACGCACGTGCCACAACTGGATGGAGCTTATAACAACTCTCCCAAAACCATTAAAATACTCCTAAAACGTCCAAATATACACCCTGTATGTGAAAAACGGTCCCAAATAACATTTATATTATTAAAAATCAAATAAAAACAAATAATCAAGTCTCTCGCAGGGCGCGACACAGACCGGCCTAGTCTGTCGCGGGCCGCGACAGCTGGACACCAGGCTGCACCCGATGCCGCCACGTGTCCCTGTCGTGTTAAACCTACACCGATGATTCGCCAAGCCTAGATCCTACCCTATATCGCTCGCGGGGCGCGGGAGAACGACGATCAGGCCTATATAAGGAGTGGTCGAGCTCAGTTCACAATCGTTCAATTCCTTTCTTTTCTCTCAGTCCCTATAATAGTTAATTGTTGCCCGGTATTATACCCCTAAAAAGCGAAGCTCTGGGTCGTTGTAAGTATTATAACCCCCGGTTATGTATTAGTTACTCTGCCCGATTGATCTAGAGCTCGGTAACGCATGTCAAGACTCTGCCTGACTCAGTCGTTGGAGTTCTGTCTCGGGGGCACGGCTAATGTAAATTGGGTTATCTTAGTAACACGTGCGCATTGTTTAATTTAATAGATTATAACCAGAAAGCAGTAGTATTATCTAAAACAACAATGTGAGTACATCTGCTTTTCGTAAACTGTTTTTACAAAACCTCAATTATTTTAAAGTATATTTAAAAGTGATTGAGTATATGTATTCTACAATTATTGTCGGTATGTTGGGGATTTGTATACATTACTTATTACTACACTATGAGTAGTAGCATGACCACAAGTCAGGATTGATAGTACCGTGGGTGGTAATTGGGTAGATAAAAACATTGTAATCGTTCTCAATACTGTAAAGACATAAAATCCTGTTTTGATTAAACTGGGATGCACTCGCCAGTATTTCGTGCTGATAAAACTTTTTAAAACGCGTTTCAGGTAACAAAATGTTAAAGCCAAATAGAAGCCAGCTGGAGAGCACTGAAGGCTTGGAAAAGTGGTTGTAAAAGTTACCTAAACAAGAAAGAAGTTTTATTTCAATAAAATATGGTTTATCCCTATAAGCATATTATAATGGAACCTTGGGTTTTTCCCATGTATTTATTATTTATAAAAGTGTGGTGTTTTACTCTGATAAACTATTTCCTAACTACGGTCCTGATGTAAATTTCCGCTGCCAATTTAATAAACACCGATACCACTGAATCTGCCCACGCGGCCGCCCGCTCTCGGGGTCGGGGTCGGGGGCTGCAACAGAGAGTGGTATCAGAACTACAGCCACTGATTTAAGCCACGGAATTGTTCTGCTGACACCAAAATTTTATCATTTATGTTAGGAAATAATTTATGTCATTACGTGTATACATGTATATTATTGTTTTGTGTTATTTGACAATCTGTTAGTTTACAGTATGAGTGAGCAAGGTACGTCTGACGCCTATCGTCACCTAGCTAGTTCTCCCAAAAGTGAAGGAACTTCATCACAGCCTACTCCTTCGGGGTATTCTGCTGACACTGAAGAAGGAATCTTCATCTTTAAGGCGCAATCCGAGGACCATTCCCTTCGAAAAAACGAGGATGGTTTAGTCGGGGAATACATGAGAGGAGAAAGCGAATGAGAAAGTTGCAACAACAAAGAGCGTTAGCAGCAGCCAATAGGGAAGTAAATGTCCAAACACAAGAAGCAGTTAATAGGCGGTTGGCAAACTTTCATATACTAGCCACCACTGCAGCAGATCCAAACCTAGATCAGATAATTGCACCACAACCACTGCCACTATTCCCAACCCAACCAATGGAGATAGAACTTACCCAAGGAAACCAATTACCCATACCAGCATTTGACCCTAACGAGATACCTAGAATCCCAGCACCTAATCCTCTAGCGTATGATCCATGGGAGGATGACCATAGGGGATATCAGGAACTCTATCCACAGGAAGAACCGATGCCAGATCCCATAGCACAGTATACCAACCTTAATCCCGGGAATCCATTTTGGAATAACGACCCGTATTTTCAGAGTGTGTTAGGCGACCCATACCCATATGGAGAACCTATACCTCAGTACCCTGACCCAGTACCCGCACCACTGCCATCCATGAGTGAAGAGAATGTGCAGGAACTCCGTACATTTGGTGAGGAATTAGTTGAGGAATGAGAGAGGATAAAACAGATAGGAGAGAAGCTCGTGTGGAAATACGACGAGCGAGAATTGTAATTCTAGAGAAACGACCCATAATATATATAAATATGTGTAGTTTGAAAAAAAAATCAACTAAAATAGATAACCTAATATCTATCGATGCATAACTAGTAGTGTGTTTAAATTCCAGTTGTAGATTGTAATATATATATATATGTGTGTGTGTGTGTGTGTGTGTGTGTGTGTGTGTGTGTGTGTGTGTGTGAAAAGAGTAAATGTCGCAATGCTCGATGATTTTGATCAATTTGTTTGCTTGATTGTTTGCATTAAATCTTATTCTGTGATATTAATACCTGATAAATGTTTATAATTCAGATGGACAACGAAGTAAATCAGGAAAACTAGAATAATGATAATAATGGGAACCAAATAGATAACAGTGCCATCCAACATATAGTCGCACAAGGAATTATAGATGCTATGCCATATATCATCAAGACTGTTAAAGAAGCAGAAAATAATAAAACTAATAGTGGAAGTAAACGGCCACCTACTGAACCCAGTCACAGCGTGAATAATGGACCGTTACTCCAATTGCCTATTCTAAAAAGAAGAAGAACCATCTCATATGGTTGTTCTTACAAAGAATTCTGGTCTTGCAAACCAATAGAATTCTCTGTCAATGAAGGAGCCATTACAGTTCTACGTTAGATAGAAAAGACAGAAGCAGTCTTAAAAATAAGCAAATGTGCAAATGAAGATAAAATTATGTTTGCTTCTAATCTTTTTAAGAATGCAGCCTTAGAATGGTGGAATACTATTCTCCAGTCTAGAGGAAGTGATAAAATTTATAATATGGAATGGACTGACTTTAAGAACATGGTTGAAAGGAAATTTTGTTCTCCTCAAGAAAAAGAACAAATTTCCAATAAGTTCTTAAATCTTAGAATGACTGGAATACACTGCAAGGGTTACAGTACCGTATTCTTCGAATATGCTAGAATAGTACCAACCCTAGCCTCACCATAACCAGTATTAATCTCCCATTACATCTGGGGATTAATTAGTGAAATCAGACATGTAGTCAAGGCAGCTAGACCACAAACCATAGAAGAAGCAGTAGAACTAGCCATTACCTTGATTGATGAATTAGTACGTACGCAAGAAGAGAACCAGAGAAAGAACTGTAAGGACCTGCAAAAATGTCCCAAAACGACCCGTAAGTAAAAACCCGGACCCCTGAAACCCTAATGTACATAAAAAACCAAGAAAACATGAAATTTGGTTTCTCGCGGGCTGCGTAAATATAAGCATAGGCCTACGCGGGCCGCGTCAACTCAAGGTTGACCAGATAAGCGATACAGGCCACGTGGCGGCCACGTGGCGGACCTACCTGTGACACGGATGCCCTAGTCGTAGACTAGGGGGCCTCGCGGGCCGCGTAAATGTTAAGAAGGGGTTTACGCGGGCCGTGTAAAACCCATTTTCAGCTATAAATTGATCTGATCATGGCCTGTTCATCTGTGTCGAAAACTTTGATCAAAAACGAAGTTCTACTGCTCAAAATCACACTTTCACGTAAAGAAACGCTGCTACGATACAGGGTATTAACTCGATCGCTGCTACGATTCAATGTCCAATCGATTGAAACCAATCCGATGGATGTTTAAGTGCTGCTCAAACTTGGGCTATACTTTGTCATTCGTCGTGAATTCGATGGATGTTTAAGTATTGCACTTTGTCATTCGTCATGAGGGTTTTTATCTCGTGAGTTATCGTAAATGTGGTATTAAGTTACTAGCCTAGTTTCGTATGCATTGTCATTTAAATTAGGTTACAAGGCTAAATCAGTAGGCTAAACTCTACCTGTCTAAACCTGCAATGTGAGTTATTCTCTTTTTATCAACAATGTTTTACAATACTCCAATTATTTTCAAAGTTATAATTACAGGGATTAAGTCGTGGCTATCTTAAATCACTGGCTAGTGGGGTATTGTGCACATTACTAATTTCTCACGGTTAGGTTCATCAACCTAACAGTGATAATCATCACTACTTAGGTGAAAGGACCCAATAGTGGTATGACCATCGTCACCAGGAGGTGACACGACGCCAGATAAAAATAAGATAGAAGCCATTGTAATCGCTCTTATGCTGTAATCTATAACTAATGTGTCGTTTTATTTAACCTGAATGACTCGCCAGTATTTCCCCGCTGATAAAATCTTTTTAAAACATGTTTCAGGTGACCTACTGTGAATCAAGGCAAAGTGCTACGGAGGACTAATAAAGCTTGAAATGGTGGCTCAATAAAAATAAATAAACATGTTTTGTAATACAGGGAATTTTCTCGTGAAATTCCTCTATTGTAAATTACGGGGTTAGCCCCAACTTATGAAATAAAATAATTGGTCATTTTCAAGTCTTAAAAGATCCTGTTAAACTTCTGCTGTCAACTCAAATAATAAAAGACCACGGGTTTCTGCCCGGCAGCTCCTGGACCGGGTAAAACCGGGACGGGGGCCGTGACAGAAAAAGGTTGTATCAGAGCCACTGATTTAAGCCAATTAAGTATTTAGAAATACTTAATTTTTCTGATTTCCATTCTGTGATTATGTGAAATTTTATTTACAACATTTTAACTTAGAGTTTTTGTGTGTTTCTTCATATATGCTAACAGCATGAATGAGTTGTCTGAAGCTCTTCAGAATATCACTATCCATTCTGCTGAAATGGAAATTTCCGGGGACTTTTCCGGTTATTTGACCGACGTTGATGAACCTATGGAATTTCAAGCCCAACCTCCGGAGAAACCAAAGCCGAAGAAGAGAAGAAGATTCATGGGCTGGAGGCGTGTGCGTAGGAAGAAACCAGGGACACGGAAAGTTATAAAGACTGAGGATCCAAATGATGAAGGCAAAGGAAAGGAGATCGGGGAAAGTTCAGGGCAAGCCCAAGAAATGCCATCATGGGAGGAGCTGGATCGTAAACTAGCACTTAGTGACCTCATCGGACCTGCCGATGAAAACCTCTTTAACTATCCAGTGGAAGCACAACTTCCAGTTGATCTGGAACCTGCTATCCCAGATCCTATTATCCACCCTCGACCTCTACCAGGAGAGCTAGAAAAATGGTGGACAACTGACTGGCAATTCCAGAATCTTTTAAATAACCCTAATACCTTTTTCCCTCAGTTTGACCCGGAGCCTGCCCCAAACCCACCAATGAGCAATGAGAACTTGGCTGAACTCCGCCACTATGGCGAGGAGCTAATAGACGCAGGAAATAGAATCCGAGAAGTGGGGGAACAGATCTCCTGGAAGTATGACGAGAGGGAACGTCGTTTCTGAAGTGCCAGCTGATGAGGATCGTGTGTGGTTGTGTGGTTACCTCTTTAATAATAATAAAATATTAATACAAATATAATCATGTAAAATAACTTAAAATAAAACTTTTGTAATATAACTGGTGTGTACGGATGCATACTAAAATATATAAAAATATCAACGTCGCAAAGTCGACAATTTTGGCTAAACGTATTGATGTAATTATGTGCGATTGTTTTATTATATTTGGTTATTATTTATTTATGCTAATAACTTATATATATTAACTACCAGATGGAACACGCTGTTAATGACCTAGTTAATGAAGTTAATCAATCTGAGCAAAACAATGAGGATCATTTCCTCAATAGGCAAGATATAGAGAATATCGTTGCCCAGGGAATAGCAAATGCTATCCCAGCAATCGTCGTTGCTGTCAAAAGTCCTGTTGAGCCTTCACAAGCTAACCCCAGCAAACATACTCGTGATGACTCCAGTAATAGTGTAAACGGAGGCGGTAATAGTGTAAACGGAGGCGGCAATAACGACAACTTGATTCAGGCCCCAATTCTTAAGAAAATGAAAGCTGTAATGCCTGGTTGCACTTACAAGGAATTTCTTGCCTGTAAACCTGTTGAATTTGCAGGTAATGAAGGGGCAACTGTTGCACTGCGTTGGTTGGAGAAAACTGAGGCGGTGATTAAAATAAGTAAATGTGCCGAGGAGGATAAGGTCATGTATGCTTCGCATCTTTTTAAAGAAGGGGCACTAAAATGGTGGAACACCGTGCTATAAGCCAAGGGAAGCGATGTGGCCTATGCCATGAATTGGGAAGAATTTAAAAGACTGGTGGAAAGAAAATTCTGTCCCGAATATGAGAAAGAGCAAATGGCAAATAAATTCTTAAACCACCGGATGGTGGATGTAGACTGTCGAGGGTATACTTCGACATTCTTCGAATATGCTAGAGTGGTACCAACCCTGGCTTCGCCAGAACCGGTACTTATTTCCCGCTATATTTGGGGGTTGATTGACGAAATCCGTGATATCGTCAAAGCTGCAAGAGCCCGCACTATTGACGTTGCTGTGGAATTAGCTAACACCCTAACTGACGGGCTGGTACGCACAAGAGAAGAAAACCGGAAAAAAGAAGTGGCCCAAAAGATTACCCAAGGATTCCGTGTGGGTAACAGTAGTAATTTCAAGAAAAAAGGGACTGGGCAATCTTCCACTGCTCCATTCTGCGGTACCTGTAAAAGAAAGCATTTTGGAAAATGCAAAGGGATATGCAATTTCTGCAAAATTCCGGGGCATCAAGAGGAAGATTGCAGGAGGAAGAAATCAACAATCTGCTATAACTGTGGAGAAGCTGGACATTTTAGGCCAGACTGCCCGAAACTGGTCAAACCAGCTGACAACAAAACCAAACCTGCAGACGGAGCTACCAAAAAGAATGCAAGAGCATTCCAGTTGACTACCCAGGAAGTCGAGCTAATACCTGATGTGATAGCTGGTACGTTCCTAGTTCATGACGTTTATGCAAAAGTATTATTCGACTCTGGTGCAAACCAAAGTTTTATAAATACTTCATTCTGTCAAGCACTTAAACTACCCTTAGCCAACCTTAGACAAATTTTTACGGTAGAAACGGCAGATGGGAATTCTGTTCACATAAATAAGGTTTTGCAAGAAGGAAAGATAGAACTTTTAGGTTATAAATTTTCTGCAAATCTGTTACCTATGAATCTAGCCGGATTCGATGTGGACATGTGGTATTAGGAATGGATTGGTTAGTAGCCAACCATGCTCGAATCCTCTGTGATAAAAACTCCATAGAAATACATACACCCACAGGAGAAGTAGTGGTGATTACAGGAGATAAGCCACGTAAGTCAATGAAGTTCATTTCAATAATGAAAGTGGCTAGTTATTCAAGAAAACAAGGAATAGTGTATATGATTTCGGTAAACATTAACACTAAGAATAAGGAACTTAAGGAAATCCCAGTAGTATCAAAATACCCAGACGTATTCCCCGAAGAACTACCTGGATTACCTCCCGATAGGGAAGTAGAATTTAGAATTCATCTAATTCCTGGAACTACACCGATAGCCAAGGCACCTTATCGGTTAGCACCCACCGAAATGCAAGAATTGAAAAAGCAATTAGAGGAATTGCTCAGTAAAGGATTCATACAACCTAGTTCATCCCCTTGGGGAGCACCAGTGTTGTTCGTAAAGAAAAAGGATGGTTCGATGCGAATGTGTATCGATTATAGAGAATTGACTAAGGTTACAATTAAGAATCGATACCCATTGCCTAGGATTGATGATCTTTTCGATCAACTTCAAGGAGCTAGATATTTTTCTAAGATAGATTTACGCTCCGGATACCACCAATTGAAGGTACAAGACGAAGACATACCTAAAACTGCTTTCAGAACTAGGTATGGTCACTACGAGTTTACAGTTATGCCTTTTGGACTAACAAATGCTCCGGCAACATTTATGGATATGATGAATAGAATCTGTAAACCGTACTTGGATAGATTTGTAATTGTCTTCATCGACGATATACTTATTTATTCCAAAAATCAGGAAGAGCATTGTGAGCACCTGCATACACTCTTAACTTTGTTAAGAAAGGAAAAGCTTTACGCCAAATTCTCGAAGTGTGAATTTTGGCTACAGGAGGTGCAGTTTTTAGGTCACATGGTGAATCACGAAGGTATTCACGTAGATCATGCTAAGATAGAAGCAATCACCAAATGGAAAGTCCCGCAATCAGCTACGGAAGTTAGAAGTTTTCTAGGATTAGCTAGATACTATAGGCGCTTTATTAAGGATTTCTCAAGATAGTTGTGCCATTAACTAAGCTAACCTGTAAAACAGTTAAGTTTGAATGGGGACCTAGGCAGGAAGAGGCTTTTAAGATTTTAAAGCAAAAGTTAACCAACACCCCAATTCTTGCCTTACCAGAAGGGACAGGAGATTTTGAAGTTTATTGTGATGCTTCTAAGCTAGGATTAGGATGTGTGCTAATGCAACGCAAAAAGGTAATTGCGTATGCCTCAAGGCAATTGAAAAAGCACGAGGAAAATTATACGACACATGACTTAGAATTAGGGTCGATAATTTTTGCCCTTAAGATTTGGAAACACTATCTGTATGGCAGTAAGTTTACAGTCTATACAGATCATAAGAGTTTAAGATATATATTTGGGCAAAAAGAATTAAACATGAGGCAAAGAAGATGGATGGAAATTCTAAGTGACTACGACTGTGATATTCAATATCACGAAGGAAAAACAAATGTAGTTGCAGATGCCTTAAGTCGTAAGTATCATGAAAAACAACGACGAGTTCGTGCTCTTAGGTTAAGCTTGCAATTAGACTTAAAGGAACAACTGAAAAATATTCAAGAAAGAGCAATCAAGGATGATGCTGAAGGAATGAAAGGAAGAATAAAGGAATTAGAGCAAGGAAGTGATGGAATTTGGAGATTCCACAAGAAAAGGATTTGGGTACCTAAGCAAGGAGAGTTAAGAAATAAGATTTTAGAGGAAGCCCATAAATCTAGGTATACCATGCATCCTGGTAACAATAAAATATACCAAGATTTAAGGAAGAACTTCTGGTGGGTAGGAATGAAAAAGGATATAACTAGATATGTTTCTAAATGTCTAACTTAATCACAAGTTAAGGCAGAGCACCAGAAACCTTCAGGGTTACTCCAACAATTAGAAATGCCTGTTTGGAAATGGGAACTAATAACCATGGATTTTATTACTAAGTTGCCCAAAACCAGAAAAGGTAACGACGCAATTTGGGTAATTGTGGATCGATTAACCAAATCAGATCATTTTCTACCCATGAAGGAAACCTTTAGCATGGAAAGGTTAGCCAAGTTATACGTAGACGAGGTAGTGTCCTTACATGGAGTCCTACTATCCATTGTATCAGATAGGGATAGTCGTTTCACTTCACATTTTTGGACAAGTTTCCAAAAAGCCATGGGGACACGATTAAATTGTAACACCCCGTGTTTTCACGAGTGAAAGTCAAAGTCAAGGTCAAAGTCAACGACCGATTTTGCGTGACTTGACTCGTAGAAATGTTTTTATTTTATTTATATTATGTGGAGTAAATGTCGTTCATTACAATAATCGAACCGTGTTTACCGTATTTCAATCGACCTACGACCGTGAATGATAGGAAGTAACAATGCGATAAAGTTAATCAAGCTATGCTAATCAAATCGACATCGAATCGTAACTCGAACTGTGTATTTTACTTGTTGTTTATACGTGTGTATGTGCCTTACGTGTTACCTGTGCATGTTTATTTTATGTTATGTTGGGATAATCAAGCGAACTCAATCGAACTCGAAGTCTAACTCGGATACGAACGAACCCAAACCCGAATTCCGAGTCGAACCCTATAAGAAGTAGTTGGGACTGAAAGTAATTTGACTAGGAAACCCTATAGAATCGCTCGCAAATCGAAACCGAAACAACATCGCGCCGAACACACCCAAGCAGGCGGCATCCGCACGGATGGTCAATCCGCACGGATTGCCAATCCGCACGGATGACCAGTCCGTGCGGATAGCCCACCCGGGTGCGTGCCATGCGCACGGCTCACCCTTTCCCTTTTTGGCATCCTATAAATACACGGGTCAGTCTCCACTTTTTCCACTTTTGGCAAGTGACGTCCGAACCGCACGCATTCTTCACTTTTTCTCAGATTTCTCTCAATCCAGGTAAGATCTTGCACTAATTCTTGTACATCTTTGATCACTACACAATTCTACACATTTCCATCTTTCAAATCTTCACTTTTAACTATGAAATCATCCGGATTTGAGGTATTCTCGGGTGACGTCATCAAGAAGTTCTTATGAACTTCAAGCTTGACCTCATTCCACCAAGAATAACTCAGATCTAAACGATTTCTACAAGATTTCACACTAACTTCACCTAGATCTAAACTTTTCTCGGGATAAAAGAGTTGAAAGAAATAAACCTAAGTTCTCTCCTCCTTTTACCCTTAAAAATCGGTACGAATCTGATCGGTTCTAGTATTCTACTTGTTAATAGCGATTCACAAGTTCTAGATCTAAGATCCTACCCACAGACAACTGATTTCGGGGTCAACCGGAATGACCGTTCTGAGTCGCCGACAGGCTGAGTTAGGGTGGTTCCTGACCGGTCTAGTCACGCGGGTGAGAACACAACTCCAAGTGGTTGCCACGTAATCAGAACGTCTCGATAAACGACAACAGAAACCAAGTGTAGACGAACGGAACAACCAGACCAGTTGTCCGCACGGACAGGCTGTGCGCACGGATTACCATCCGCACGCACAGGTCACCCGGACGAGTTGTCACCCAGACGAGCTACCCTTGGGACCCACTCTCTAAACAAGGTTTGAGTATCGACGAATGAACAATCCGGACGGACGACCTCTGAAAGGATTACTCTTCGGATCATGAGATACTAAGGCCTTCAACTAAAATTCAAACAATGATCATCCACACGGCCAAGTCGTACGCACGGACAGACTATCCGGACGGATGGTCCCTGCCCGCGCGCACAGACTGTCCGCACGGATCACCACTGTCCGCACGGACTACCATACGCACGGACTGCCGTCCGCGCGACCGGCTTGAAAGGTAGAAACACTTATGTGGTTTCTAAATGCTACAACGAAAACTCTAAAGCACAAGCCATCATACACAAACACATCTTAGGAAGAAACAATCCACTTGAATGTTTATCCACACAAACAACTTAACCGTACGGATAAGTCATCCGCACGCACAACTGATCCGCACGGGTTACCACCCGCACGGACAGTCACACGCACGGATAGCTTATCCGGATGGATCACCATCCGCACGCATCACCATCCGCACGGATAGGTCATGCGCACGGATGACTTCTACTCACGGATAGCTGATCCGCATGATCAGCCATCCTAACCACTCTCACTTGTACTGTTTTACGCGTCACTTATTGTTACGTTATCGAATCTATTCAGGCTAACCGTACTCGCTGTAAAGCGCTCCCTTCAATCCACAATCGCTGTGAGTATACTCGAACCCTTTTTGCTTTAGCACTTTTGGGTGTTACATACGTTACAACTATTCAAACTACAACCATCACACTACTCAAGCTATTTTAACGCTAAACCATTAATGCATGTTGTACGTGGCTTATGAATGCTTCTTTGTTATGTTTACACATGGAATGCTGTCTACCTGCCTTAGCAACGATAGTACTATAGTTTGGACTCAGCACCCGTTCACACGGGGGTTGTTAAGGATCTTTTACTTGCATGGATTACGGTGGTAATCATGTATTGCGAACTGCCTCGGGCAGTCAACCCGCAGTCATTGGTATCGATGGATCTATGTCGATAACTAACGTGCTTCATTTCACTATGTGTACGTGCTGGTTATGCGTAAACGAATTCGAACTCTATATGCTATTATCAAACTTGTATGCTCACCTTTACATTTTATGTATTGACTTTATTTTAACGTATGTGACAGGTGCTTAGGATGCATATGTGGTAGGAAATGGAAGCTAGAATAAAGCTTTAGAGCCAAACAAATAGTTGTCTGTAGATAACTCATTAGGGGTCTCTAGAAGCAGATAAACAATTGCTACTTATTTAAATCTGAGTTGTCGGAACAGAATATTTGTTTTGATGTTGTCTGTAATAACTTGTTTGACTATTTATGTTACGGTATGGGACGTAATGCTTTAATTAAATGGTGATGATAGTTGTTATGGAAACTTCTGGACAATCTGTTTCGCTCAGTGCCACGCCCCGATGATTCCGCCATCGGTTGGGGTGTGACAGATTGGTATCAGAGCCGTAACTATAGGGAATTAGGCAAGACTCGACCTAGTCCGGGTCGAAGTCTTAGATACCTAGTCTATAGTTAAGAACCAACAGACCAACTCACGCGTATGCGTAAACTCGCCACTATCACTCACTCTTTACTATTATTGCACTCGAATTTTCAAGTTGTGAACAGGTAATAAGGCCGAGAATAGGTGTGAAAACCGCAAACTCTCGACTAAAGTTGCCTAATCAGCTTGCATTTTAGCTACAGACGAGGAGAATCATACCAAATCAGGAGTGAAATCCATATTTTGATGAATAATCTCCTCAATTTTTATCAAAAACTAGGACGGAAGTTGCAAGATAGGGGTGAAACCCTAACCTTGACGACTCGTCCTGCTTTTATACAAAAACTCCCACCAAAGTTCGATGGACTCCAACGATCTAAAGACACAATATAACCAATGGGAATTGCGCCAATGCCCAAGAATCGAGGCAAAGGCATAGTCCTGGAGGTAATTGTGCAGGATTCTTGCGAATAGTCGAGCCACTTTGGTTAGTCGAAGTCTATTAGCCGCAGACAATCTACCTTCGATTTATCGATCTTTATGAAAGTTTTATGCATTTTCTGTTATTTGTTAACGTTTTGAGGTACTATTGATTTCGACCCAACACTATTGCTTCTGCTAAAACACAAAACCCACACAACTCATCGCTAACGAATCGACAATAGAGGCAGTCAGGATGTTTTGTATGCTCGTAGGTACTTTTAGTGATTAAGTTATGTGTATTTTGCTATTATGCTTACCTGTTTAGGAATATTGTGATTATATGTTCTATGTGTTTATGTGATTTTGTGCGATTCTGTGATTTTGTGACTATATGCGTTTACATGGTACGTGTTACTGAGCTTTAGTAGTAGTAGACGTGTGAGGTGAGATTCGAATACATGTGTTGAGTTCCATGGCGATGTCTATTGCAGACAATGTCGTCTGGATCCCGTCATCCACTCTCTCGCCAAGAAAAGAAGGACAGACGTCTTGCTTCCATCGTCGCGAAAGCTGTGGCAAAGGCAGTGAGCGATGCCTATGAAAATGCCAGCAAATCATCCGAGGAATCGAGGACTGAAGGTCCTAGAGCTGTCGCAAGACCTTTCAGTTTCAAACAATTCAAGTCATGTGGGCCGAAAGAATTCACAGGAGAAGGAGGTCCTACTGCACTATTCCACTGGTTTGACTCTATCGAGGTTACTCTGCGACAAAGTGGTTGCCCTGATGACCTTCGAACTCTGAACGCTACAGGCGTCTTTCAGTCCCGTGCTTTGGACTGGTGGACGGCCGAGAGGAACAAGAGAGGGAATGATGCAGCTTACGGTTTGTCGTGGGATGAGCTCAAGGAAGTCATGCTAGAGGAATTATGCCCTCCTCACGAGCGTCAAAAGCTTGAAGATGAATTTTGACACATACATCAGAAGGATGGAGACAATGCTGGCCTTACTGCTCGATTCAAACAGCTCATCATTATCTGTCCTGACCAGGTCAAGACCCCTGAGATGACCATCAAGAAGTACATCCGAGCCCTGCCCGACTGCGTCGCTGATTTCGTGCAAGCGGCTACGACTGCCACGATCGAAGAAACCTATCTGCTGGCCGCTGAAATCAATGACAAAAGGGTTAAGGCTGGGGTGTGGGATAAGACCTCCAAGCATCTGCATCAAGCCACTACTGCTGCACCAGCTACTGAAACCACCTCGTCAAGCAACAAGCGAAAGAACAAGAGAAAGAACAGCTCCACCAACAAGAACTGTGCGATTACTGCTGCACCGATCCAAGCTGTACCTGCTCAACAGCGTCAAGTAGTGGCGCCTGTGGCCAATGCACCGCCTGCAAAGCGTGCATATACTGGGCCACACCCACTCTGCCCTACTTGCACCTATCATCACCCGACAGCTATTCAATGCCGCTTCTGTGCTCATTGCAACGTCTACGGCCACTTTACTGCCAACTGCCGTATTCGTCAAGCTCCTGCCAATCAAGCTCTACTCGCTGCCCCCACAGGGTCAACAAGCTCCTCCGGCACCCGCAGTCAAAGCCAGAGCATGCTTCACGTGTGGCGACCCGAATCATTTCGCCAACATGTGCCCGAACAGGGTGGTGAAACAAGAACCGCAACAGCAGCAGCCACAGCAGCAACAGCAGCAGCAGCAACAGGCCGCACGCGCCAGAACTTTCAATCTCAATGTGCATCAAGCCCAGGCCGACAACAACGTGGTCAATGGTACGTTCCTTGTGAATGGTATTTATGCTTCATGTTTGTTTGATACTGGAGCCGATAATTGCTTTGTGTCACTCGAGTTTGAGAAACTCCTTAGTCGTAAACGTTCCCGACTCTCCTCTGCATTCGATGTTGAAGTCGCTACCGGAAGAACCGTCGCTGTAAATTCTGTTATTCGTGATTGCACTCTCGAGCTCAACAATCACATCTTCTCAATCGATCTCATTCCAATGCAGCTAGGAAGCTTTGATGTCATAGTAGGCATGGACTTTCTTCGCGAAAACCATGCCGAAGTTGTGTGCTTCGATAAAATGATTCGTTTTTCGCTCGGAAACGGTGATTCATTGTGCGTTTATGGTGATACTACTTCGAAGGGTCTCAAGCTTATGTCATGCCTACAAGCTAGCAAGTATCTCCGCAAGGAATACAGGGCTTTCTTGGCTCACGTTGTAGCAGCGGAGAAGGAAAAGAAAGAGAAGAAGGAAGTAAAAGACGTTCCTGTGGTTCGAGAATTTCCTCAAGTTTTTCCAGAGGACCTTCCCGGACTACCTCCGAAGCGCGATATTGACTTTCGCATTGATCTCATTCCTGGAGCCAATCCTATTGCCAAAGCTCCTTATCGACTCGCGCCGTTTGGTTCTCGAGTTACTCCAGGGGAACCAACTCTACGCCAAATTCTCCAAGTGCGAGTTTTGGTTGGGGGAGGTTCAGTTTCTTGGTCACATCGTAAATAGTCAGGGCATTCACGTCGATCCTGCAAAGATTGAAGCTGTTAAGAGCTGGGTTACGCCTAAGAACCCGACTGAAGTCCGCTCCTTTCTCGGGCTAGCGGGCTATTATCGACGATTTATCGAAGGATTCTCGAAGATTGCTGTACCACTCACTTCTCTCACTCATAAGGATCAGCCTTTTGTCTGGGGAACCAAACAAGAGTCTGCCTTTCGAACCCTCAAACACATGCTTTGCAATGCTCCTGTTCTCACACTACCCGACGGAAACGATAATTTCATTGTCTACTGTGATGCTTCCAACCTTGGTCTCGGTTGTGTCTTAATGCAACGAGACAAGGTCATAGCTTACGCATCTCGTCAGCTCAAAATCCACGAGAAGAACTATACAACCCACGATCTCGAGCTAGGCGCAGTTGTTTTTGCATTAAAGATTTGGCGACACTACCTGTATGGTACAAGGTGTACGATCTTGACCGATCCTAAGAGCCTACAGCATATCTTTAATCAGAGGGAACTAAATATGCGTCAACGCCGATGGGTAGAACTTCTCAACGATTACGACTGTGAGATTCGTTATCACCCAGGCAAGGCAAATGTTGTTGCCGACGCACTTAGCAGACGGAGCTATCTGCTTAGCACCCGAAATGTTCAAGCCCAGCACAACCTCGAAGCCCTCATTCGCGACGCCCAGCATGCATGTTTCAACGAATGCACCTTGAAGAAAGAAAGAATCTACCACGATGGAGCCCAGCTTGTGAGCAAATCAAATGGGATATTCCACTTCTTAGACCGAATTTGGATTCCCAAGCGAACCAACCTGCAACAGATTATCATGCATGAATCCCATAAATCCCGATACTCTATTCATCCCGGTGCTGACAAAATGTACCATGACCTTCGATATAGGTACTGGTGGCCGGGTATGAAACGGGATATCGCACTCTACGTCGGAAAATGCCTAACATGTGCTAGAATCAAGGCTGAACATCAAAGACCCTCTGGCTTGCTCGAACAACCACCAATTCCCATGTGGAAGTGGAAGAGCATAGCTATGGATTTCGTAACCAAGCTTCCAACCACGTCATCAGGTCACGACAGCATTTGGGTTGTTATTGACCGTTTGACCAAATCAGCCCACTTCCTACCGATACGAGAAGACTACAAGGTAGAACGATTAGCCCGAATCTACACCGACGAGATCATTTGTCGACATGGGAGGCCTCGTGACATCATCTCTGATCGTGATGCTCGGTTTACTTCACGATTGTGGGAAACGTTTCAAACGGCACTCGGTACAACGCTTAATCTAAGTACTGCGTTCCACCCACAAACCGACGGTCAGACTGAAAGAACGATTCGTACGCTTGAAGACATGCTCCGTTCGTGTGTCCTAGACTTCGGTGGTAATTGGGATAGACACCTTCCGCTAGTCGAATTCTCGTACAACAACAGCTACCAGGCTAGCATCCAGATGGCACCTTTCGAGGCCTTATACGGAAGAAGATGTCGATCGCCTATTGTGTGGCACGAGATCGGTCACTCGCAACTAACCGGTCCGGAGCTGCTACAAGAAACGTCAGACAAAATCTTCCAAATTCGAGACAACCTAGCGAAAGCTCGGGATCGACAGAAAGTTTACGCCGATAAAAAGCGCAAACCCCGTGAATATGGCGTTGGTGACTACGTACTCCTAAAGGTATCACCTTGGAAGGGTGTAGTCCGATTCGGCAAGAAGGGGAAACTCGCGCCTCGATATGTTGGACCTTTTAAGATTCTGGAAAGTATCGGAAAAGTCGCCTACAGACTCGAATTACCGGAGGAACTTAGCAATGTCCATCCAACTTTCCACGTGTCAAACCTCCGAAAGTGCATCGCCGACCACGACTTACATGTTCCTTTAGATGATCTACAAGTGAACGAAACATTACACTTCGTGGAAAAGCCTGTCGAAATCATGGATCGCCAAACCAAAGAACTCAGGCACTTACGCATTCATATTGTGAAGGTCCGATGGGAAGGCAAACGAGGCGCGGAGTTCACTTGGGAACTCGAAAGCGACATGAAGGCAAAGTATCCACAGTTGTTTAACGAAGGAGTAATGTCCGGTTAAGAAAGGCAAGGTGGCATACTTGTAAATAAGGAGAGACTCCTTATATCCTTGGCCTATAAATAGAACCCTTAGGGTTAGTTTAGAGACTTTTTCTCATTTGGTGCTTAGAAAGAGAAAGTAGAGAAAGAAAGTGGCAAAGTGATTCTAGTATTTTGTACGAAGTTTTCAGTAATCAATAGAATCACGATTGTAGTAAATTCTAGTGTGTTTGATCTGAGCAATCGATCACCTGCTCAGATACCACTTGTAGGATCGGTTTTGACTCCGTTACGATGGTGTTTAGTCACACGCGTTCACGGATTCCGCACGATTCAGAGTCAACAATAGTCAATACGTATATGTTATCCGCACGGATTGCCACCCGTACGGTGAACATCAACAGCAACATTCAACATTTTTCTAACAAAAATCTAAATTTCTCACAAATGGCTTTGAATTACGATCTGAAACCTTATAGGCTTTTAGATCTCTAAAAATCAGCGAATTTTAACCGTAAAAACCCGATTAATTTGACGATTTTCAATGGTCCGAACGCAGGACTCTCACATGTGATCCACGGTTAGTTACGGCTTCCAGCTTAATTTCGGGACGAAATTCCCTAAACAAAGGGAGGCTGTAACACCCCGTGTTTTCACGAGTGAAAGTCAAAGTCAAGGTCAAAGTCAACGACCGATTTCGCGCGACTTGACTCGTAGAAATGTTTTTATTTTATTTATATTATGTGGAGTAATTGTCGTTCATTACAATAATCGAACCGTGTTTACCATATTTCAATCGACCTACGACCGTGAATGATAGGAAGTAACAATGCGATAAAGTTAATCAAGCTATGCTAATCAAATAGACATCGAATCGTAACTCGAACTGTGTATTTTACTTGTTGTTTATACGTGTGTGTGTGCCTTACGTGTTACCTGTGCATGTTTATTTTATGTTATGTTGGGATAATCAAGCGAACTCAATCGAACTCGAAGTCTAACTCGGATACGAACGAACCCAAACCCGAATTCCGAGTCGAACCCTATAAGAAGTAGTTGGGACTGAAAGTAATTTGACTAGGAAACCCTATCGAATCGCTCGCAAATCGAAACCGAAACAACATCGCGCCGAACACACCCAAGCAGGCGGCATCCGCACGGGTGGTCAATCCGCACGGATGACCAGTCCGCGTGGATAGCCCACCCGGGTGCGTGCCATGCGCACGGCTCACCCTTTCCCTTTTTGGCATCCTATAAATACACGGGTCACTCTCCACTTTTTCCACTTTTGGCAAATGACGTCCGAACCGCACGCATTCTTCACTTTTTCTCAGATTTCTCTCAATCCAGGTAAGATCTTGCACTAATTCTTGTACATCTTTGATCACTACACAATTCTACACATTTCCATCTTTCAAGTCTTCACTTTTAACTATGAAATCATTCGGATTTGAGGTATTCTCGGGTGACGTCATCAAGAAGTTCTTATGAACTTCAAGCTTGACCTCATTCCACCAAGAATAACTCAGATCTAAACGATTTCTACAAGATTTCACACTAACTTCACCTAGATCTAAACTTTTCTCGGGATAAAAGAGTTGAAAGAAATAAACCTAAGTTCTCTCCTCCTTTTACCCTTAAAAATCGGTACGAATCTGATCGGTTCTAGTATTCTACTTGTTAATAGCGATTCACTAGTTCTAGATCTAAGATCCTACCCACAGACAACTGATTTCGGGGTCAACCGGAATGACCGTTCTGAGTCGCCGACAGGCTGAGTTAGGGTGGTTCCTGACCGGTCTAGTCACGCTGGTGAGAACACAACTCCAAGTGGTTGCCACGTAATCAGAACGTCTCGATAAACGACAACAGAAACCAAGTGTAGACGAACGGAACAACCAGACCAGTTGTCCGCACGGACTAGCTGTCCGCACGGACAAGCTGTCCGCAAGGACAGGCTGTGCGCACGGATTACCATCCGCACGCACAGGTCACCCGGACGAGCTACCCTTGGGACCCACTCTCTAAACAAGGTTTGAGTATCGACGAATGAACAATCCGGACGGACGACCTCTGAAAGGATTACTCTTCGGATCATGAGATACTAAGGCCTTCAACTAAAATTCAAACAATGATCATCCGCACGGCCAAGTCGTACGCACGGACAGACTATCCGGACGGATGGTCCCTGCCCGCGCGCACAGACTGTCCACACGGATCACCACTGTCCGCACGGACTACCATACGCACGGACTGCCGTCCGCGCGACCGGCTTGAAAGGTAGAAACACTTATGTGGTTTCTAAATGCTACAACGAAAACTCCAAAGCACAAGCCATCATACACAAACACATCTTAGGAAGAAACAATCCACTTGAATGTTTATCCACACAAACAACTTAACCGTACGGATAAGTCATCCGCACGCACAACTGATCCGCACGGGTTACCACCCGCACGGACAGTCACACGCACGGATAGCTTATCCGGATGGATCACCATCCGCACGCATCACCATCCGCACGGATAGGTCATGCGCACGGATGACTTCTACTCACGGATAGCTGATCCGCACGATCAGCCATCCTAACCACTCTCACTTGTACTGTTTTACGCGTCACTTATCGTTACGTTATCGAATCTATTCAGGCTAACCGTACTCGCTGTAAAGCGCTCCCTTCAATCCACAATCGCTGTGAGTATACTCGAACCCTTTTTGCTTTAGCACTTTTGGGTGTTACATACGTTATAACTATTCAAACTACAACCATCACACTACTCAAGCTATTTTAACGCTAAACCATTAATGCATGTTGTACGTGGCTTATGAATGCTTCTTTGTTATGTTTACACATGGAATGCTGTCTACCTGCCTTAGCAACGATAGTACTATAGTTTGGACTCAGCACCCGTTCACACGGGGGTTGTTAAGGATCATTTACTTGCATGGATTACGGTGGTAATCATGTATTGCGAACTGCCTCGGGCAGTCAACCCGCAGTCATTGGTATCGATGGATCTATGTCGATAACTAACGTGCTTCATTTCACTATGTGTACGTGCTGGTTATGCGTAAATGAATTCGAACTCTATATGTTATTATCAAACTTGTATGCTCACCTTTACATTTTATGTATTGACTTTATTTTAACGTATGTGACAGGTGCTTAGGATGCATATGTGGTAGGAAATGGAAGCTAGAATAAAGCTTTAGAGCCCAACAAATAGTTGTCTGTAGATAACTCATTAGGGGTCTCTAGAAGCAGATAAACAATTGCTACTTATTTAAATCTGAGTTGTCGGAACAGAATATTTGTTTTGATGTTGTCTGTAATAACTTGTTTGACTATTTATGTTACGGTATGGGACGTAATGCTTTAATTAAATGGTGATGATAGTTGTTATGGAAACTTCTGGACAATCTGTTTCGCTCAGTGCCACGCCCCGATGATTCCGCCATCGGTTGGGGTGTGACATAAATGTAAGTACAACTTATCATCCCCAAACAGACGGACAAAGTGAAAGGACAATTCAAACCCTGGAAGACATGCTTAGAGCATGTGTTATAGATATTGGTGGAAACTGGGATGACCACCTACCTTTAATTGAATTCTCCTATAACAATAGTTATCATTCAAGCATTGAAGCTGCCCCATTCGAAGCACTGTATGGACGAAAGTGTAGGACTCTAGTTTGTTGGGCAGAAATAGGAGAGAGTCAACTATCAGGTCCCGAAATCGTACAAGAAACCACTGACAAGATAACGCAAATCAAGGAAAGTCTGAAAACGGCTCGAGATCGCCATAAGAGTTATGCAGACAATCGATGCAAGCCACTGGAATTTCAAGTCGGAGATAAGGTACTCTTGAAAGTTTCTCCTTGGAAAGGAGTAGTTCGGTTCGGGAAAAGGGAAAGTTAAGTCCAAGGTACGTAGGACCATTCCCAGTAATCCAGCGAATAGGACCAGTTGCCTATCGTTTACAACTACCAGAAGAGCTAGCTGGGGTACATGACGTCTTTCATGTATCCAACCTCAAGAAATGTCTATCTGACGAATCCCTGGTAGTACCTCTTCAAGATATAGAGGTCAATGAAAAGTTAAAATTTGTTGAGAAGCCACTGCAGATAGAAGACAGAAAGGTCAAGTTTCTCAAGGACAAAAGACTAGTACTGGTCAAAGTCAACTGGGATTCGAAGAGAGGACCTGAATACACCTGGGAGCTGGAATCGGAAATGAAGCGAAAGTATCCTCACTTATTTCAGTAAATCTTGAGGAAGAGATTTTAAATAAGGTGGGGAGGATGTAAGGACCTGCAAAAATGTCCCAAAACGACCCGTAAGTAAAAACTCGGACCCCTGAAACCCTAATGTACATAAAAAACAAGAAAACATGAAATTTGGTCTTCTCGCGGGCCGCGTAAATATAAGCATAGGCCTACGCGGGCCGCGTCAACTCAAGGTTGACCAGATAAGCGATACAGGCCACGTGGCAGGCACGTGGCGGACCTACCTGTGACACGGATGCCCTAGTCGTAGACTAAGTGGCCCTCGCGGGCCGCGTAATTGTTAAGAAGGGGTTTACGCGGGCCGCGTAAAACCCATTTTTCAGCTATAAATTGATTTGATCATGGCCTGTTCATCTGTGTCGAAAACTTTGATCAAAAACAAAGTTCTACTGCTCAAAATCACACTTTCACGTAAAGAAACGCTGCTACGATACAGGGTATTAACTCGATCGCTGCTACGATTCAGTGTCCAATCGATTGAAACCAATCCGATGGATGTTTAAGTGCTGCTCAAACTTG
Organism: Helianthus tuberosus; assembly: GCA_030545235.1. NCBI lineage: Eukaryota > Viridiplantae > Streptophyta > Magnoliopsida > Asterales > Asteraceae > Helianthus > Helianthus tuberosus. The sequence goes on from CM060397.1 coordinate 98,644,845, forward strand.
GGCTATACTTTGTCATTCGTCGTGAATTCGATGGATGTTTAAGTATTGCACTTTGTCATTCGTCGTGAGGGTTTTTATCTCGTGAGTTATCGTAAATGTGGTATTAAGTTACTAACCTAGTTTCGTATGCATTGTCCTTTAAATTAGGTTACAAGGCTAAATCAGTAGGCTAAACTCTGCCTGTCTAAACCTGCAATGTGAGTCATTCTCTTTTTATCAACAATGTTTTACAATACTCCAATTATTTTCAAAGTTATAATTACAGGGATTAAGTCGTGGTTATCTTAAATCACTAGCTAGTGGGGTATTGTGCACATTACTAATTTCTCATGGTTAGTTTCATCAACCTAACAGTGATAATCATCACTACTTAGGTGAAAGGACCCAATAGTTGTATGACCATCGTCACCAGGAGGTGACACGGCGCCAGATAAAAATAAGATAGAAGCCATTGTAATCGCTCTTATGCTGTAATCTATAACTAATGTGTCGTTTTATTTAACCTGAGTGACTCGCCAATATTTTCCCGCTGATAAAATCTTTTTAAAACATGTTTCAGGTGACCTACTGTGAATCAAGGCAAAGTGCTACGGAGCACTAATAAAGCTTGAAGTGGTGGCTCAGTAAAAATAAATAAACATGTTTTGTAATACAGGGAATTTCCTCGTGAAATTCCTCTATTGTAAATTACGGGGTTTGCCCCAACTTATGAAATAAAATAATTGGGCATTTTCAAGTCTTAAAAGATCCTGTGAAACTTCCGCTGTCAACTCAAATAATAAAATACCACGGGTTTCTGCCCTGCGGCTCCTAGACCGGGTAAAACCGGGACGGGGGCCGTGACAAGAACCTAGCCCAAAAACTTACCCAGGAATTTTGCTACGGTAATTCTAACCGTGGGAAAGGTACAGGTTCTACTTCTGCACCTTACTGTAAGTACTGCAAGAAGAAGCATTCAGGAAGATGCTCCATATACTGCAACTTCTGCAAAATATCGGGGCACAAGGAAGAAGACTGCAGGAAGAAACCCAGCAATAAGCTATGCTTCAACTGTGGCTGGGCATATCAAACCGAAATGTCCGAAACTAGCTCCAGCCACAAACAGCAAGGCTACCAAGAACGCCAGAGCATTTGTTCTGACAGCTGAAGAAGCCAAGATGATTCAGGATGTGATTGCCGGTGCGTTTTTAGTTAATGATACTTTTGCTCAAGTATTATTTGAATCTGGTGCAAACCAAAGTTTTATTAATACTTCGTTCTGCAAGATTCTCAATCAACCATTAACTAAACTTCAACAAGAATGTCTGGTAGAAACGGCAAATTGAGAATCCATTAAGATTACAGAAATCTTGCAGGGAGCAAGAATAGAAATTTTAAACCATAATTTTATTGCTAACCTTTACCCAATGAATCTGGCTGGATTTGATATCGTATTAGGAATGGATTGGTTAGTAGCCAATCATGCCAGTAGTCTATGTGATCAAAAGTCAATACAAGTAAGTTCACCAAAGGGTGAAAATATCACAATTAAAGGAGACAAGCCAACTAGGTCCACAAAATTCATCTCTATGATGAAAACAACAAGTTATGCAAGAAAGGATCACTAGTGTATATGATTTCCATAATCATTAACACTAAAGGAAAACAATTGAAAGACATTCTCGTAGTATCTCAATTCTCAGATGTTTTCCCAGAAGGGCTACCTGGACTACCGCCAGATAGAGAGATTGAATTCAGAATACACCTACTACCAGGGACAACATCGATTGCCAAGGCACCTTACCATTTAGCACCAGCAGAGATGCAAGAACTGAAGAAACAATTGGACGAACTTCTGGAGAAAGATTTCATACAGCCCAGTTCATCACCATGGGGAGCACTAATCTTGTTTGTCAAGAAGAAGGACAGATCAATGCGTATGTGCATTGATTACCGAGAACTGAACAAGGTCACTATTAAGAATCGGTACCCACTACCGAGAATCGATGATCTGTTTGATCAACTTCAAGGAGCTCAATTCTTTTCTAAGATCGATTTACGCTCAGGATATCATCAATTGAAAGTACAGGAAGAGGACATTCCTAAAATTGCTTTTAGAACAAAGTATGGTCATTATGAATCTAGAGTCATGCCATTTGGTTTAACCAAGCCCCAGCTGCATTTATGGACATGATGAACATAATATGTAAACGATATCTGGATAAATTCATAATTGTCTTTATAGATGATATTCTTATTTACTCTAAGAGTAAAGAAGATCATAGACAACATTTGTATATACTTTTAAATTTGCTGAGAAAAGAAAAGCTTTACGCAAAATTCTCAAAATGTGAATTTTGGTTACAAGAAGTACAATTTCTTGGACATCTGGTTAATCATGAAGGAATTCATGTGGATCCCACAAAGATCGAGGCGATTACTAAGTGGAAAGTCCCTGAATCACCAACGGAGGTGAGAAGTTTTCGTGGACTAGCAGGATATTATAGACGATTTATCCGAGATTTCTCTAGAATAGCCATTCCTTTAACAAAACAGACTTGTAAATCAGTTAAGTTTGAATGGGGACCAAAACAGGAAGAAGCTTTTAGAATTCTTAAGCAAAAATTAACCAACGCACCCATACTCGCGTTACCAGAAGGAGCTGAAGACTTTATAGTCTATTGTGACGCTTCTAAGTTAGGTTATGGATGTGTGTTGATGCAAGTCAAAAGGTTATAGCCTATTCCTCTAGACAACTTAAGAATCATGAAGAGAATTATACAACCCATGATCAAGAGTTAGGAGCCATAATTTTTGCCCTTAAAATTTGGAGACATTATCTTTACGGTAGCAAGTTTACTATTTTCACCGATCATAAGAGTTTAAGATATGTTTTCGGGCAAAAGGAATTAAATATGAGACAGAGACACTGGATGGAAATTCTTAGTGATTATGATTGTAATATTCAGTATCATGCAGGAATGGCTAATGTAGTAGCTGATTCTTTAAGTCGGAAGTATCATGAAAAGCCAAAACGAGTACGTTCTTTTAAATTAAATCAGCAGATAGACTTAAACGAGCAAATTAGAGAAGTACAGGACTCAGTAATCAAGGACAATACTGAAAAATTAAAAGGAATGATTAAGGAAATAGAACAAGGAACAGATGGAATTTGGAGATTCCATAAGAAAAGAATCTGGATACCGAAACAAGGACACCTACGCCACCGAATTTTAGAAGAAGCCCATAAGTCAAAGTATACGATACATCCTGGTAGTAATAAAATATATCAAGACTTAAGAAAGGATTTCTGGTGGATAGGAATGAAAAAAGGATGTAGCAACCTATGTTGCTAAGTGTCTAACCTGTTCACAGGTTAAAGCTGGACATCAGAAACCTTCAGGTTTATTGCAGCAACTAGAAATGCCAATATGGAAATGGGAACTGGTAACATTGGACTTTGTTACTAAATTACCCAAGACACGAAAAGGTAATGATACAATCTGGGTGATTGTAGACAGATTAACCAAGTCTGCTCATTTCTTACCAATGAAGGAAACATTCAGTATGGAACAATTAGCCAAGTTATATGTAAATGAAATAGTTTCGCTACATAGAATTCCTTTATCTATTGTTTCTGATAGAGATAGCTGTTTTACTTCTCATTTTTGGACTAGTTTCCAAAAAGCAATGGGAACCAAGTTAAATCTAAGCACTGTTTATCATCCTCAAATGGACGGACTAAGCGAAAGGACAATTCAGACAATGGAGGATATGCTTAGAGCTCGTGTAATTGATTTGGGAGGAAATTGAGACGATCATTTACCATTAATAGAATTTTCCTACAATAACAGCTATCATACCAGTATCAATGCTGCACCATTTGAAGCGCTTTATGGACGAAAGTGCCGAACTCCAGTCTGTTGGGCAGAAATTGGAGAAAAAAACTGCCTGGACCAGAAATAGTACCGGAAACAACGGACAAGATTATTCAAGTCAAGGAAAGACTAAAAGCAGCACGCGATCGCCAAAAGAGTTATGCTGATAACAGGCGAAAACCATTGGAATTTCAAGTAGGGGATAAAGTGTTATTAAAAGTTTCTCCATGAAAATGAGTAGTCATATTCATAAAAAGGGGAAAGCTAAGCCCAAGGTATGTTGGACCTTTTGAGATTATTAGAAGAATAGGACCAGTAGCTTACCAGCTACAACTGCCAGAGGAAATGGCAGGAATACATGATGTATTTCATGTATGTAATCTCAAGAAGTGCTTAGCAGATGAATCCTTAATGGTACCTCTTAAGGACATAGAGGTAAATGAGAAACTTAAGTTTGTAGAGAAACCCCTACAGATTGAAGACAGGAAGATCAAGAACCTCAAACACAAGAGATTAGTTCTTGTCAAAGTAAAATGGGATTCCAAGAGAGGACCATAGTACACTTGGGAGCTTGAGTCAGAGATGCAAAGGAAATATCCACACCTGTTCCAGTAGACCTCGAGGACGAGATCTAAAACAAGGTGGGGAGGATATAACAACTCTCCCAAAACCTTTAAAATACTCCTAAAACGTCCAAATATACACCCCGTATGTGAAAAACGGTCCCAAATAACATTTATATTATTAAAAACCAAATAAAAACAATTAATCAAGTCTCTCGCGGGGCGCGACACAGACCAGCCTAGTCTGTCGTGGGCCGCGACAGCTGGACACCAGGCTGCACCCGATGCCGCCACGTGTCCCTGTCGTGTTAAACATACACCGATGATTCGACAAGCCTAGATCCTACCCTATATCGCTCGCGGGCCGCGAAGGCCAAGCTTGTAGCTCTCGCGGGGCGCGAGAGAACGACGATCAGGCCTATATAAGGAGTGGTCGAGCTCAGTTCACAATCGTTCAATTCCTTTCTTTTCTCTCAGTCCCTATAATAGTTAAACGTTGCCCGGTATTATACCCCTAAAAAGCGAAGCTCTGGCTCGTTGTAAGTATTATAACCCCCGGTTACGTATTAGTTACTATGCCCGATTGATCTAGAGCTCGGTAACGCATGTCAAGACTCTGCCTGACTCAGTCGTTGGAGTTCTGTCTCGGGGGTACGGCTAATGTAAATTGGGTTATCTTACTAACACATGTGCATTGTTTAATTTAATAGATTATAACCAGGAAGTCACCAAAAAGCCGTAGTATTATCTAAAACAGCAATGTGAGTACATCTGCTTTTCGTAAACTGTTTTTACAAAACCTCAATTATTTTAAATTATATTTAACAGTGATTGAGTCTATGTATTCTACAATTACTGTCGGTATGTTGGGGTTTTGTATACATTACTTGTTACTACACTGTGAGTAGTAGCATGACCACAAGTCAGGATTGACAGTACCGTGGCTGGTAACTGGGTAGATAAAAACATTGTAATCGCTCTCAATACTGTAAAGATATAAAATCATGTTTTGATTAAACTGGGATGCACTCGCCAGTATTTCTTGCTAATAAAACTTTTTAAAACGCGTTCCAGGTAATAAAATGTGAAAGCCAAATAAAAGCTAGCTGGAGAGCACTGAAGGATTGGAAAAGTGGCTGTAAAAGTTACCTAAACAAGAAAGAAGTTTTGTTTCAATAAAATAGGGTTTATCCCTATAAATATATTATAATGGAAACTTGGGTTTTTCCCATGTATTTATTATTTATAAAAGTGTGGTGTTTTACTCTGATAAACTATTTCCTAACTACGGTCCTGATGTAAATTTCCGTTGCCAAATTATTAAACACCGATACCACTGAATCTGGCCTCGCGGCCGCCCGCTCCCGGGGTAGGGGTCAGGGGATGCGACAGAGCTCGTTGTCGAGTACATGCTGGGGGTACTGAGGCACCCCATGTGGCTGCGGCTCCGGTGGCGGACCACCTATCGGAAATGCAGGTTGCGGCTCCGGTGGGTCAGCGTGGTCACCATCATCGTCATCGGAGGAGGAATCGTCGTCCTCTGCGGCATCACCATCTTCCGGCTGACCCTGACCCCGTGCTGGATCTGGAGCCAACTCTGGTAACTTTTCTGGGAGAGTGGCAGGGATGAACACTAGCCCGTTGGCCCCTATAAATCGCAGCCCCACCCTAGGGAAGTCACTCGTCACGTGCATGCCGATCAGGGTTTGACGGGCCAACCTGACCGGCTCCACCACCCCCCTCTTCGAATAATGGGTCCTGCTGGGGAACAAGGCCCAACGAGACGGCGATACGTGTGATGTACGCCCTCCATACAGCACAGACATGTCATATCTATGGTATGCCACCGCGAACCACTGGGCTAGGCAGCGATGGAGGGAGCATGTCTCCCCCCATATAAGGCACTACAGGTAAAAGAGATCCCCCTGATTGCACCACTCGTGACTCTTCTCGTGTGGTGCAATGGATGTGGCAATAAGCTTGTGCAGGTAATGGTACAGGGGATCAGTGATCCAGGAAGCCCTCGACTTCGACTTCAGGCCGAAGCGACGGGTGCTGATCGTCTGCCAGAACCTCTAGAGAATCATCAAAATTACTCTACAAGAACATTTTACAAAATTACTTTACAAGATCAAAATTACTCTACATGATCGTTTGTAGAGTAATTTTGATAATTACCCAACGAGCAAATAATTACGAAAATATCACCGCGTTTTTTTGCCTTTTTCATGCTATTCGTACGTTTAGTACGTTAAAGTTATTTGTACGGGAACTTTACTCTAAAATTATAAAAACTTCACTAATAACATGATTAGCGAAAAAGATTAATTGTCCGAAACACAGTTTACGTTGCAGCGGAAAAATAAAGTAAACCCCATCAAGAACTTAAAACCACAACTTTAATAAAAGTTCAAAACATAAAGTTATAATGAACCATCCACTCCAGCTGATTGCAATGTCCGTCCATAGTTGTACTTACTGACCTGCAAAGCATGCAACTACGTGTCAACAATAAAAATTTTAGATCAAAACTCAATTCCTACATTGAGTTATGACATTCGTAATGGGCTGCAAATTTTGACAGAAAATGCAGCCTAGACCATTGACACGAAATAAATCATTTAAAATACCAAACGACGTTGAAAAAATGCGATTCTAGTTGGATTTGAGAGGTATTTCCTGGAAGTTCATCATAGACTTAAGAAGCAACAATTTTTGATAATGTTTGACCCAATTACAGCCGATTAAAGTCGGCTGTAACATTCTGGACAAAACATGTTTTGTTACTCGAACCCCACAAATGATTAATTTATGAACTCAACGACCTATATATTATAATCACAGCAGATTTGTGTCACAAAATAGATCATGTAACAACCGATTTATCACTACCCACTAGATTTAGCCGGTCAACGACACCCGGGAGACATACCAGCATCCATGTTCGACCATAAAACCAACTATAACGATTTTTAACAACCCCAAGTAACCATCAAGCTTCAAGATTCAGTATCTAATCAGAAATGCAGCCTAGATATCATACAAAAATCATGCTTGAACACTTCTAGTTATCACCAAAACACAATATTCATCCGTGATTAAACCCTAGTGCTTTAACCGAGCTCATGATCAGATAAAACATCATAAAAATTGAATTCTAGCAGTCCTATCATACAAGTATCATCATTGAACACAATCACGCAGCCAAAACATGAAATATCGAAACTCTGTTTCATACATAATTACATAAAGTCTAAACATACTTGATCAACAACCCTAACATCACACTTGATTTCTTTATGAATTTCAACCCACAACTTAACATCGTAACATCCATAATCATTATTTTATCATGAAGACACCCAAGTAACTTTGTTTAGATCTTGTATGAACATTGAAACTCCACAAAACACAAGATGAAAGATACCTAGTAAAGAATGAAGTAGAATCGAGCCTTGAACCGAACTCCTGAAACCCTTAGAGTTCCTTGGTTGCGTAGACAAGAGAGACAAGGGGAGGGAGTGCAGAATCAAGATTAGGGTTTGGGGATTTTTATGGCAGTTAGCATGCAAACGTACGTATTAGGGGGTAGGGGCGCTCCACTAGTGATGGAATTCCATCACTCACAATATCCAATCAAGTTTCGCCACATCATCGAGCTTTATTCCATCACTAGTGGAAATGCCCATCACCTTATTTTCTTCCTTCAAATTATTCAAATCAATGGCTGATCTTCCCACAACGGTAACTTCATAACGCTGAAGAAGACGACAACACGACATCTCCTCCACGCGTGATGAATGGTGGTGGTTGTCACACCCCAACCGATGGCGGAATCATCGGGGCGTGGCACTAGGCGAATCAGATTGCTCAAGAGAATCCATAACAACAATTTAGTGACAATATTTAGTGTGTCCATTATCCCATACTAATAAACAATATTTCATCAAACAGTTATACAGAATTCTTATCTCTCAACAATACAAATCCGACAACCTAGATTTTATGTGGGTTTCTAGACTTCCTAATCTTGATTCGAGATAATCTGTGATTAACCTGCAACATACGTTAAAATAAAGTCAATACAAAAAGTATTGGCGAGTATACAAGTTTGCATAGATATAGTATAGAAAGCGTTTATGCATAACCAGCATGTAACACATAATAGGCGAATCAAGTAAGCTATCAACAATGCTACAACCTAACCAGGTGATTGCGATGGAGAGTATGCGTGACACATGTTCACCGAAGCGAACACGTGAAGTAGAGTATGCGATCATTAGCAACCCCAGTTCACAACAGGTGCTGAGTCCAAACTATAGTACTATCATTGCTAAAGGCGGTCTAGTGTAACACTGGGTAAGCATAGCAACAAATAATTCAACTAATCACGTATAACATGCAAGTGCGGTTAGCGTTTGTAATGCGTTTAAGTGTTGTGTTTTTTATAGAGAACGTATGTTACACCCAAAAGTGCGTTAAATGAAAATGGGTTCGAGTATACTCACAGTGTGTGTTTAGCACGTAAACACAAGCTGAACTGGATTGAAGGGAGCGCGTCGAGTCAGCCTATTCATGGAAACAGAAGCATAAGTCTTTCTCGGGGTTGAATGGTTGTAAATAGAATGTCGAACGGGTTAAGTGTTTAACAGGTGATCCGGAAGGATGGTCATCCTGGCGGATGACCATTCGAACAGATGGCCATTCGAACAGTGTGTGGGTGTTTGTGAATCGTTAAAATTTGAAGTTTGAGTTAAAAGTGTTTAAACAATGGGAATTGTAAGGGTCAGGTCATCCAAGCGGATGGTCATTCGGACGGATGGCCTTTCGGGTGAATGATCTGCGTTTGAAGTTTTTGTAAAATTTTCTAAGTAACAATTTTGAGTTAAAGGAGACGGTGTGACGACGTGTCAAACAATGGAACATACCAAATCCAGTTCATTCAGTCGGATGGGCCCAGCCCATTCGGACAAACGTGCTGTCCTTGATGAAGTTTCATGTTTGACCCGTTAATCGGTCCATCTCTTCGGTGGGAATCCGTTTTCAAGCCAGCTCTCGACTAAAGAACGAGTCGAGAGTCTGATTGAGTCCAGATTCCATCAATATTGTGTGAAAACTGAAGAAAATTCAAAATAAGTTTGTAAAAGTGTTGAAATCTTTCATAACTAAGTTGAAAAGTGTGAAATCCTGTAGATCTGGAACGAACCTCGATTGAATGGTGCCCTTCAACAGTTCGCCCAAGCAAATTGAGTGGAAACCACTTTCGAGAGGTCCAAATCAAATGATTTTGAGAAAAAGTTTAAGTGTGTGTGGAATTTTGATGAAGAAGATGGTGTAGAAGTGATTAGAGGTGAAGATTGATGGAGATTTGAGAGAAAAAGCTTACAAATAGGCCTTGAATCGTGACTGAGAGCTTGGTGGCGGATGAGAGAACCAAAGTGTTGAAATGAGGCACAAAGGCCCTATTTATAGGTGAGGGTGGGAGTTAAGGCGGTGTGCTCGAATGGGTTCGGATGGGTGCCGTTCGGATGGGATTCACTCGGATGGCTTCATTCGGATGGGTTCCATTCGGATGGCCTCCATTCGGATGGCTTCCATTCGGATGGCCTTCATTCGAATGAGTTTTGGTGCGATGTCAAGTCCGTTGACTCCTGTTGCTTTGGAAAAAAGCAAATATAAAGTAAATGAAGGACTACGATCTTCATCTAGCCCAGATGCAAACGGCTCTGGTAAAGGCATATCAAATCCGTTGATGGCTGACAGTTTGCCAAAAACTGAACAGGTCTCTCTCATACCAAGTTACTCACAAATTACTCAAGAACCAGAAAAATTTTAATCTAGATTCTATGTCATCTTTGATGGAGAGCATAGAGGCATTTATGAAGACTCGTCCATTGTGTCTCATTATGTTTCTGGAAAACCGGTAAGATACAAAAAATTTGGGTCCTTACTACAAGCCCAACAAGAAGCCACTCAATACTCAGCCGAGTGTGGAAAGAAAGAAATACCTCTAAAAGTAACAATTATTCCTGAACCACTGAAGTCCAAGAAAAAAAGAAAGGATTATTGAATTCAATAAAACTTTCTCAAAACCATTCTTTAATGAAGAAAAAGACACAATATCATTTGACGAATTTAGAATGATTTGGTCCAAAGCTAGAGCTCTTAGTCAAAATGATTTCGAATTCGAGCATATCTATACAGAAGACAAGGCTACTAAAAGTCTCATTATCTTTTGTCCAGGTGCAAGCCCAGAACTTGTTTCACTAGCATTCTCTGCTGGTTTAATAAAGTTCATTTACCCTTCCCCAAATTTGCTTGAAATCAGCATGTTGCCAGAAGGGATAAAGAAAGCGATAAAAAACTTTCGAAAGAAGATTGCTGCAGCAAAAGATGCAATCATCTTCATTAAGTGTAACTCTACACTTCCAGATTGGTATCAAGGAACATCTTTCCAAAACTACCATCACCTAGAAATCGGGCTCGCCAAAGCAAGAACCGTTAATCCCTCAAAGGTAATGACTGAGGATTATAAAGACCACGAAAATTAGGTGGAAATTAGGGCTAAAGGATTCTTAAAAATCCTAAGCAACCTTCAAAATATTAAAGCGGGAAGCTTTAATAAAGTGAATTATTGCAGTCATAACTGCATCATCACAAGTTACAGTGGAACTCCGTTACCAAAGTACGAAAAAGAGGCTTTAGAAAGAAAAGAACAGCGCATTATCTTTAATAAAGTTGATGTGAGTCCAACCACAAGACAAAAACTCTGTCAAATAATGCAAGGTGCACATGAAAACCATCATTGCATATGCTGTAAAGAAACCTCCACCGAGGAAAATTCAAGTGGCCCCTCTACTAAAAATAGCATCTACTTTTCAGATAAAGACACTAGAGAGTTGGACCCAACACATGGATATGTCGATTAAAAACGTCATGCATGACGAAGAAAGGACATTATAGTCTTTTGTAACAATCAATTTCCTCTATATAAAGGAAAAAGATTTTAGTGTTAAGGATCCCTCATCTCTCGTATCTTTTCCTTTCCAACTTTTCATTTGTAACAAATATGTGTGTAAGTGAGTAGACTCCTTGCTAAAGAAGAGTATTATGTAAATATCAAGAAGTTCTTCCTTAGGGAAGAACAGTTATGAATAAAAATATCAGTTTCCTTTTTATCTATTATGTTCATCTTTAAAATTTTGCAAAACCTGGAGCCCTGGAGCCATAAGAGTACCGTTTAGGTAGAAGGCCGTAGGGAAAAATTGGTTGGGTTGGTCACTTGGAAAAATCAACTTAAAGATTTACTTAGCCGGATAAGGAGGAAAGGTATATTCTATTCTAACTGTTAAATTACTTCGAAATATTTATGTTAATCTCTCCTTAGGCATTTTTATAAATATATGTTTTTCATATACAACAAACAAAAATCGATTAATCATTATCGAAATCAAATGATTCTTTTAATCAAAAGTTTTAGTCAACAAATGACTATAAATACTGAATTTCATAAATTCAAAATTATGAATTTTAGAACGATATTCTTTTGTTCAAACCTACTACAATAAAAGGCAAAAAATAATCCAACTTTGTTTGTCGTCAATTTACTACACAAAAGATTTCTACACTTTTAGTATGACATCTTTGTCATTGGCATCTTTGCCAATCAAATAATTAGAACCGTTCCTCATTTGGTATGACTTTTTTGTCATTGGCATCTCTGTCAATCATTTTCTAGAACCATAGAACGATTCCGCATAACCCCAACGGTCATATCCCCCCCCCCCCCCCCAATTGTCAAAAAGTCGGACCAGTTGCCTCAAGCTAGCCTTGCACCCAAACCGCCCACCCCTACCCACACAAACGGCGATGGTGTAGCCGCATCAGCCCACAACCTGCGTATCTTTACCCGTGTAACGACCCTAAATTACCCTAAGAATGAACAAGAATCTTATGTGCTAGTTGTTGCACGTGTTTGTTGGTGTTTTGATGGGTTGGATAGGAGATTGTTTAATACAAAACCAACCATATGTTACAATACTACATAGTGCTTTGCGTAGAACTTTTTTCTCTGTTTAAAGTCGTTTAAAAAAAAAGAAAAAAAAATCGGTACATATCAATTCATATGATAATTCCTACACGTTAGGAGAGGATAACCCAACCCATGCCAAAAATTTTGAAGGTCAAATAAGCTCAATGCAGGTTTGGTAGGGCTCTCGGCTAAAAACTTTCAACGGTTTATTTGTATGGTTTTGGGTCATAAACCTATTACTAAAGGTTTGGCTCATAATTTGAACTTCGAATCGTCAAAAATCAGAACATAAACCACACAAAAATATCGTTTCTCATACAAACGAGAACATGAAATAATCCTTCCGATGATCAAAACATATACAATGTTCGATCTAACTAGTACATTAATCAAAGGTTAAACTACCAATAACCTTACAATACTAGTTGCTAGATTTCCATAATCATAATCACCGCTTCCTCTTCTTTTTGCTGGATTTAGCATCAGTGTTTGATGATTCTTCAACCTTGGCTCCAATGGCAGAACTCCATAAAGCTCTTTCTACATCCGAGGGTGTGAACACATCCCCTTCTGCACTTAATTCCTATACAAGAGAATTGGGCAAGAAACACAGTAAAAAATGATATTGCCAAATGTGATTATGAATAATATTACGGTGGCAATTTCATATACACTCCTAAAAACTTGTAATAACATCGTATTTGCTGGCCGAAAAAATAATCAAAGATACTCGTATAAAAGACTTCAAATTTTATACTTACTCATTTCATCAAATACAATTTATGAAACGACCGTTACACCCTTTTTGTTTTCCTTACACGTTAAACTCTAATAACCAAATCCTTAGATAAGAGAAAGGTACTTATGTCAATTTTTGAAAATGGGTTTATTTTATATTAGGATTATTTTTTTGGGTATATATGATCTTATACAAGTTCTGACAGTAGGGGAATACTACAGAGTGAACTTGAGAAACTCGATGAATATATTAAGCTACACCGTCGTGTTTTCTTTAAAAAAGATTAACGATATATGAACAGCTGAAAGGGTGTTTTAATTTTCAGTTTTTTATGTTCCGATAGACAGAGTCTGCTTCTGATTAGACAACTGTTTCGGGGTCAAGTAATACGAGTTAAAATAAAATCTAGAATATTGTAACCAAATTTGAGATTGATTATTACAAATTCAAACAACAAAAGCACATCCAAACAGTATTCCCTCATCATCGCTGTTCCATAAAACTATCATATTTAGATTATCCAATATCACACAATGACTCTCAAAACGCAAATCCAAATACCCCCTTAATAACTTCAGTCTACTATTTCCCATAGTTATTAAAGGCGTTAGCGCAATCAAGGCGCATAGGTCTCGTCTGGGGCCTAGGCGCAAAAAAAAACACGGGCCTGAGAAAAAAAAGCGCACAGCAAAAAAAAAAAACTTAAAATATTTTTATATAATAGAAAAATAATACTATTCTTCAAATAAATAAAACTAGAGCTATTATATAACATTTAATATCGTCTATTTATTACCAAAAGTTATAAAATGCTAGTATATTAGTGTAGAAAAATAGTTTTCATTAGATAAAAGTATAAATTTAGCTGTCTTGCCAGAATTTAGAGAATTTGGCCGGAAACTCTACAGAATCTAGGAATCTCGCTGGAATATGCGCATGAACCATCACCCATAGAATTAAAGCGCAATTGCCTCGCCTTGCTAGGAAATTGGGCCTCGCTTTGTAGATTTTCATGATGGTTGAAGGGCAAGATTTAAATGCTTGGAATGAAACTACGCTATGCAATTAACCATCCATGACAGGAACAAGGCAAAGATTCAGATAAATCGAAAACTAACCTTCGCTTTCTCCTGAAGCTTGTCAACAAACAAGAGGTATTGTTTCAATGTATAGTCTTTAGAGTTGCCAAGAGCTGCCACCATTGCCTTTATACAAAGAACAGTAATCATGTTGCCTCTGTTCATTTCATGAAAGTTGTAACCTTGGTTTTAAAATGCATGTAGCGATCCGATGCGTTTTGATCCCAAAATCCGATGTGTGATGCGCAATGCGTGAAGCGCACGCATCACGCGTGCGAGGTGTTCTTTATTCAATAATACTAAAAAAATATATAGTGCTAATATTTAAACTTGTGAACCTTTAAACACTAAGGGCATGTTTGGCTAAGCTTTTTAAAACAACTTATTGACTTATTGGCGTTTTCAAAAAGCCAATAAGTCAAAATAATGTTTGGATAAAGGAAAAAGACTTTTCCAAATAACTTTTTGACTAAGGTGGAAAAGTCATTTTAAAAAGCTAGAATATCCTAACTTTTCAAAACTTTTTGGCTTATTGACTTTTCCCACCACATAAGCTGATCCAAACATTTTTTTAAAAACTAGTTTTCAAAAAGTCATAAGGGTGTCCGGAGTGGGGGCGGCAAACCCACCTGGCACCGATCGGCAACCATTGCCGGCTCATTTGCCACATGAGGTTTACCGAAAAAGAGGGAGAGTTCGGTGAGGGAAGACCGATGCAGGGAAGAGAGTATGTGAGAGAGAGAGGGTAGTGTGGGGTGGGGTCCATTTCAATCTCAACCAATCACACTTTTTTCCTTTTAAAAAAAAAAAATAGTTTACCACTTCACCATTGTCTAAACCATTGCCAACACTTTGAGCATAGTTTACCACTTTGACATGACACACTCTCATTGGTTGATTTTTTAGTTTACCACTCTCAAGTGTTTAACTACTCCTAACACCCTAAGTCAATAGCCAAACATGCCCTAAAATATAATATATTCTCTTCATCTTTAGTAAGATTTGTTCAATTAAAGATCTAATTTGTTCAAATACTAGTCAACTGCATAAGGCGCCACATTGGACCACATCATCTGATGTGCGCATCACTGATCCGCAACACGCGATGCGATCCCATCATTGCATCATGTGATGCGCGCATTTTAAAACCAAGGTTGTAACTGATAATCCGTACCTCATCAGACATAAAAGGAGCAACATCCGGAGCATAAGCAGCCAAAACAGCAGACGCAGTTGCCGGACCAACGCCTTTCAACACCGTCAGCTCCGAAACCGCTTTAGAAACCTCCGGTAACGCTTTAAACGCCTTCTCAGAAGCCGCTTTCACAGTCTCCTCGTCTATAGACGATACAAAATCCAGCAACCTAGGTCTACAATCAATCAATCAACAAGTTCAAACACAAAATCAAAGCACACAATACAATGAATGAAGTTAAGTAAGTAAATAAGTAACCTCCATTTTCCGCGAGTGAGCTTCCATTTCATGAGGTTTGAGAGCTCTGGAGTGGTGATATAGGGGTTAGGGTTTCGTTTGTGGATGATGGATGGTAGTTGTTTGGTATAGAAGTGATCTAGAGATGCGAGATCTGGTTTGTTTAGGGACTGGATTCTGCTATCGTACGCTGATAAAGCTGCCTTCCATTCATTCTCGTCGGAGACCTTCAACTCCATCTCTGCTCAAGGAAGGGGAGGGAGTTTCAAATGAAGAATATTTGGAGGAAAGCTTATTTAGCAAAGCCGCTGTTAATTTACTTAACAAAATGCTCTTAAAATGTAAGAGCATTCACATCCAAGGCATCATACTGTGAGTGTGGGGTTTTTAAAATGTAAAGAGTATAAAAAGTGGTTGTGAGTGGAAGAGAGAGAAAATATTACTGTTCATCTGTATATTTGGGGGGACACTGTTCACCCACTATAATTTTTTAATATATATTGAAAGTGGTTGTGAGTGAAGGAGTGAGAAAAATGTAATATATATTGAAAATGAGAGAGAAAAAGTATTTGTTTTTAGTGGAAATATATTGATATTGGAGTTGTTTTTAGTGGAATGTATGTATATTTTTAGTGGATTGGATGTGAATGCTCTAAAATGACTGAAATGAAGAAAAAAAAACTACTTGAAAAAAAAAATCCATTTTTAACAAGATGTTGTAAAAAATATCTATACTTTCTATAAAAGTAGAAATCCCAATGATATAAGAAAAACTGATGTGTCAGCAGAAGAGGCTGTCCAATAATGCTTTTCTGATGTCATTTCCGATGAGGTGACATCCATAGAGAGAGCATAGTGACATCATAATTCAAAGATCTGTCATCCAAACCACTGCCCCACTTTCCAATTTCAAAGGTCTGGTCCACATTCAATTATGAAACCACTGATGTTCATTCAAAATTCAAACCATTGATGTTTCATTAAAATGGGAGGGTAATTTGAAATTTAAAACTTTATAGGGATATGTAATTTGCATTTAATGTCATCAGAGCTTCAATTCTTCTCTCTCTCAAATATAAACTCAAACTCAAACCCAAATCCAAACTCGATCATAATTTCAAAAACCCATTTCAATCTCTCTGTCTACTCTCTCTCAACTCTCTATTTCTAAAACTGTAGATGCAGAGAAGAGGATGAAGACGACAGAGGCGTTGCATTTAACATCGATTTGAATATTATGCAGACCAACGGTAGTTTAAAAATAGATATTTTTTTTTATTTTTTTCTTTTTATCACAAACTGAAGGTTTGTATGCTAAATGTTCTTCAGGTAGATCTTGCTGGATTTGTTATTTGGTGTTGAAGTCTTGAGTTCGTTAGCCGAGCTTCCGAATGTGATCAAGGTTATAAAATAGATCTCAACTTTATTGATGAAGAGGTAATGTCTGTTTGTGTTTAAAAATAGATGTATATGTGTTTAAAATAAATCAGGTAATTGTTATTTTTTTGGTAATTGTTAATACACTTTGTAATCAGTTCTTCTTCTTCTTCTTCGTGGTTTCTTGAGCTTTGTTACATGTTTTCCAGATTGAAGTTTCTTCAAATCGTCATCTTCTCCAATGCTTTCATCGATTCTTCTCTCGCTAAATCTGGTAACAATCCGTTACCTAATTTCTTTCATGATTCTATGAAATTTGATTGATATGTTTGCAGCTTTTGATTTTGTCTTTGATTTGTTATTGTTTATTCAGGTGCTTGCATTGGCATGTGATATGTTTTCCAGATTGAAGTTTCTTCAAATCGTCACCTTCTCCAATGCTTCCATAGATTCTGATCTGCTAAATCTGGTAACAATCTGTGACCTAATTTCTTTCATGATTCTATGAAATTTGATTGATATGTTTGTAGCTTTTTATTTTATCTTTGATTTGTTATTGTTTATTCAGATGCTTGCATTGGTGTACCATGTGATTACGAGTATATTGATTTTGATATGTTTGTAAAAGGAGAAATCCTAATGACATAAGAAAAGCTGGTGATGTCTGTTTATTGCTTGATTTTTTTCTTTTTATCACAAACTGAAGGTTTGTATGCTAAATGTTCTTCAAGCAGATCTTGCTGGATTTGTTATTTGGTGTGGAAGTCTTGAGTTCGTTGGCCGAACTTCCGAATGTAATCAAGGTTATAAAATGGATCTCAAATTTATTGATGAAGAGGTAATGTCTGTTTGTGCTTAAAAATAGATGTATATGTGTTTAAAATAAATCATGATTCTATGAAATTTGTTTGATATGGTGTAGCTTTTGATTTTGTCTTTGATTTGTTATTGTTTATTCAGATGCTTGCATTTGTGTACCATGTGATTACGAGTAGATTGATTTTCAGTTGGTAAATTGGGATTAAATACTCAACTGGTGGAATGACAGCAAGTCCAGGTTATGCTTCAAGCTGTCTCGATCTCTTTGGAGGCGGATAGCTGGCTTTGGGAGGTCTGAAAAACAGAATCGACAAATTTAGGGAAAATGGGGTTGAAAGATGATAACCTAACAGTTGAGGATCTCATTCTACATCTTCGATAAATTCAATGGTATTCTCAAATAATGCTTCCTAGATTTTTGAAGACCGACAAATGTCTAAAGAAGCATCACTGTGGACATTTGTCGGTCTTTGTCGGTCTTCAAAAATCTAGGAAACATTATTTGAGAATATCATTGAATTTATCGGAGCTGTCTAATGAGATCCTCCACTGTTGGGTTATCATCTTTCAAACCCATTTTCCCTAAATTTATTGATTATGTTTTTCATCAGGGATGTAATGTGATGATTCCTCTCAATTGAATAGACGGGCACTTACTTCCTCTCAAAGGGTTATCGAGTGGTTATAACAGCTGATCATGCTAAGGACTGTTATAACTAACCACTGCTCCTTATAAAGACTGATGGACTTAAAGACTGATTAGACCTATCCACTGTTGAAGACAAAGTTGTTAAAGACAGGCACTTATGTACCTAAGGCCTGATCAACCAAAGGAAAACCACTGCTCAGTAACAGTAGTGGTTCACTATCTACAGCGGAGTCAACATCAGTATTTATGTATCAGTTTTTCTTATGTAACAGTGTTTAGTGTATCGGTGTTTAGATTTTGTTACAGCTTCGATGATGGTTGTTAGATTTATGAAAATGTCTAACAACCAGTAATGGTATATTGATTCGATTAATGGTATGTTATGTAATTGCTACAGTTTGAATATTATTGTTATTATATTATCATCTGTTGATCATGGCCTGTTAAAGCACTGCTGTTAAACATTCTCTGTTGAACTGCATCATCTGTTAGTCCATAGCAGAGGTTCTCTTTGGCAGACCTTTGCTTGAATCGTCTCGGTGTTTATCAGCAGATGTTCATCATGAGGCGTGTGTAAACAGATGTTTGAAATCCTCTGTTGAACTGCATCATCTGTGGAATGATCAGCAGATGTTATGTTTGGCAGACCTTTGTTTCAACAACAGATGTTAGCTTTATGATGTTTTTGTATTCATATTCAGCATCAAAGGTTGTTTTATCAGCAGAGGTTATTTGCTATAACAGTCTTTGTGTTTATCAGCAGAGTTTAGCTGAATAGAGGTTGAGTGCATAAATTTGTTTGTAGTCAGAGGTTTGTATCAGAGAGGTTATGACAATGATCACCCATAAATTTGTTGAAGCCTTTTAAGTGTCGATGACTGCCCATAAATTTGTTGAAGCCTTTTAAGAAAAGTCGTTTAAGTAACAACAGATGTTAGCTTTATGATGCTTTTGTATTGCAGCAGAGGTTGTGTTTATCAGCAGAGGTTATTTGCTATAACAGTCTTTGCTATAGCAGTCCTTGTGTTTATCAGCAGAGCTTTATGATGCTTTTGTATTCATATTCAAGTTGTAATGTATCATGAAGAGACAATTAAAATATGTGAAGAATGTACAACAAAGGTTTAAGTTAATATAAATAACAAGATAAGCATACATGATTATAATTTAAATATTCGTAAGTCGTAAGTTTTCAAAATATAGAAGTTTGATACATCACCATCCCATAATTTATCTCAAATGAGATAATACCAACAACCACAACTATCTGTAGACTTTCTTTAAGATCAGCTTGGCTTTTTCTTCAGAGTAGACAAATTTGCATCTCATATTTCTGTAGATACCATTGGGCTTCGTGAACTTCTTGGTGAATTGACAAGCCGCGTATCTAAATCCCTTGCCATGCTTCTCCCGTCGAAAGTCAATTACAGTGTCAACTCCATTCAGATTTTCAATTGTCATCTTCAATGTTCTATGAATCCTTGATAAAGACGCTACTTTCACATTCAGACGCTTAAAAATAAATATAAAATACCAATAATTAATAAGAAATACATAATGTATTTAAGTAAAGTAACAAAAAAAAACAGCTTAATTGTAACAAACATTTAACATCCAAAGAATAAGGAATAATATTTTAACAGAATAAACTTACAAAATGTTTACTGCAGTACCATACGAATTGTAAGGGGTATACATCAGGATCAGCTTCATAATCTGAGACAGCGGCATCAAAATCTGCGTCATCTATATCATCGGATGATTCATTCGATACAACATAATCACTATCAGAATCTGTGTCATTGGATTCTTCAACATCCGACTGGTGATGCAGATCCTCGGTGTTTGGAGGAACTTCTAAATTGGGTGAGGAAGTATCGTCTATCGGACTGTCATTGGATTTGGGTGCAACAATCTCACATCCATTCAAATCAAAGGCAGTAAGCAGAAAGATGTAACCCGCTACGTATCTTAAAACAAGTACAATTCCTGTTTGCATACCCATGTAGTGTACAACCTTTTCCTATCCATCGGTTATAAAGTAACAATTCCGAGAAGAGGATCACGTTGAAGTAGTACATCAAAAGAGTCCCACTGATTCACATAGATCTTAAATGCCTCTTTAAGCTTACCAACTCCAATACTGACGTTGACTAACTCCTTGGGTATTAGCTGAACAAAAACATATGAAATCATGAAATCAACAAAGGTACAGTAAAATTAACAACTATATCACTAATTACTATAGTAACATTTAAGTATTGGATTAAAATACCAAAACTTACCAACACGTCCTTACAAACATCAGTAAAACTATGGGAGAATGAATCCATACATCCAAACTTCCTCTCAAACGATATTGATGTGAACATAGAAATCATTGGGAGTTTTGTTGGATAATGATGAACTTTTTCAAAAGGTGTCAGCAGATATGTATATGGTGCAGTTTTTTTTTTTAAATACCAACAGACATCATTCTTTCAATGAAAGGTCAGAGACAACTGAGGACCATCCTTCTTTTAGAGCAAAAGTTCCATTGTGTTTTGAGAATCGGTAATCCCATCTCATACCGTTTACACACTCTATAACGCCAACATTACCAGGAACTTCTTTGAGTAAATGATTGTTTGCAAAGTTTTGTGGTATTATCTGTTGAGTTCAAGTATTTAAGTATTGGCAAGTGTTATATGTGAATTAATTGTTAACAATAAAACTGTAGAAATTGGTTTTAATGTAATAATCTTACCAAGATTTTGGAATTAAGAGAATCCAAATATTTATAAAAAGACATCTTCCAAGATATGATGTTTCTGGTTAAAAATCAAAGAAAAAAAATGAGAAAATGTATTTTATCATATACTTCATTATTTATAAAGACTGTGATAACAAATGTGAACCAACAATGTTTAACATATCTATGTCATTCAGATAACGCATTTAATATTTATCGATTTATCTAGAGTATATCAATAAACAAAGATTCCTCTAAAAACTGTAGAATCTAGTACCATTGTCAATAACTTTTTTTTGCAAGTCTATAAATAAAAGATTTGTCATTTAATCATATTCTTTAATATCAAGTAAGAAAAACAACAAAATATACCTTATCGATTGCTTTCAAGAATCAAAATGTAACACCATATCAAACAAAACTTCAAATCGGAAACATTATAAAAAATAAAATAAAAACTTGTAAAATTAAATTGATATATCATCTAGAACATGCAATACATTGAGAACAGTCTTCATAACAGTTATTAATCATGTGCATATGAAACTAATGTATATACAAATTTTAATAAATATTATTATACCTTGATCGAAGTTGTTGATGATGTCAAAAGTAAGAAGTATTCAAGTGGAGTGATTCAATATTGAAATGGACATCGGTGATTAAAACTTGAAGCACTTTTTATGAGATCAGGCAAATAATTTTGTAAAGGGGATTTGGAGAGTCGTTAAAAAGGTAAAGTATGTTTCTATCTGCCTCTATGTAAAAAGATTAACCACAATTGGAATAATAAATTACATTTTACCGCCATTGAGATAAGGAACTTACATTTTACCCCCTAATAATATAGCTTTCTTTTTCAAATAATTCAAATCATTTTCAAATAATTCAAACCATTTTCAAAATACTTTGAAAGTCTTTTTCTTGAGTGCTCAACAATCTTCTTCATTCAAATATTTGAAATTATGGATACAGATAATAGAATTTCAAGTAAGTATGAACTGTTCTTTAAACCAAGTCAAAGTCAAGTCTGTGCTGAAGCAAGGAAAAAAAGGAAGCGTGTTCCGCAACAAAAGCGAAACAAGAGTGATTTTCATCGTACATCAACATCCGATTATGTTAAAAGGATTCCATTATTAAACACTCCAAGTGGTATGTCTTATAGGTTTGCAAACAAAATTTTACAAGAAATATATATTTATATGTTATCTTTTGGGAATCCTTACACATGTTTCGTATTTTACAAGTTTCAACAACAAATGTTGAGAGAAGGAATGTGTATCATTTTCCTGCTTATGCTACTCCAAATATTAGCAGTAATTTGTTTCACTCATCTACAGAAGTAAAAGGTATACTTACTGCAGATATTTTTTGGTAACAGTCTTCTTCATTCAAGTATTTTAAACTAGGTTAATGCCAGCGTAATACGCGGGTTCAACCAAAACCATATTATTTACTTTGAAATGTAATATTCTGTACAAACTATAACAACCCTAAAGAAAATCGACACCCTCATAAATTTTCCAACACCCTAAAAATATTTAAAATATCCCAATATGTCCTAAAATACCCCCCATACGTGAAAACGGGCACCGAATACCTTTTATATATTTAAAAATCAATTTTAGGGGTTTGTCGCGTGCCGCGTAGACCCCTTAGGGATCTTACGCGGGCCACTAGAGATCAAAACGCGATAAAACCTTGTGCTGACACGTGTCCTACTCGTGTTGAACCTACTAGGTGACCCGGATCACCTACCCCGTTGACCATCTTTGACGCGGGCCGCGTAGCCCTTTGCTATACCTTACGCGGGCCGCGTAAAAGTCGAAGTGAGGCCCTATAAGTAGCATGCATCGGCCTTCAGTTTACGTCGTTCAAATTTCGACTTTCTCACTCAATTTCTTAATAGTAGAAGCTATACTCGGGTATAACACCCCCTAATAACGAAGTTCTGCTCCATTGTAAGTATCATAACCCCTGGATACATATTAAATACTCTGCCCGATTGATCTAGGGTTCCGTAACGGCTGTCGTGGTTCTGCCTGACGTAGTCATTGGAATGCCGTCTCGGGGAAGGTATTACTAATGTTAAAATGGGTTATTATACTAACACATGTGTATTTGTGTAAATTATAGATTGTCACCAGGAAACCCTTACTGAAAATCTAAGACAACAATGTGAGTAGTCTCCTTTTTGTAAACAGTTTTTACAAAACCTTAACTATTTTACAATGCAATTTAGCAGTGATTGAGTCTTTGTAATTCTACGATTACTGCCGGTATGTTGGGGTTTTGTATACAAAATGTGAGACACGTTACCATTGGACGAAGAGTTAGCCAATGTGTAATATGACCCACCAGTCAGGATTGACAGTACTAAATGAGTAATTGGGTAGATATAAACATTATAATCGCTCTCAATACTGTTTAAATCAAAATAATATTTCTTAATTAAACTGGGATTCACTCACCAGTATTTCCCACTGACAAATGTTTTTAAAACGCGTTTCAGGTAACACAATGTGAAAGCCAATTAGAAGCCAGCTGGATAGCACTGAAGGCTTGGAAAAGTGGCTATAAAAGTTACCTAAATAAAGAAGGCGTTTTAATTCAATAAAATGGGATTTATCTCTATAAATCAGTTTGTAATGAAAACTTGGGTTTTATCCTAATGTGTTTATTTCTATAAAATGTGGTGTTTTACTCTGATAAAATATTTCCTAACTACGATCCTGATGTAAATTCCACTGCCAAATTAATAAACACCGATACCACCGATACTGAGTTCGCGGCCGCCCGTTCCCGGGACAGATAGGGGGCGGGGGTTGCGACAGAAGGTGGTATCGGAGCTAAGCCACTGATTCAGCCACAGAAGCGTTCTGCTGACATCAAAAATTTAAATTGTTAGGAAATAAATTACGGGAATACGTGCATAATTGTATTTCTTGTTATGTGTTATTTGACTATTTGTTAGTTTACAGTATGAGCGACCAAGGACCATCTGACGTGTACCGTCAATTGTCTGGTTTGCCTAGAAGCGAAGGTGCCTCTTCTCAGCCTGCCCTCTCAGGGTACTCTGCTGATACGGAAGAAGGAATATTCGTGTTTAAAGCTCAGTCCGAGGAGCCATTCCCTCAGAAAAAAGAGAGGATGGTTCAGTCGATGGGCACATGAGCGTAGGAAGCGTATGAAAAAGTTACAAGACCAGAGAACACTAGCAGCAGCTAAAAGAGAAACCGATGCTTATGCCCAGGAAATGATTAATAGGGGTATATCCAACATCCACATCCTAGCAACCAATGCAGCTGACCCTAACCTGGAACAAATGATAGCACCCCAACCACAACCACCAATTCCTGACCAACCGATGGAGATAGAAAACCCTGAAAATCAAGTAGAAATGCATGATTTCAACCCGGAGGAAATACCTGGGGTACCAGCACCAAATCCCTTAGACCCAAATTATGACCCCTGGTGGGATGACGTTAGGGACTATGTGCAACATTACCCGATACACGAAGACATACCTATGCCAAACCTAGGAGCCTACCCAGGGTTGGACCCTCTAGATCCCTATTATGATAATGATGTATTCATTAGAGAGATTCTAGAAAATCCTTACCCATACCAGGCCCCTATACCTCCACACCAGGAATCCGCACCCCAGATTCTGAACCCAGTCCTAGAACCTGCACCCCCAATGAGTGCAGACAATGTACAAGAACTTAGGACATTTGGTGAGGAAATTTTAGAGAGTAGTGAAAGAATGCGACAGGTGGGAGAGCGACTCGTCTGGAAATATGACGAGCGTAATATGGATTTCTGGATGAATCCATATCCATGAATGTGATGGTGGGAACGGTAGTAATAATAATATTTATAATAAAATAATATAATATGTGTGTATGTGTATGAAAAAAAAACTACGGATGCCTATTACTAGTAGTGTAACTTTAAATTCCAGTCGGTATTGTAATTTTAATCTTAGTACTAGTGTGTAATAGATGCATATTATATGAATATAGTAAAGTCACAATGATCAACGCTTTTGACCAAAGTGCGTGTCATGTGATTGACTATATTAAATAGTATTTTGTGATATTAATACGTGGTAACTGATTAAAATTCAGATGGCCGACAAAGGAAATCAAGAAAATCTGAATAACGATAACCAGAGTAATATTAACTTGGTTAATGAGAATCCGAGCAACAATAACTATGGAAACCAAATGGATAATAGTGCCATCAAATACATAGTGGCACAAGGAATTATAGATGCAATGCCATACATTCTTCAAACTGTTAAGGATGCGGAAAATAAAAGTAAGCATAGCAGTAAGAGACCAACTGAACCAGAACACAGCGTGAACAATGGACCTGTACTTCAAGTGCCCATTCCCAAAAGAAGAAGAACCATGTCTTATGGTTGTTCTTATAAAGAATTCTGTTCCTGCAAACCAATAGAATTCTTGGGCAATGAAGGACCCATTGCAACTCTGCGCTGGATAGAAAAGACTGAGGCTGTTCTGAAAATAAGCAAGTGTGCTGAAGAAGACAAGATAATGTTTGCTTATAATTTATTTAAAAACTCAGCCTTAGAATGGTGGAACACTATCCTCCAGTCAAGAGGAAGTAATAAGGTATACAACATGGAATGGGAGGAATTTAAGAATATGGTAGAAAGGAAATTCTACCCTCCCAATGAAAAGGAACAGATAGCAAATAAGTTTTTGAACCTTAGGATGACCGGAGTAGATAGTAAGGGTTATACTACTACATTATTTGAATATGCTAGAATAGTACCAACCCTTGCATCACCCGAACCAGTATTAATCTCCCGTTATATCTGGGGATTAATTGGAGAAATTAGACATGTAGTCAAGGCAGCTAGACCTCAAACTATAGAAGAAGCTGTAGAACTAGCAAATACCTTGACAGATGAATTAATCCGTACTAGAGAAGAAGATCAGAGAAGAAATCTAGCTCAAAGATTTACCCAGGAATTCCGATCTGGAAATTCCAACCATGGGAAAAATGTAGGTTCCACATCTGCACCTTATTGCAAGTATTGCAAAAGGAAGCATTCTGGAAGATGCTCCATATATTGCAATTTCTGTAAAATATCAGGACACAAGGAAGAAGACTGCAGGAGAAAAGCCAACAACAGGATATGCTACCATTGTGGGGAACAAGGTCATATCAAGCCAAACTGTCCGAAATTAGCTCCAGCTACAAACAACAAGAACACTAAAAATACTAGAGCATTTGTTCTGACAGCAGATGAAGCCAAAATGATTCCAGATGTCATAGCCGGTACGTTTTTAGTTAATGATGTTTTTGCTAATGTATTATTTGACTCTGGTGCAAACCAAAGTTTTATTAATACTTTATTTTGCAAACTTCTAAATCAGTCATTAACTAAACTACCACAAGAATGTCTAGTAGAGACAGCAAATGGAGAAACGATTAGGATTTCTGAAATCTTGCGTGGAGCAAGAATAGAATTTTTAAATCAAAAGTTTATTGCAAACCTTTACCCAATGAATTTAGCAGGATTTGATATCGTATTAGGAATGGATTGGTTAATAGCCAATAAAGCCAGTATTTTATGTGATCAAAAGTCAATCCAAGTAAATTCACCAAAAGGTGAAAAGATCATAATTAAAGGAGATAAACCATCTAGATCCACGAAATTCATCTCTGTGATGAAAACTGCAAGCTATATAAGAAAAAGGGTCTATAGTGTATTTGATTTCTATAATCACTAACACTAAAGGAAAAGAACTAAAAGACATTCCAGTAGTGTCTCAGTTTTCAGATGTATTTCTAGAAGAATTAACAGGACTACCGCCAGACAGAGAAGTCGAATTCAGAATACCAGGAACAGCACCAATTGCCAAAGCACCTTACCGTTTGGCGCCCGCAGAAATGCAGGAATTAAAGAAACAGTTAGACGAATTGTTGGAGAAAGGATTCATACAGCCAAGCTCATCGCCATGGGGAGCACCAATTCTATTCGTTAAAAAGAAGGACGGATCAATGCGTATGTGCATTGACTACCATGAATTGAACAAAGTCACAATTAAAAATCAGTACCCATTACCGAGAATCGATGATCTATTCGATCAATTGCAAGGAGCTCGATTTTTCTCTAAAATCGATTTAAGGTCAGGATATCATCAATTAAAGGTACAAAAAGAGGACATTCCTAAGACCGCCTTCAGAACGAGGTATGGTCATTATGAATTTACTGTCATGCCATTTGGTTTAACCAATGCCCCAGCCGTATTTATGGACATGATGAACCGAATATGTAAGCCCTATTTGGATAAATTCATAATTGTTTTTATCAGGGCCGGCTCAAAATTTTCTAAATTTTTCTAGGCCCAAAGCGGATAGTAAAATTGAGGCCCTTTTTGTAAATGAAAAAAATTGCTATGGATCCTATTATTCATATATCATCTTTGTATACGCATAATTATAGATCATAAACTTCAATGTTAACAGTCTCAAAGCCAAAATTACCAACATATAATATATTTTGTTAGAATTTGAGGCCCTAGGAAAATGGAGGCCTAAAGCTCTTGCTTTATTTTACTCCCCCTTGAGCCGGCCCTGGTTTTTATTGATGATATTCTCATTTATTCTAAAAGTAAGGAAGATCATGCAAAGCAATTGCACGCCCTTTTAAGTCTATTAAGAAAGGAAAAACTTTATGCTAAATTTTTAAAGTGCGAGTTTTGGTTAGAACATGTACAGTTTCTTGGACACTTAGTCAATCATGAAAGAATTCAGGTGGATCCCACCAAGATCGAGGAAATAACCAAATGGAAGACCCCTGAGTCACCAACCGAGGTTAGAAGTTTCTTAGGATTGGCTGGTTATTATAGAAGGTTCATTTGAGATTTCTCTAGAATAGTCATTCCTTTAACTAAGTTAACCTGTAAATCCATTAAGTTTGCATGGGGACCAAAACAAGAAGAATCATTTAGAATTCTTAAGCAAAAACTAACCCATACACCCATACTAGCATTACCAGAAGGAACTGAAGACTTTGTAGTCTACTGTGACGCTTCCAAACTAGGTTATGGATGTGTATTAATGCAACGATAAAAGGTTATAGCTTATGCATCTAGGCAACTTAAGAATCATGAAGAGAATTATTCAACCCATGATCTAGAATTAGGAGCTATAATTTTTGCCCTTAAGATTTGGAGACATTACCTTTATGGTAGTAAGTTTACCATATTCACTGATCATAAAAGTTTAAGGTATGTTTTCGGGCAAAAGGAGTTGAATATGAGACAAAGACTCTGGATGGAAATGCTTAGTGATTATGATTGTGATATCCAGTATCATGCAGGAAAGGCAAATGTAGTTGCTGATGCTTTAAGCCGAAAGTATCATGAAAAGCCAAAAAGGGTACGTTTTCTTAAGTTAAATCTAAAAGTAGATTTAAATGAGCAAATTAGAAAAGCACAAGAATCAGTAATCAAGGATGATACTGAAAAACTAAAAGGTATGATTAAGGAATTAGAACAAGGAACAGATGGAATTTGGAGATTCTATAAAAAGAGAATGTGGATACCTAAATTAGGAAACCTACGACATTGTATATCAGAGGAAGCCCATAAGTCTAAATATACGATGCATCCAGGAAGTGATAAAATGTACCAGGATTTAAGAAAGAATTTTTGGTGGATAGGAATGAAAAAGGATATAGCAGCCTATGTTTCTAAATGTTTAACCTGTTCACAAGTTAAAGCTGAACACCAAAAACCTTCAGGTTTGTTACAGCAGCTAGAAATGCCAGTGTGGAAATGGGAAATGATAACAATGGATTTTGTTACCAAATTACCCAAAACAAGGAAAGGTAATGATACAATCTGGGTGATTGTAGATAGACTAACCAAGTCAGCTCATTTCTTACCAATGAAGGAAACTTTCAATATGGAACAATTAGCTAAATTATATGTAAATGAAATAGTTTCATTACATGGAATTCCTTTATCAATTGTTTCTGATAGGGATAGCCGTTTTACCTCTCATTTTTGGTCAAGTTTCCAAAAAGCAAAGGGAACCAAGTTAAATCTAAGCACATCTTATCATCCTCAAACAGACGGGCAAAGCGAAAGGACAATTCAGACAATGGAAGACATGCTTAGAGCTTGTGTAATTGATTTTGGAGGTAATTGGGATGATCAATTATCTTTAATAGAATTTCTTATAATAATAGTTATCACACAAGTATCAATGCTGTACCATTCGAAGCACTTTATGGACGAAAGTGCCGAACCCCAGTCTGTTGGGCAGAAATTGGGGAAAAGCAACTATCTAGACCTGAGATAGTGCAAGAAAAAACCGACAAGATTATTCAAGTCAAGGAACGACTGAAAGCAGCATGTGATCGACAAAAGAGCTATGCTGATAACCGACGCAAACCATTGGAATTTCAAGTAAAAAATAAAGTATTGTTAAAAGTCTCTCCTTGGAAAGGAGTAGTAAGATTTATTAAACGAGGGAAGCTAAGTCCCAGGTATATTGGACCTTTTGAGATTATTAGAAGAATAGGACCTGTAGCCTATCAGCTACAACTGTCAGAGGAAATGGCAGGAATACATGATGTATTTCATGTATCTAATCTCAAGAAATGTATAGCCAATGAATCACTTGTAATACCTCTAAAGGATATAGAGGTAAATGAACAACTCAAGTTTGTAGAAAGGCCTCTACAGATTGAAGACAGGAAAGTCAAGAATCTCAAACACAAGAGATTAGTTCTGGTCAAAGTGAAGTGGGACTCCAAAAGAGGACCTGAGTACACATGGGAGCTTGAATCGGAAATGCAAAAGAAATATCCACACTTATTCTAGTAGACCTCAAGGACGAGCTCTAAAACAAGGTGGGGAGGATATAACAACCCTAAAGAAAACCGACACCCTCATAAATTTTCCAACATCCTAAAAATATTTAAAATATCCCAATATGTCCTAAAATACC
Organism: Helianthus tuberosus; assembly: GCA_030545235.1. NCBI lineage: Eukaryota > Viridiplantae > Streptophyta > Magnoliopsida > Asterales > Asteraceae > Helianthus > Helianthus tuberosus. Next base: position 98,675,123 of record CM060397.1, read on the forward strand.
CCCCCATACGTGAAAACGGGCCCCGAATATCTTTTATATATTTAAAAATAATTAAAAATCAATTTTTGGGGTTTGTCGCGGGCCACATAGACCCCATAGGGATCTTACACGGGCCGCTAGAGATTAAAACGTGGCAAAACCTTGTGCTGACACGTGTCCGACTCGTGTTGAACCTACTAGGTGACCCGGATCACCTACGCCGTTGACCATCTTTGACGCGGGCCGCGTAGCCCTTTGCTATACCTTACACGGGTCGCGTAAAAGTCGAAGTGAGGCCCTATAAGTAGCATGCATCGGCCTTCAGTTTACGTCGTTCAAATTTTGACTTTCTCACTCAATTTCTTAATAGTAGAAGCTATACTCGGGTATAATACCCCCTAATAACGAAGTTCTACTCCGTTGTAAGTATCATAACCCCTGGATACGTATTAGATACTCTGCCCGATTGATCTAGGGTTCCGTAACGGCTTTCGTGGTTCTGCCCGACGTAGTCGTTGGAATGCCGTCTCGGGGAGGGTATTACTAATGTTAAAATGGGTTATTATACTAACGCGTATGCATTTGTGTAAATTATAGATTGTCACCAGGAAACCCTTACTGAAAATCTAAGACAGCAATGTGAGTAATCTCCTTTTTGTAAACAGTTTTTACAAAACCTTAACTATTTTACAATGCAATTTAGCAGTGATTGAGTCTTTGTGATTCAATATTGAAATGGACATCGGTGATTAAAACTTGAAGCACTTTTTATGAGATCAGACAAACAATTTTGTAAAGGAGATTTAGAGAGTCGTTAAAAAGGTAAAGTATGTTTCTATCTGCCTCTATGTAAAAAGATAAACCACCATTGGAATAATAAATTACATTTTATCGCCATTGAGATAAGGAACTTACATTTTACCCCCTAATAATATAGCTTTCTTTTTCAAATAATTCAAATCATTTTCAAATAATTCAAACCATTTTCAAAATACTTTGAAAGTCTTTTTCTTGAGTGCTCAACAATCTTCTTCATTCAAATATTTGAAATTATGGATACAGATAATAGAATTTCAAGTAAGTATGAACTGTTCTTTCAACCAAGTCAAACTCAAGTCTGTGCTGAAGCAAGGAAAAAAAGGAAGCGTGTTCCGCAACAAAAGCGAAACAAGAGTGGTTTTCATTGTACATCAACATCCGATTCTGTTAAAAGGATTCCATTATTAAACACTCCAAGTGGTATGTCTTATAGGTTTGCAAACAAAATTTTACAAGAAATATATATTTATATGTTATCTTTTGGGAATCCTTACACATGTTTCGTATTTTACAAGTTTCAACAACCAATGTTGAGAGAAGGAATGTGTATCATTTTCCTGCTTATGCTACTCCAAATATTAGCAGTAATTTGTTTCACTCATCTACAGAAGTAAAAGGTATACTTACTGCAGATATTTTTTGGTAACAGTCTTCTTCATTCAAGTATTTTAAACTAGGTTAATGCCCGCGTAATACGCGGGTTCAACCAAAACCATTTTATTTACTTTGAAATGTAATATTCTGTACAAACTATAACAACCCTAAAGAAAACCGACACCCTCATAAATTTTCCAACACCCTAAAAATATTTAAAATATCCCAATATGTCCTAAAATACCCCCCCATACGTGAAAACGGGCACCAAATACCTTTTATATATTTAAAAATCAATTTTTGGGGTTTATCGCGGGCCGCGTAGACCCCTTAGGGATCTTATGCGGGCCGCTAGAGATTAAAACGCGGCAAAACCTTGTGCTGACACGTGTCCGACTCGTGTTGAACCTACTAGGTGACCCGGATCACCTACGCCGTTCACCATCTTTGATGCGGGCCGCGTAGCCCTTTGCTATACCTTACGCGGGCCGCGTAAAAGTCGAAGTGAGGCCCTATAAGTAGCATGCATCGGCCTTCAGTTTACGTCGTTCAAACTTCGACTTTCTCACTCAATTTCTTAATAGTAGAAGCTATACTCGGGTATAATACCCCCTAATAACGAAGTTCTGCTCCGTTGTAAGTATCATAACCCCTGAATACGTATTAGATACTCTGCCCGATTGATCTAGGGTTCCGTAACGGCTGTCGTGGTTCTGCCCGACGTAGTCGTTGGAATGCCGTCTCGGGGAGGGTATTACTAATGTTAAAATGAGTTATTATACTACCAGATGTGCATTTGTGTAAATTATAGATTGTCACCAGGAAACCCTTACTGAAAATCTAAGACAGCAATGTGAGTAATCTCCTTTTTGTAAACAATTTTTACAAAACCTTAACTATTTTACAATGCAATTTAGTAGTGATTGAGTCTTTGTAATTCTACGATTACTGCCGGTATGTTGGGGTTTTGTATACAAAATGTGAGACACGTTACCATTGGACGAAGAGTTAGCCAATGTGTAATATGACCCACCAGTCAGGATTGACAGTACTGAAAGAGTAATTGGGTAGATATAAACATTGTAATCGCTCTCAATACTGTTTAAATCAAAATAATATTTCTTGATTAAACTGGGATTCACTTACCAGTATTTCCCACTGACAAATGTTTTTAAAACGCGTTTCAGGTAACACAATGTGAAAGCCAATTAGAAGCCAGCTGGATAGCACTGAAGGCTTGGAAAAGTGGCTATAAAAGTTACCTAAATAAAGAAGACGTTTTAATTCAATCAAATGGGATTTATCTCTATAAATCAGTTTGTAATGAAAACTTGGGTTTTATCCCAATGTGTTTATTTCTATAAAATGTGGTGTTTTACTCTGATAAAATATTTCCTAACTATGATCCTGATGTAAATTCTGTTGCCAAATTAATAAACACTGATACCACCGACACTGAGTTCGCGGCCGCTCATTCCCAGGACAGATATGGGGCGGGGGTTGCGACACAAACACATACATTGGAAGAAACAAACAGAAAACTATTAAATCCCGGAAAAAACTTCCTTGTAGACTACATCAACTGGGTTCCGATTTGTCACCGTTCTATAAGAACACCCCAGGAAAGAATGAAAAAAATTGGTTGCTTAACAAACGGATACAGGTCACCGCTAGAAAGATCCTTAGGAAGAAGTGGCATGATATTATCACAATATTGTAGCATCTTGTCATTCAAAGCCCGACATATATAAATAGTCAGTATTGATAATTTAAGAATTATTTAACGACTGAAATAAAACTTACATATAATTTTAGAATTATACATTCACTCATGAGTAAAAACCGGTTTCTAATTGTTGTAAGACAACTACATTTCCAAATTGATAACATCTTTGAGAAAAAAAGTCAAATCATAAGCAAACCAAATCTAATTTCTAAGAATATTTCGAACAAATCCATTACAATTCCTTCTTGACCAAACATGGCTACACTTCCAAGGGTCAAATATTGAGCATGCTCAACCTGGAAAAAAAAGGAGGTAGTAGTCCAAAAAAATATCTATAAACTATCATTACTCACATGAAAAAAATCTACATTCATATACCCACAAACTCCAATCCTTCTTTGCCCTTAATGGAAATAAATCATTTATTGATGTTTGAATATGTGATGATATTCCTTTACCCACAAAAACCCGAACAACCCGACCCGAATAACCCAAAACTTGAAAGCCGAATAAAAACCCGAACATTGGTTGCCTTTTTTATAGATGCGATCTGATTTGGAGTGTTTTGTATTTGAAACATTAAGTTTTGAGATTTTTGAATATTATCATACCATTTTGTTAAATGATGTTTGAATATATGATGATATTTTCTAAAAAAAAACATTCTTTTTTTCAATTTACATCTAAACTCGAAAACCGATCAACCCGACCCGAACTAACCCGAACTAACCCGCACTTTAAATGGGTTGGTTATCGGGTCATTTTTTCCTAACCAAAAACCCAAACAACCTGACCCAAAAAACCAGAAACCCAATTTCACAAATTTCATTTTTATAAAATTTGGCTAAACCATTTTGAACAACTTGATTCCTCTTTTGATTATAAATTGATAGAGACATTACTTGAAACAAACTTATATATGGTAAAAAGGAACTTATGATGTAAAACACCTAATTCATGCAATCTCAATTTGCTTAATATATCAAGTGTAACAAAAGTCTCATATTACCATGTTAATCTAGTTTTAATCTATCTAATTTACTAAAAAATTGCAATAGATATATAGAAACACTAAACATAAATTGAAAACTAAAATCAACATTACCTTGAGGCTTGAACTCTGGAAGTTGGAACCGTTAATATCAACCAACACCTGAATTGTTAGAAGCTAGGAGCCTAATTTATATCAACAGAAGCATATAACTTGGAAATTGAAATCGACAAACCAAGAAACGTGAGAGATAACAGGATAATGATAACCTTTTGTGAATCGTAGACTCGTGCTTGTTCTAAAACAATAGTGCCCAACGTTAACAAAAATAAGAATTGTAGCATTAAAACGAAAATGAAAGAAAAAGATACCTCAACTGGTTGAGAATGGCTAATGTCAAAGATAGTAAGCTCACCATTGCTCAGGGATGTATATGCAGTCTGAAATAGGAACCCATTTGACATGTTTCACTCTTTGTTAAAAAAAGCTATTTCAGTTGTAAAAAAGGTATAAACCAAACTGGCCTTTTCATTTTGCATTTGCGAACAGTTAAAAATTTTAGATTCATAGTGATTGAAGTTTGATGCTCAACCAATATTAATTAAAAAAAAAGACTTATCGTTTTAGATTGAACTGAAGGTGATTCTTTGAGATCAAATGGATTTGATGACTTTGATGAATGTACAAAAGTTGGCACATGCTGCTACAATAAAAAAACACAAATAAGAATATGTTAGCCCCATGCAAATAACTAGTATTATTACAGAAAAGCAACATTACATTTGTTCGTCAGATATGCATTTTTTTATAAAGCATGGATGCAAGGCGGTCGAAAACGCTTTAGGTTCTCGAGACACTGCTTCTTACACACGTGGGTGAAAATTAAGATGTGGAGGAGGCGGAAATGTAAAAACGGCTAAAAGGATAAAGTGCTAATGAATGGTTTACTTGATGAAGCAGACTGATATGTAGAAATGATGAACCTAAGGCTGGAGTTTTGACCCATTTGTTGAATGTGTCGAATTGAACAGTGATTTTCCCTGCGAATCACATCAGAGCCTCAATAATTAACTACCTAATTAATTACCAATTGCTGTGACTATAATCTAACCTTGCGTATTAATGATTTCCCGAAGGCTTTACACCCATTTCTGCCACTCGGATTTCCTTCTTCAAGTGCACCTAAAAGTTCACGACTGTCGTATGCAGCTATCAAGCTCTCTGCAACCCCAGGAAGACCGTCTTCTAAAATTTCTCTACCTTCAGGACTGCCAACGTCATAATTTGTTAGTTAAGTTTTGGATGGGTTTTCTTTTTAACCTACACTTACATATCTCTACTGGGAACCAGATGGCATGGTTTATTTGTTCTTTTTTTTTTGGTTTGTTACCTGAAAACTTCCCACATTCAAATCAAGAGTAAATTGGCTTTAAAAGTCAGCAAGTAACCTTGATAGAGTAGCATGGAGAGGATAAGATAGCAAGTCTAAAAGTAACTTTACAACATCTTTTATCAAGTCCATCCCGCCCTCCAAAAGCTTAAAGGCATCCTGTATACAACATTAAAAATGAACCGGTAAAGTGCATGATATAACAATTTAGGAAGTTTCAACCTTTAAGCATTTGAAAACACTTGCAACAGCTTTCGACATGTTTGGCTTGTTCAACCCATTTGGCCAGTTTTGTTTTTTAAACCCGCTGAAGATAACACAAAATCCGAATCAACCAATTTTTCGGTAAATGGTTCAAAAGGACCATCTCTACAAGTATGTATGGAGATGCATACACATGATGATTCAGTAGTTCTGTCAATTGAAACAGAATGGAGAGAGTATTTGGGAACATAAGTCTTACTTGTATGAAAACCCCTTCTGATTCATTGAGGATGCCAGCGCTCCTACATTGCTCACTAACGGACTTTAACAACCCCTCTGTGGAAAGAGCTTTCAAATCCATATTACTTGAGTCAGTTTGTATCACAAAGTCATATTACTTCCATTAAAATTGTCACATTAATAATTAGTGTTCCAAAATTATGATGTTTATAGTAATAGCCGTAGCAACATGAAGTTTTAGTTAATAAGTTATTATCTTGGTAATAACTACAAAAATATAATAGCAATAATAATGTTTGTATTAGGAGAATACATGAAACAAAACAATTACACAAGATAAACATGAAAGAATCAGCCAAGTAAGACACTGGCTGATGACAGTGCACACCAAAACGCCTCAATAAGAACTCCCAAGTGTTGATGATTAAACTCCTAGGGAAAGGACTGAACCCAATAAATGGCTAACATAGCCCACACTCTCAGCTGTTGAAAACATATTTTCTCATTTTCTCAAATTCGAATATAATAAAACCCGGGTGCCCCGATGAAGTGGCTAAACATAGCCCAGGCTTCCATTGCACTCTTAGCTATTGAAAACAGGTCTCGCTATTCCTCTGCTTTTTTTCTTATCTAATACTGGTTTATCAAGAGAACTGGGCTATTGTACCTTAAGACCCAATTGTTTTTACACCAATATCTCACTCGCTCAGTCATAGCCTAATAAAAACTCTAAACACACTCAATAAATATGCACCACCCCTGTAGAATTATCTGATCATGTTGAATTCAGTTACTAAAAAAGGAATTACCTTAAGAAGTTGTATCTGGCGTTGAAGTACCATGACATCTCCTTAGGCATCTTCATTTACCACAGCCTTGGTGATGACAAAACAATATACAAAAATTCAAACTAAGATGAATAAATGTGCAAATTTAATCACTTTACAAAATACTATAAATCGCTTACATTGTTTTGAATAAGTTTTGCATGCTGCACCAGCTTTAGAGTGTTTAACGTTTCAGTAGCATAACTGAAAAAGAAAAGTTGATGATTTGTCCTTAAAATCTAAATATATAAAAAAGCTAGTTAAAGGGTCTCAACGCAAATAAAAACTTAAGAGATATGAACATACCATATAAAGGGTCGAAATTGTCTTCTTCAATCATCTTATTCAATTCTAATGTCTCAGAAAATCCACCTCCACCGCCCAAAACTCCATCTTTGACAACATTTTCACAAACACCTGGCATGCAAATGGTTTCAGAGGATTAAACGAACTGGTTAGATTATTGGACTTCTGGTGTTGTATTAATGTCAAACTTTTGCCAAGCATGGTGCTTTAACATTCATGGTTTTAAAACTGAAAGTTAGTACATGTGGTACTGGTTTTCATGATAGATTTTGAACAGATGAGATTATACCAGATTGTACAAACAAAAACAATTCTAACGTTAGTTGAAAGTTATTCTATTTGACTTTTCAATAGAACACAACCCTTGGTCCTTTTTTTAAACTCATGGAACAGTAAGCAGACAAACTCAAATGCTAGTGAGTTTCGGATATATTTAATCAGTTTCTAGCATAATTGTGACATAATAGTTTTTTTAAGGTTAATACTTACACTTCAGATGATAATACGAGAAACTGAAATGAGCAGCAAGAGCTGAGTTGTAGAAGAGACAATCGCTCTTTTACACACAAAAAAAACACGATTTCCTCTATTCATGTACAGGCTCTTCTTTACCTGCAAAATTAAATGACGACATGGAACCAAACCCTTGCATCAGTTGTAATGAAACGAATCAACAACAAAAAATAAAAAATATGAAAATCAAAGCAGAAATAATGAAACAATATCAAATCGTGGATTAAAACCCTAACAAATCGAAGCATACATGAATCGATCATCAAATCCTAGACTAAAACTCTAACGACTCAAAGCATTCGAATAATAGATCATGAAATCGTCAAATTAGACAGTACCGTAGAGTTAGAGTCTTCTTGATTGTTGATCGAAAGTATTGGATGTTGTTCATGTTCGCCAGAGAAAAGTGAGAGAGACTGAATTAGGGTTATGAGGAGGAAGATTGCATCTTGAAATCGTGAGAAGCCTATTCGGCGATTAGGGTTTTCATGTAGAAGAGGAACGATTATGAGAGAATGAGAGAGGGTATAGAAGAAGCGTATTAGAAAAGCTTCTCCAATCCTTGATGTAGAGCTATGCCACATGTATGCTGATGTGTCAGCTTATTTGTCATCAACCATAGGGTGACAAGTGTCCCCCAAGGTTTCATTTATTATAGATATAGATTATGGATACAGATAACACAATTTCAAGTAAGTATGAAGTTGACCTTCAAGCAAGTCAACGTCAAAGCTGTGCTAAAGAAAGAGAAAAAAGGAAGTATGTTCTTCAACAAAAGAGAAACAACAGAGGTTGTCATCCTACATCAACATCTGATTCTGTTGAAAGGATTCCGTTTTCAAATACTTCAAGTGGTATGTGTTATAGTTTTACAAACAAAATTTAAAAGAAATATGTATGTATATGTTATATTTTTGGAATCCTTACATATGTTCTATTTTACAAGTTTCAACCACCAATGTTGAAAGAAGGAATGTGTATCATCTTCCTGCTTATGCTACTCCAAATATTAGTAGTAATTTGTTTCACTCATCTACACAAGTAAAAGGTATACTTACTGCAGATATTTTTTTGGTAATTTCAAATAATTTTCACAATACTTTCAAAGTTCTTTTATCGAGTGGTCAACAATCTTTTTCATTCAAGTATTTTAAAATATGGATACAGATAACACAATTTCAAGTAAGTATGAAGTTGACCTTCAAGCAATTCAACGTCAAATGTGTGCTGAAGAAAGAGAAAAAAAGGAAGTATGTTCTTCAACAAAAGAGAAACAACAGAGGTTGTCATCCTGCATCAACATCTGATTCTGTTGAAAGGATTCCATTTTCAAATACTTCAAGTGGTATGTGTTATAGTTTTGCAAACAAAATTTAAAAGAAATATGTATATATATGTTATGTTTTTGGAATCCTTACATATGTTCTATTTTACAAGCTTCAACCAACAATGTCGAAAGAAGAATGTGTATCACCTTCCTACTTATGTTATTCCAGATATTAGTAGTTATGTGTGTCACTCATCTACAAATGAAAAAGGTAAAGTTACTGGAGATATTTTTTTCTAATTTAATTATGAATTGTAGTTTTGTTTGTTTATTTTATATACTTTTGTCTTATAAGATTCATCAAGAAAAATCTCATCAAGGAATGTCCATCACACTCCTTTTGGAAGTACTAAGCAAATATCCAATTTTGTTGAGAGGACTCCATTATCAGATATTACAAATTGTATGTTTTAAATTTTTGGAAACAAAATATTTGTTTAATCTTAGGTTTTATGAATTGTTATATATATATATATATATATATATATATATATATATATATATCTTACTTTACAAGCTTCAATATAGGTGGAATATCTAAAATTGAATTACAAATGAGTGATGAGATGTTACCAGATTCTGTGGTTAAGAAGATTCATGGAATTTCTAAAGGTATAAGATACGAATGTAAATTCCTGTTAAGTTTTCAATATGTAGATAACTTATATTGACTTATAAATTTTCTAAGTCTGTATATTATATTGATCATGGAGATGCGATCTTTGTGTGTTCTAAATGTGATGCAATGTGATGGGAAGATGAAATGCTTAGGGGAAATAAAAAACATAAGAAAACATCATATTCTCTTTGTTGTTCAAATGGAGATGTTGAGCTACCACGACCGCCTACACCTCCTCCATTACTACGACATTTATATAAAAGTCATACCTCATAGTCTCGTAATTTCATGGATAATATTCGAGCATATAACATGATGTTTTCCTTCACATCTCTTGGTGGGAAGGTTGACAAAAGTTATCAGAGAGGTAAAGGTCCTTATGTATTTAGACTACAAGGACAAAATTATCATCGAATGGGTAGTCTACTTCCGGACGATGGGGAAGAACCCAAATTCTCCAAGCTTTACATATATGATTCACAAAACGAAGTTGTAAATCGTCAAAAAGCAGTAAGGTAATTTCTTTATGATAATTGTGGCATTTATGAATATATATTTTGCTTTTCAGTATATTTACATTCATTATCATTTGAAATGAATGTAAATTTTAACATTTTATATTTCTGGCAGTTCTCAGATAGAATGCAAAAGTACAAGAAACAACCAGCTAGATAGTACAACCATAGAGGGTCTTAAAGATATGTTGGATTCTTGCAATCCTCTTGTCCAGTCCTTCAGAATGGTAAGAGATTGTTTTCAAGAAAATGAGTTTCAAGATGTAAGCTTGAAGCTTATTGGAACAAGAGATAAGGATGGAAGAGTTCACAATTTGCCAACAGCATCAGAAATTGCTACGTTAATAAATGGTGATTTTGATGGAGCATTTGATAAACGGGACATTGTTGTTAGAAAGAAGTCTAGTGGTCTTCAAAGAATTAGTGAGCTTTATCCCTCTTACCTTGCTTTACAATATCCACTTATTTTCCCATATGCAGAAGATGGTTATAGAGTTGGTATTAAACATAGAGGGACTGCGATTGATAATGAGGTACTTAGAACCAATCTTACAATTAGAGAATTCTTTTGTTACAAAATTCAAGATAGACAGAATCAGTTTTCATTGTTAATTAATGCGAAAAAACTATTTCAGCAGTTTTTGGTTGATGGACACACGATGATAGAATCTGCCAGGTTGAATTATATAAGGACACAACAACCTAAACTTAGAGCGCAAAGTCTTAAGAACTTGAATGCTACTATTGAAAGTGGAGAGAATAATGCCTCAAGTTGTGGTAAACCTATACTTTTACCTTCATAATTTACTGGTGGTTCTAGATATATGATGCAAAAGTACTTGGATGCTATGGCAATTTGCAAGTCTGTTGGATATCCCGATTTATTCATAACAGTGACTTGTAATCCAAACTGGCCTGAGATTTACAGGTGTTTACACGATAAAGCTCTTAATGCTGAAGACAGGCCGGATATTATCTCTAGATTATTCATGTGTAAATTGGATAATCTTATAAAAGATTTCAAGAAACATAAATTCTTTGGTGATATACAAGCAGGTACCCTTTAGTTATATTTTTTACTTTGAACATCTAATTATATTTATCTAACAGCTCACTGTTCAAAAATTTAAGTTATATATACAGTGGAATTTCAGAAGCGTGGACTCCCACATGCTCACATATGTTTGTTCTTGGGTGCTGAAAGCAAATTTCCAATTGCATCTGATATTGATCGTGTTATTAGTGCTGAGATACCAGATAAAGAAAGAGATCCTGAATTATATGAGCTTGTCAAGAAATTTATGATTCATGGACCATGTGGTACAGACAACCCACTTTGTCCATGTATGGTTCAGCAAAAATGTTGTAAAAAGTTTCCTAAAAAATATGTAGATGAGACTTGTGTTGATTCTGAAGGATATCCTGTCTATCGTCGTCGTCAAACAAGTAATACAGTAGTAAAGAATGGTGTGACACTTGATAATATATTTGTAGTTCCTTACAATGCTCTCCTGCTCAGAAAGTATCAGTGCCACGTTAACGTTGAATGGTGCAACCAGTCAGGTTCTATCAAATATTTGTTTAAATATATTAATAAGGGACCTGATAGAGTCACTGCTTCTGTTTTTCAAGCCAATAGCACCAAGAATGATACGGAACATAATGTAGCTGTAGATGAGATAAAAGCATACCTTGATTGTAGATATATCTCTGCTTGTGAAACTGCTTGGAGAATATTCATGTATGACATACATTATAGATATCCAGCTGTTGAAGTATTACCTTTTCATTGTGAAGATGGTCAGAGTATTGTGTATAACGATCATGATAATTTGTGTGATATTGTTACTGATCTAACTGTGAAAATGACAATGTTTACAGAGTGGATGAATTGTAATAAAGTCGATGAATTTGCCAGGACATTGAGGTATGTTCAGTTTCCGGGATATTATGTATGGAATGCTAAAAATCGCAAATGGAATCAAAGAAAGCATCCATATGGATCAATTGGGAGGATACATTATGTCCCACCAACACTTGGAGATTGTTATTACCTAAGGATTTTACTGAATCATATTAAGGGACCAACTTGTTTTGAAGATATAAAAACAGTTGATGGGCAGGTTTTTCAAACATTTAAAGATGCATGTTTTGCACGGGGGCTGTTGGATGATGATAAAGAATATGTTAATGCTGTCAAAGAAGCGAGCACATGGTCAACTGGAGATTTATTAAGGACCTTTTTTGTAATGTTGTTGCTGTCAAATTCGATATCTCGTCTTGGTGTTTTTTGGTCGGAAACGAAGTCCCTGTTATGTGAAGACATTCTATATCAGCAACGAAAGATAACTGGTATTGCAGGTAATGTGATTATTTTATTAAAGTTATATACAACTACATTAAAATTATGCAATAGCTCTGTTATTGGGAAAAAACTAATACTTCTTTCAACATTTGTTTTAGATTTTGATCTTCAATAAGAAGAACTTGAAAATATCTGTCTATCTGAAATTGAAAAGTTGCTACTTACCAATGGAAGTACAGTGAGAAATTTTGATGATATACCAAGTGTTCCGGACAATTATGTTTCATCGTCGAACAATTGATTGATAATGAAAGAATTATCGTATGACAGACTAGCTCTTCAAAGGGAACATGATGGTTATGTAAAGTATTTAACTGCCGAACAGGAAAGGATATATAAAATTGTTATGGAAGCGATTGAAAAAGGTGATGGAGGTGTGTTTTTTTGTATATGGTTATGGTGGAACTGGAAAGACGTTTCTTTGGAAGACATTCTCAGCTTCATTACGATCAATAGGTGAAGTTGTATTGAATGTTACATCCAGTGGAATTGCTTCACTTTTGCTGGATGGTGGTAGAACTGCTCATTCAAGGTTTGTAATTCCAATCAACATTAATGAGAATTCAATATGTTCGATAGAGCCTAATACTGAGTTAGGTGATTTAATTAAAAGAGCAACATTGATTATTTGGGATGAAGCACCTATGACTCACAAGCATTGTTTCGAGGCTCTTGATAGAACAATGAGAGACATATCACGTTCCAGTCAACCGAACATGCAATCCAAGCCGTTTGGGGGAAGGTCATTCTATTTGGTGGTGATTTTAGACAAATTCTTCCGGTCATCCCTAAAGGTACCAGAACAATGATAGTCAATGCTTCTTTGAATTCTTCTTATATATGGCGGCACTGTCAAGTACTAAAGCTAACTGAGAATATGAGATTAAGAGTTGGTTCTCAGGAAGCAGATTTGAAAGAAATAAAGGAATTTGGAGAATGGATTTTAAAGCTTGGTGATGGTCTGCTTGGTGAAGAAAATGATGGTGAGATTGATATTGAAATACCAGATGATTTACTTATTCATGACCAAGTCAATCCTATTTCTTCTCTCATTTCATTTATATATCCGGACATGAATAAGTTTTTGTGGGATTTAACGTATTTCCAACAAAGAGCGATTCTTGCTCCAACTAATGAAGTAGTGGATTCAATAAATAAAGAGTTGTTAGAGAGTCTGTCCGGTGAAGAAAAGGTTTATTCTAGTTCAGATAGTTTATGCCAATCGGAGGAAGAATCAGAGCTTAATATGGCATTGTTTCCTCCTGATGTGTTAAACAATCTTCGTTTATCTGGTTTAACAAACCATAAATTAGTATTGAAACTTGGTGCTCTGGTGATGTTACTCAGAAACATTGATCAGGCAAATGGTTTGTGTAATGGTACACGTTTACAAGTCACGAAGCTCGGAAAAGTTGTGATTGAAGCAAAAATTATCACAGGGACTAATATAGGTCATTATACTTTGATTTCAAGACTGAAGATGTCACCTTCTGATAAAAGAATACTGATGTGTGCAAAATGCAACATATAAATTACATCAAATGTGGCATAAAACTAACCATTTTTTAGTACTAATGTTGGAAAAAGTGTGTTTTTGTCTTCCTTTTGTATTTTCAAGATTAAAATGAGCTCAAATGAACAAAAGAAGCAAAAAAGCAGCTAAATCTAACATAAATACAAGAAAAGGAATAAACGTGGCATGCCCGACCCCCCGACAGCATCTTCCCAAGCAAAAACAAGAGAACAGAAGGTTGAACACGCCCCATGCTCAATGAGCAAGGGGGCGTGCCCAAGTGTCTGCAGAAAAGACGAAGTTGTAGAAGCTTCTATCACCCACCATGGGGGCGTGCCCAGCAGACACGGGGCCGTGGTCAGCTCTAAGATTCGCAGAATCTGGGGAAATCTTGATAGTACAGATACGCTTCTGCACACGGGGTCGCGCCCAGCGGACACGGGGGCGTGGTCAACTAATGCAGACAAACTGCAATTAATGAAGAAAGAGAAGGAGGGTGGACACGGGGCCGTGCCCGAGCTGCTGTTCAGGCTATAAAGGGTGCTTGGCTCATTTGCAAACCATCCCTTGGCACACCACCTCTCTCACACTTCACCCACACTCCACCACCACCACAACACCATCATCCACCACCATCATCCATCATAGAGTGTGTGAGTCGTCTCGGGATCCAAGATTGATCGTAAGAGTTCTTGACAATCAAAGGCCATGTTTGCCTAAGTCTCTTACATCACTTGGTGAAGAAAAGTGTCTAGTGTAATACTTTTTATTTTTAATCTTTTCGCACTTTTTATTTGGTTATGTATTAATGACTTTAATAACTAGTTTCTTATGTTGAAGGTGATTCTTCCTTATCGTTTGTCCGTGGTGTCTTGGCATTATTTTACTGTCTATATAAAATAAAAGATTTTCACCATTCATATTTCCACGGTCTATATGGAGGTATGTTGGCTACCTGGTCGGGGGTTAAGGGAACGGTTTGGTAAGAGTCTTGCCTTGTTCAGTGTATAGATCCTGCAAGGACCTGGGTCAAATTTAGTAGGACCTCCTTCAATACCCACCGGTATTGGATGGCGGGGGTCCAAACTCTTTGATCCCCTCATACGTAAGCTACTATTAAAACTTTAACCCGGCTACTTAGGACTGTATCCCTGCTGACTCAGACTACTTAGCCGAGGGTAACGTCACCTTCAAAAGAGGGGCCTACCATATTATGCATTAATAACTTAATTAATTATCTTTCAATAATCCGACCCTTTGGGATTGTATCCTTGCTGACTCAAACAACTGGGTTGAGGGTAACGTCACCTTCAAAAGAGGGGCCTACTACAATAACTAAGATAATCTCTTAAAAAGTGCAAAAGTGCGGAAATAATCAAAGGTTACACTAAACACGAGTCGGATCTAAGTGATTCATCTTGTCTATCTGTTTTTTTTATTTTATTTTATTTTTCAGCATTTTAGTTAGTTTTATTTTTCTTGTTTAAAAATCTTTTTCTAAACTTTTGATTTGATTAGACGTTGAGGATAAACGGTACTAAAAGCTCTTGTCTCCTTGGACGATCTCGGTATCTTACCAACACTATACTACGCTCACGATGGGTGCACTTGCCCATATGTGTGTTTAGTGTTAGTAAATATCGTGTTTTATAAATTTAAAACTTGACTAAAAAGTGTAAAAGGGCTTAAAATATACATTAAAAACCTATAACACACCGCACACATCAAGTTTTTGGCGCCGTTGCCAGGGACACAAGGATTTTAAGAAAGCTTAAAATCGACGGCCTAATCAGTTTTTCAAAACTTTTCAAAACGCGCGCACATTTTTCTGCATTTTAGTTTAGTTTTGCATTTACAGTAGGTTGAACACGGGCCGTGCTCACTGAACACGGGGCCGTGCTGCATATTTTTCATAAAACACCCAGATACAGAGCCTGAACACGAGGTTGTGCTCACTAAACACGCCCCGTGCTCAACGAAACCAGTAACTTTTAATTAAAATGCCCAGATACAGATCCTGAACACGGGGCCATGTCCAGCCTCTGTTTCCGTCTTTATTTTTGTTTTTTGGTCTCGAGACTCTGTTGTGGTTTGCTGAGTGATTCTTATGGATCAATACTCAGGAGGCTACAACTACACCTATGAGGAGGATGATTATAGGGAAGATTATTGTACCAATTGCGGTAACACTCACTCGGTACAATATTGTGACTTATTTCAACCATCCACTTCATACACCTACTATGAGGAGCCCAGGTACGAGCCATCAACTTCATACATATCCTATGAAGACCAAAGGTATGAACCTTCTCCCTCATACTCATATTTTGATGAACCAAGGTATGAGCCTTCACACTCATACTTTGAGGAACCAAGATATGAGCCACCACCTTCGTATACTTATTATGAGGAACCATGGCGTGAACAACCCACCTCATATGAGTATTATGAAGAACAAAATTACGACCATTATCCATCGTATACTTACAATGAAGGACAATGGTGTGAAGCATCTACTTCCTATGAGTATTATGAGGAACAAAGGATCGAACATCCGGATTCAAGCTTTGAAAATCCCGATCCTTACTCTATCGCCGACGTGACCGATAGGATATTAGAACACCTTAAAACTATCGAGCGTTACATAAAAGAATCTCACGCAAGGGAAGAGGAGTCCCACGCAAGAGAGGAATTAAATAAAGAAGAGATAGTTGAAAATGTAAAAATGGAAGAACAAATAAGTGAAGAACCGACACATGAGTTAAACAACGAAAAAGGTGAGTCCGACAACGTTAAAATTCAAGAAGAGTCTAATTTTGAAGAAATTAATCTCTTGTCACCTTCCTTTGAAAATCATTGTTTATTACCCACTCATGCTAAGTTTTTAAAAGAGTTAAACACTAACACTAAAATTGACGAAACGGTAAGCATTAAGTTAACTAATGATCAAACCTCGCTAATAAAAGAAGACCCATTTGAAATCAACATTACACCGGTTCCATGTTTTTTTCAAAATTCATTTATTAGTAACGTCACAATTGATAAAGATCTTTGCATTAACATAATGCCCAACTACATTTTCGAAAAATTAAGTATTAGTGATTTTTCTCCACTTCAAATACCCATTTTTCTATCCAATCGGAAAGTAATAAAATCAATCGGTGTAGTTGAGGATGTCTTGATTCAAGCAAATCAAATGGTAATCCCAACTGACTTTGTCATCCTCTATGACGCTCCTCTAGTGTTGGGACGACCTTTTGTAAAAACCCACGAAACTTTGAAAAACCGGAAGAACAACAATCTATCAATTCAATTAGGGGCATTTAAAAGAAGCATTGATATTGAGCGTTCAATGAAATATCCTTTCGGCAATAATGACCCCCTAATTGAAGATGAAGATGAACCACCCGATACAAGTGAAAAGATTGACCACTTTGTTGAAGAAGAAGTCTTCATAGAACAAACTTTCAAAGTTCTTGATCAAAATGAGCAACCAAATAAGGAGTCTCCTAAAGACCCACCTCTTGAGCTCAAAGAACTTCCGAAAGGTTTGGAATATGCTTTTCTAGACAAAGATGGTAAATCACCTGTAATTATTTCGTCTAAATTAGGTAGTTTAGAAAAAGAAAAATTAATTAAACTTTTGAAAAAACACAAAAATGTGATCGCTTTGAAGCTTGTAGACATTAAAGGAATAAGTCCTTCCATGTGCACGCACAAAATTTTAATGAACGATGACTACAAATCGGTAATACAACCACAATGTCGAGTAAATCCAAATGTACAAGAAGTGGTTAAAAACGAAGTCATCAAACTACTTGACGCCGGACTTATTTACCCTATCTCCGATAGTCCTTGGGTAAGTCCCATCCAAGTAGTTCCAAAGAAAGGAGGTATGACGGTAATAACTAACGAAAAGAATGAATTAATACCAATGAGAACCGTCACTGGATGGAGGGTATGTATAGATTATAGACGATTAAATGAAGCAAAAAAGAAAGATCACTTCCCTTTGCCCTTCATTGATCAAATGTTAGAAAGATTATCCGGTCATAAATTTTATTGTTTCTTGGAAGGTTTTTCAGGTTACTTTCAAATCCCGATAGCACCCGAAGACCAAGAAAAGACAACCTTCACATGTCCCTATGGAACTTTTGCTTATCGATGCATGCCATTCGGTCTATGCAATGCCCCCGCAACCTTTCAACGTTGCATGGTCGCCATCTTCCATGACATGATAGAAAAGACAATGGAAGTCTTCATGGATGACTTTTCTATCTTTGGGGATTCATACGACCAATGCCTCGATAACCTTGAACGAATGCTATCCCGATGTGAGGAAACTAACCTCGCCCTTAACTGGGAAAAATGCCATTTCATGGTAACAGAGGGAATAGTACTCGGTCACAAAATCTCAAGCAAAGGAATGGAGGTTGATCGAGCCAAAATAGACACTATTTCTCGATTACCACCCCCATCCTCCGTTAGAGCTATCAGAAGTTTCTTAGGGCATGCCGGATTTTATAGGCGGTTTATCAAAGACTTTTCTAAAATCTCAAGGCCTCTAACAAAATTACTTGAAAAAGATGCCTATTTCATCTTTGACAAGGATTGCAATCAAGCATTCCTAACCCTAAAGGAAATGCTAGTCAATGCACCTATCATGATAGCGCCTGATTGGAAATTTCCTTTCGAAATCATGTGTGATGCAAGTGACTTTGCAGTCGGAGCAGTCTTGGGACAAAGAAAAGAAAAGCATTTTCACCCAATTTATCATGCTAGTAAAACACTTAACGATGCACAGGAAAATTACACAACAACTAAAAAAGAATTACTAGCTATGGTATTTGCTTTTGATAAATTCCGTTCTTATCTTGTTCTTTCTAAAACAATAGTCTATACAGATCATGCAGCCATTCGATATCTCTTCAAGAAACAGGATGCTAAACCACGTTTGATTCGGTGGATTCTACTCCTCCAATAATTTGATATTGAAATCAAAGACAAAAGAGGAGCAGAAAACACTGCAGCAGATCATCTTTCACGCTTAGAAGACCCAGCTCTGGAGGCAACCAGGGACTAGCAAATCAACAAAAAATTTCCAACGGAGTCCCTAGAAATGGTGGAATACAGAGAAGAGCCATGGTACGCCGACTATGCTAACTACCTAGCTAGCGGTATAGTCGCAAAAGGTTGGCCACATCATCAAAGAAATAAATTCTTTGCTGATGTAAAGCATTATTTTTGGGAAGATCCTTATCTTTTCAAAATGTGTGCCGACCAACTCATCCGACGATGCGTACATGGTAGAGAAGCAAGAAGAATTCTCCGCCAATTTCATGAAGGTCCATACGGAGGACATCATGGTGCCGCTAGTACTGCACGAAAGGTATTTGATTCAAGATTTTATTGGCCGACCATTTACAAAGACGCCCAAAGTCTTGGTAAGACATGTGACGCTTGCCAAAGGAGAGGTAATATTTCTTCCAAAAATGAAATGCCACAAAATGGCATTCTTGTTTGTGAAATCTTTGATGTGTGGGGACTCGACTTTATGGGACCCTTCCCACCATCAAAAGGAAACAAATATATACTTGTGGCAGTAGATTACTTGTCTAAATGGGCCGAGGCCGGGGCACTTCCAACAAATGATGGGAGAGTTGTGGTAAGATTTATGAAAAAATTATTCTCTCGTTTTGGAACATCTAAAGCATTAATAAGTGATAGAGGTACTCATTTTTGTAATCATCAACTTGAAATTTTTTTAACAAGATATGGGGTCTATCACCGGGTCTCAACAGCATATCACCCTCAAACAAACGGACAAGCAGAAGTGACTAATAGAGGTTTAAAACGAATACTTGAAAAAACCGTAGGGTTAAATAAAAAGGAATGGGCCGATAAATTAGATGATGCTTTATGGGCTTTTCGAACTACTTATAAAACAACAATAGGTACAACTCCATATAAGCTCGTCTATGGAAAAAGTTGTCATTTGCCAGTAGAAATAGCTCACAAGGCCTACTGGGCAATTAAAAATGTAAACCTTGATTTAGAATTTGCCGGTAAAAATCGATTTTGTCAATTAAATGAATTAGACGAATTAAGGAATCATGCATACTCAAACTCTGAAATTTATAAGGAAAGAATGAAAAATTTGCACGACAAACACATAAAACCAAATGAATTTCGAGTAGGAGATCAAGTTCTATTATTTAATTCACGACTTCGATTGTTTCCTGGTAAATTAAAGTCTAGGTGGTCAGGACCTTTTTCCATCAACCATATTTTCCCACACGGTGCAGTAGAAATTAAATCTCGGAATGGCATTCCATTCAAAGTCAATGGCCAACGGCTGAAGCTCTATCAAGGATTCATTAAGGATGAGGAGGAAGAAATCTCGCTTCAAACGGTCGAAGAATAAAAGCATCAACATCATACCTAGTAAGTTACGAACAAACGGGTTGACTTCTAAATAGGTAAGTCTTCTAACCGAGTTTTTGGGAAACAAGGGCACTCACACGAGCACTTAAAAAAAAGAAAAATTCAAAAAAATCGCCCGGCACGTGGCCGTGTTCGCGCAACAGTTTCTTCATTTCCACACGCCCCGTTTCCCCGAAAACTCTCTGGTTCAGGCGATTTTTCTGCAAGATTTCAACGTCTCCTCTACTTCTAACAACATCAAGGTATGATTCTATCATCATTAGTAGTTGGATTAAGCATTTGCATGTAGTTAAAACATCAAAAATTTGGGGAAAAATCTAGGGTTCTTGAACTTCATCCGGATCGAACCTCAAATTTTTGCATAAATCTGTTAGCATTAGTTTAGATTCATGTTTTAGGAAGTAAATCCACTTGTATTGTTCATAGATTTAACCGATTTCTCACAAAAACCCCAAACCCTTGTTTTTTAACCGAAAAAGATAAAATCGAAGGGGTAAACGGTTTGTTTTGGGAAAAACGGCACTTGGGGTTTCATTTTCGGGGAAAACCGCCCCTACTGGACCAAAAATTTTCAAGTTTTCGGGACCGGGTCGAAAAATGTGATTTTTGGGAAACAGACGTCTAGACACGGGGTCGTGCTCGCTGAGCACGGGGGCGTGTCCAGCTATTTTCTGACCAACATGGGGCGTGTCCGCTGAACACGGGGTCGTGTTCAGCCGATTGTTTTTAGTTTTCTCCAAAAATTTCAATGTTTCATGCTAATTGTTTGGTGTCTCCTTTCAGATGTCGAAGAAATTCACACGGTTCAATGCAAATGAGTTGGATGCTAAAGCAAGATACGATGTGCTTCGAACCAGACCGAAGGAATACCCACGACAAGTGTGCATAGATCTTTTAGCAATGGTGAAACAGCTTGACCGGTTTAACAACCTAGTCACCGGCCCACTAAGAGCCGCCCTAACCACTCGACTTCGTTCAGTCCATGAGTATAATCTGGAATTCTATAGCACATTCGTGTTCAATTCCGACGTGGGGGGACTACGTACTCGATTTCGATGGCACAGTTTGGGTCGATAGTAGGGTTGTATGCGGAGGAAGATGCGGGTAATGAAGAGAACACCGGAGGGTTATGTGAACTATCAGAAACGAACGCTAAGCCGCTTGGGCTCAAATAGGAGATGGAATCTACAACCCAAGTAGCACTAAGAGCACTAAGTTGAGGGACCCTCTTTACCGCTACATCCATAGGGTCCTCACTTACTCTCTTAGCCAAAGGCACGATAGCAGTGGCGTTGTAGGGTTGAGAGATCTGGTGGTCCTTCATTGCATTCACAACCGCAGAAACCTTGATGTTCCATACCTCCTGCTCCGAAACATGCATTGGAACCGGCTTGCTACTCCACCAACCCCTATCTTCTTCGGGGGGTGGATATACCGTCTTTTCAAGCATTTCGTGAACATGCCCAGGTCTTTCCAGAAGAGCCCATGGTCAGGAAGAGTGGACATACACATCTGCCACTCCATGAACTTGATTTATGAAGCCGAAGACGGGACGGTTAGCTTCCAAAGAGTCCAGGGGCATGCATGGAACCCGCAAGAGGCAATCGTCCTTCACGCTCCACAGTTCCAACAACCTCCTCAATACCAGTACCAGCCCCACGGTGATTCGGGCCAATCCTCCTCACAAGGAGGCGGTTTTCCTAATTTTCAAAGTTTACATGATTTGTTACAGGAAAACCTCATGTGCACCAGGAACACCTATAACATGGCAAGCAACACGTACACCTGGGCTGGAGCAATTGAGAGAAACATCTCCGACATTCAGGATGACATTGGGAACATCCGGGAGTACATGGCGGGGCACGGAGGAGGAGGTGATGATGACGACGAGGACATGGACTAGGCGGGAGAAGCGGAGTCAGGAGCAGCTGGTTGGTGATCCCACATGTTAACCCTCTTTTCTTATGAACAATTTCCGGCCTGCGTGCCGTGTGTTGAACAATTTACTTCCTTTAACTCTTTTTATTTTCTGCATTTTTTTCTTTTCTTTTTAACTTTGTGGTTTGGATGTTTGAACTATGGTAATTTAGGATGCTTGTTATGGTTTGGTATAGTGTTTATTGATAAAACAGGTACACACGAGGCTTAGAAGTACTAAACATTAGTGCTACTAAAGCCGGGACAGGAAAATCGAAGCCAGAAACCTGTTTTTCACCCTTGCAGACTGTCTACACGGGGTCGTGTCCAGACGACACGCCCCCGTGCCCACTACCCCCAGACCTGTTGTTTGTTTACTCCAGCAGATTTTTGCCAGACACGGGGTCATGTCCAGCTAACACGCCCCCGTGTCCACCTTCTGTAAGTCTTGGTTACTGGCACTCTGAACACGGGGTCATGCTCAATGACCACGGGGCCGTGTCCAGACGCCCGGTAACATAATTTTTTGTTTTTTCACACCTTTTTACACATTCAATCAACCTAAAAACTTATTTTTGGGACACATTGAGGACAATGTGTAATTTAAGTGTGGGGGGGATGTTAAAACCTTGAATCTTGCAAGTCCTAATTACAAGCCTTACACAAAACTCTATTGGAACCGCTAATCACCCCAAATTTTTTTTCAAAAATTTTTCATTTTTTTTACTTGTCTAGGTTTAATTTGGAGTTTCAAGTTCTAAAAAGGTTATATTTTTACAAATTTACAACCGATAGCATCGTGATAAAAAGAACCAACATAAGAAAATTATGAAACGGCATGACAAGTTTAGTTAAAATTTGATTATATATACTTGATCACATAAAAACCCATTCCCACAAAAAGTGAGTTTTGAGCCTTTATTGAGCATACAAATACATATCTTTAAACTAATTGCTCATTTTTTGTTTCTTGTGTGAATAGCCGCTTGGTTCTCACGACTCTAGAACTTGCCACGACAATACATTCCAGGTCCTTACCAACTTAAACCTGAGTAAGTAAATGATGGAGGCATTAGGACTAACCCTTTTTATTTCTACACCATTATTTTTATTTTTTTTACCACCTACCCAAAATCCCCCTAGTTAACCCATTTGAGCCTAAATCTTTTCATTTCTTAACCCAAAACAAACACCCTTTTACCCACCAAAACCTTTTTATTTTAAACCCTTTGTTTTAGTAGCAAGCTCGGTTTTTCTTATGACTCCCTTTTAAAAAAAAAATTTATTTATGACGATGAAGCCAAAAAAAATATAAACAAACAAGTTTATCAAAAACAAATTTGTTTGAAGAAAGTGCTTCATCAAAATAAAAAGTTATGAAAAATAAAAAGTCTCACGAAAACCGATGTTTTTTACGCCTTTCGCCCTTTTCTACTAACCACTAACCCAACCACCTACCTCTAACCCAAGCCTAACCCTTTACCCAAAAAGTCCTCTTGATATTTACAAATGTGTATAGTTAAAAAGGAGGAGGATTGATTGCTTGGCAAGCTTATGGTAGGAGTAAGTTCCATGCCGCTCTCGAGTGATTCACTAAAAAACATCTTCGGCCGAGTATTGAGTGATCCCCGTGATGTATGTGAATTTGTATATAAGTAGAATTTTAAAAAGGCATGTTATGCCCTAATAAGTAATTTATCTTATGTAATGTTTTAAATAAATCATGACGAATATGATTGTAAATAAATAAAAATAAAACTTAACAAAGAATCTTGGAAATCCTGAAACTCTATGACAAGCCTAAAAACCTTCTCTTCTATCCATTCCATTTGGGAGTGTAAAGCCACATTATAAAGAGTTTTGCTTGAGGACAAGCAAAGATTCAAGTGTGGGGGTTACTGATGTGTGCAAAATGCAACATATAAATTACATCAAATGTGGCATAAAACTAACCCTTTTTTATTACTAATGTTGGAAAAAGTGTGTTTTTGTCTTCCTTTTGTATTTTCAGGATTAAATGAGCTCAAATGAATAAAAGAAGCAAAAAAGCAGCTAAATCTAACATAAATACAAGAAAATGAATAAATGTGGCATGCCCGACCCCCCGACAACATCTTCCCAAGCAAAAACAAGAGAACAGAAGGCTGAACACGCCCCGTGCTCAATGAGCACGGGGGCGTGCCCAAGTGTCTACAGAAAAGACAAAGTTGTAGAAGCTTCTATCACCCACCACGGGGGCGTGCCCAACGGACACGGGGCCGTGGTCAGCTCTAAGATTCGCAGAATCTGGGGAAATCTTGATAGTACAGATACGCTTCTGCACACGGGGTCGCGCCCAGCGGACACGGGGGCGTGGTCAACTAATGCAGACAAACTGCAATTAATGAAGAAAGAGAAGAAGGGTGGACACGGGGCCGTGCCCGAGCTGCTGTTCAGGCTATAAATAGGGGTGCTTGGCTCATTTGCAAACCATCCTTTGGCACACCACCTCTCTCACACTTCACCCACACTCCACCACCACCACAACACCATCATCCACCACCATCATCCATCATCCATCATAGAATGTGTGAGTCATCTCGGGATCCAAGAGTGATCGTAAGAGTTCTTGACAATCAGTGGCGGATCCAGGATTTTTGTCCGGCGGGTTCACTTTTCTAAATGCTCGAGTTTCATGTCTCCGAACATAAAAAATTCGGGTCGGTTTGATGGTCGGGTCAGATAAGATTCATTACATAATAAAAATACAAAACAATAATGAACAAAAAACATCGTCATAATAAATTTAAAAAAAACGTAATATAAGATATAACATCTCTTAAACAACCTTCTTGACGACGGTGCCTAAACACTTGAAGCTTGTTCCTCACAAGCTCTTCATCATAAAGATTAAACTCATTCATCCTCGGCATGAGCCCACTCTTAAAACTTCATCGCAGCCCTCATCATACTCCTCCAAAACTTCCTCTTGTAAGCCATCTCAACTCTCATTTTCACATTCGTGCACCGTTTAAGCAAAAACACCATTACCATCACCAACACTAGTATCCCTTGCGGGTTGTGCGGATGCAACACGAAATCACCGGCACAAGCGTACGCGACACATAACCCCTAATCGTACTAAAGTAATAAACCAAAAAATAACTAATTTGTTGCCTCAAGTGTGACATTGACTTCAAGAACAAAATTTTAAAAGATATAGTCGTGCCAAGAACCGTTGGCGGTCCGATCGAAAACGCATCAACAGTTGCCTCACTACTTAAATCCATTTTCTAAGCGAAAGATTCCAACTTTCTAACCCTAATATGTATTCTATTAACACCCAGTTCACCAAAACTTCTAATCATCAATAAAAATCAAATCTTTTTACAACTCAAGAAATGATTAACATTGCCTTTAGGGATATAAGATTAGAGTACCGTAACAGCAACGATGAGATTAGAGTACCGTAACGGCAACGATGAGGCGCAACGTGTCTTGTGTTAATTCAATTGATGAATGATTGATAAATAGATATATAGAGAGGAAGAAATGAGATAGATTAAATTTGTGGTGGTGGATGACATGGTGTTTGTAGTGAGAGTTCAGTTATAGATTTGGGGAAGAAGGTTGGGGCTATGGTGGGAAGTGGCAAGTTGCTGTGGCTAGAGGACTCCAGAGGACAGGTGGATGGTGGAAGGGGAAAAAAGCAAATAAAAAGCAAAAGAAACGGCTAGCACAGGAATTGAACTCGGGACTCCAATCTTAGAAAAGGTACACGCCACCAATAGATCACTAGACACGTTCAGTTACAGGTTCCCTTTAAAAATATTAAAGGGTTCCTTCTACATTTTCTATATCGCTTAACACTATTAATTATAAACCGAGGGGGTTCCCGGGAACCCCTTCGATAGCCGTAGATCCGCCCCTGTTGACAATCAAAGGCCATGTTTGCCTAAGTCTCTTACATCACTTGGTGAAGACAAGTGTCTAGTGTAATACTTTTCATTTTTAATATTTTCGCACTTTTTATTTGGTTATGTATTAATGATTTTAATAACTAGTTTCTTATGTTGAAGGTGATTCTTCCTTATCGTTTGTCCGTGGTGTCTTGGCATTATTTTACTGTCTATATAAAATAAAAGATTTTCACCATTCATATCTCCACGGTCTATATGGAGGTATGTTGGCTACCTGGTCGGGGGTTAAGGGAACGGTTTGGTAAGAGTCTTGCCTTGTTCAGTGTATAGATCCTGCAAGGACCTGGGTCAAATTTAGTAGGACCTCCTTCAATACCCACCGGTATTGGATGGCGGGGGTCCAAACTCTTTGATCCCCTCATACGTAAGCTACTATTAAAACTTTAACCCAGCTACTTAGGACTGTATCCCTGCTGACTCAGACTACTTAGCCGAGTGTAACGTCACCTTCAAAAGAGGGGCCTACCACATTATGCATTAATAACTTAATTAATTATCTTTCAATAATCCGACCCTTTGGGATTGTATCCTTGCTGACTCAAACTACTGGGTTGAGGATAACGTCACCTTCAAAAAAGGGGCCTACTATAATAACTAAGATAATCTCTTAAAAAGTGCAAAAGTGCGGAAATAATCAAAGGTTACACTAAACACGAGTCGGATCCAAGTGATTCATCTTGTCTATCTGTTTTTTATTTTATTTTATTTTTCAGCATTTTAGTTAGTTTTATTTTTCTTGTTTAAAAACCTTTTTCTAAACTTTTGATTTGATTAGACGTTGAGGATAAACCGGTACTAAAATCTCTTGTGTCCTTGGACGACCTCGGTATCTTACCAACACTATACTACGCTCACGATGGGTGCACTTGCCCATATGTGTGTTTAGTGTTAGTAAATATCGTGTTTTGTAAATTTAAAACTTGACTAAAAAGTGTAAAAGGGCTTAAAATATACATTAAAAACCTATAACACACCGCACACATCAAATACCAGTGAAGATTTCTCGAAGACAATTCCCAGTTTCGCTGTGTTTTGCTATGACAATAAATAAAAGTCAAGGACAATCATTGGAGCGTGTTGGTTTATATCTTCCACGTCCAGTGTTTAGTCATGGCCAGCTCTATGTTGCTGTATCTAGAGTAAAAAGTAGGAAGGGGTTGAAAATTTTGATTTGTGATAAAGAGAAACGTGTCTGTACAACCACTACTAATTTGGTTTACAAAGAAGTTTTACAAAATCTATTATGATTCTAAACATCTGTCAACCTGGTAACGTCTGTTGGGTATAATGGAGGAACTGCTGTTAGGAAATGTTTGCTGGAAAGCAATACAACTTTTTGAAAGCATCGGATACTTACTCTGCATTAAGCCTATCCTGAGAACACATGTTGTTAATAACATTATTCTCTTAACATCTGTTTACTAACCTTTGTAATTTCTGTTGACTTACCTTTTTAACATGGGTTGACTAACATCTGATAGTTACTATCTATCCATCTGGCAAGATCTGTTGGAGATAATGGATGACAGTTCTTAGTAAAGTCTGTTGGAAAGCAACAGAAGTTTTTAACAGTTAATAGACAACAGTGGTTTCCTATCAACATAATGGAATTGCTGTTGAATAAACCTATTGATCATTAATTTATATCAATTTTGTAAGTCTGCACTAATTATTTTTTTACTATCTGTCAATATGTGTTATGCATGGTTTTCTAAGAAACGACCCGTTTTTGCACACGGGTCTTACCGCTAGTACTTTCTATAAAAGGGGCAAATGCCGCTGACATAAGAAAAGCTGAGGTGGCAGCCATAGAGACTGTCCAACAATGTCTTTCTTATGTCATTATTGTATCATAATCATAAATCTTAATATATAAAATCACTTTAAAATACATTTAAACCTCTGTCATCAAAACATTTGCCCATATTCATCTATGCAAAATTCAAACCTCTGCCATTAAAACCTCTGCCCAGATTAAAAATTCAAACCATATACATATATAACATACATGATTCTGGCTCCATATTCAGATTTCAATTCATCTCTCTCACTCATATCCGCGAGAAATCTCTCTCTCTCAAATGCAGAGCCCCCATGATTCAGCCGGTTAATCTCTGATTACAGATCTTTGTTAGAACATTTACTGCTTCTGTTTACACATCATCGTTCCAACGAAGCTTCCAATCACACATCAATGTTCCAAAATCATTGTTCCAACAATGTTGAAAGTATGTTTTTTTTTGTAATTTTGAATTTTGAATTTTGAACCGATCTACTCTAATTCTCGCTTTATATTTCAGTCTGTTGGAACTATTGGAACTCTGTAACTGTAATAGACCCGACTGTCAAAGATAATCACAAAAACCACAGTATGCGGTTAACCATGTGCTAGTTTTTTTTATGGGAGAGTTGCATGTTAGGTTTGTGGCTTATCTTTTTAACTGTAGTTATACTTATTTAATTTGATTATGAAGAAACAAGTGTTTATAATGTTGTTAATTTTTATTAACACTCGGATTTTAGAATATGTTAATATGGATATTGAAAGTATTAAATTAAATACAAAGAAATATTAAACACTGAAATATGCATAAAATATTACACGCTACAATTAACACTTGCTAGGATTTCGTAGACTCTCGCCTTCTTCCATGCGATTTCATTCTTTCTTTTGTTTTGCAGATCGCCTAGCATGTCGCAGATTTTCTGATCCTGTTTCAGCATTTGTGTGATAAACTCTTCTACATTATTCTTGAAATCTGATGGAGGAGAGTGGAGGACTTCATCAAGCAATCTGATGCTGCTCCAGGTTTTCTTGTAATTATTATCACTGATGATGCCGACTTTTCTGTTTAGTTCTTCATTTGCTCTCTTTTCTTCGAGCGACCATCTAGAGAATTGCGTTTTAACATCGGTGGTGTCTGACCAGTGGTAGAAGCATTTGTTTGCCATCTATAGTATTGTTGGTGTTGCTGATTTTGATTTGTTTTTTGATAGACAGTGTTTTAAAAGATAATTGTTGATGTTTTGAATCAAACTAATCATCAGTCTTTTATAGTGTTTAAAATGCGTCTTTATGGTAAACGAAGAGGTTAATCGTAATTATGATAACCTTTTTTTTAAGGTTTAAAATTTGTCCTTTGAGTTTCTTGATATTTAATTTTATAGTTTTCCCATGAAAACTTATTTTTGAAAGGTTTTGCATTAAAAGGCTGTTGTTTTTAAATATAAATTTATATGTTTATATTACATGTACATGTTTTTCCTTCCTAGATTATTAAATGTACAGTGAATTTAAATCTAATCTTTGGGCTGTAAGATATTTCACTATATAATATCATTGCCAGTTCACCTGTTTTTCATCACGTTTTACTACCAAGATATCTTTCTTTCACATTAGTTGAGTAATATATAACTTAAAATGGCGTCATACACTTCTGCAGAGTCTGATGATTTAAAGCAGCGCTTTATCAAGCAAGTTGAGGATAAAGTATATGCGGATATGGCTACTCTTCAAGAGCTGAAGAGATGTTTTGATGGACTGCACCTTGGTCTGTTCACGAGAGACTAGGTTTCCAAAAACCTGATGGTAATGCCTTCGACTTCCGTTCGTGACCTTTGTGTTGTCAGTAATATAGAGTGCGGTGATAGAGACGTGGAGTTCATGGCGATGCTCAAGGATATACATCGAGAGGTTCAGCACTCGATGGAGTTGAAGCTAAAATTTCTTAATTCTTGCTGTTAGATTCTTAAATTTCTGGGTGTTATTGTTAGATTTGAAAGTTTCTTAGTTCAGTACTCGATGTTGTTATTAATATTTTAATGTCATAAATTTTAATCCTATTAATCTTTCTTGTCGCGTTTTACTTTTACTTATTGTAGCAAGCAAAAGTATTATTATATAGTTTTGAATATCATCTGAGGATTCCTGATCGATATTGATGTAGATGTGAAATTGTGTCTGAGTTTGATTTAGATTATGTTGATGTTGAATTGTGCCTGAACAGATGTTTGGTAAGTCAACAGAAGTTTAAATCCCTTAGGTTGGTTTAAGGCTGAACAGATGATTGCAAAGCCAAAATATTCTAGAATATCTGATCATGAATAACAGTTTATTTGAAGAATTTGCTCCTCCAAATTACAAAGACTCAATATCTGCTACTGTAAAGGTCTATCAAAGCTAAAGTCTGCCAAAAGAGAACATCTGCTTGAAGTGATCATCTGCTGATGAAGAAAGTCTGAAGAAGCAAAGGTCTGCTATGGGTCAAGTGATGTTAAAGAACAACATATGATATTCAACATATGCTGCTCAACAGAGGTTTTCATAGTAACAGTGCTTAGGCTAATATCATATGTTGGGAGTTTGTTAGGCTATTAGATGTTGCTCTCTAGGTGAACATTGTTATTGCAATCTTTGTAAAAGCATGATGACGAAAGCATTCTTTTCATTCTTACGAGAAAAAAGTTTATTATTCTTCTGCATATTTCCATTTCTGTTTTAACTTCTTCCATTGTTATCATCTTAACTGTCACAACAATCAAAATCAGATGCTAACAATTGGTATCAGAGTTCAGTCAATCAAATTCGATCCCAACAAATCCTGCAGAATTGGTTAATCAAAAGCATTAAAATGTCTTCAGAAAATCAAAAGTACATTCTTAAAAATAGCTATTTTTGAAAAAAAT
Source organism: Helianthus tuberosus (assembly GCA_030545235.1). Classification (NCBI taxonomy): domain Eukaryota; kingdom Viridiplantae; phylum Streptophyta; class Magnoliopsida; order Asterales; family Asteraceae; genus Helianthus; species Helianthus tuberosus. The sequence goes on from CM060397.1 coordinate 98,706,057, forward strand.
TTCAAAAATCCTTAAAAGTCTGTTGAAAACAACTGTTTTTGAAACCTCTGCTTGGCTAAAAATTCATCCACTGCTGAAAGGTATCGTCTGTTCTCATAGCTTCTATTTATCCTAATGACTGTTGACTTACCAATGTTCCCAACCTCTGTTGTTGCCCAACAGAGGTTTCCAAACAACTATCATTCATTATCACAACAGAGGTTCTGACGTGGACATATGCTAGTCATCAGATCTTTGTAATTGCTGCCACGTCAGCATTCACTTTTTCACTCTATATAAACCCTGTTTCATCCCCAAACCGAGCTTCTACCACTGCCGTCTTGAATTCAAAATTCTCAAAAGCAGTTTCCATTATCACCTTCTTCTCCGATCATGGCTCTGAACATCAAAAACTCTCACAACTATCTCCCCATCTTCGAGAAAACCAGCAAAAATACCAGCTTTCATTCAATAATTGACGTTTTAACGTCATCAAAATATAAAGTAATCCTTACTGCTGATACTCCAGTTCATACGGAAACACTCCAACAATTTTGGGCTAATGCTAAAATACAATCTGAAAATAATAAGCCGGTTGCCATCACATCTAAAGTCGGAAAAAGTCTGGTTCGAATTTCCCCATCTACAATTTCCACTACATTTGCATTGGACGACTTGGCAGGCAAGACCAACTTTGAAAAACATGAACTTCATACAGAGTTCATTGAAAGAGGGTATGATGCACAATTAAAGGGAGTTACTATTTTCAAACCAAACTTCCCTCTGCCAATGAATTTTTTTCCATACTCTTTTAACTTGTCTCTCAGCCAAGACCACTGCATTTAATGAGATACCTTTAAAAATTCAGTATTTGGGATATGCTATTTTAACAAAATCTGATTACAATTTATCCCAAGCACTGTTTTCTGATTTGGTGACTAATGTGAAAAAAGTGAAAAGGTGCTAATAATGCTTTTCTAGTTGTATCCAAGACTTTTAAGCTACTACCTACGAAAACAAGTGTCACAAACTCAAACAAAAATGTTATACTACCTATACATACATACTCAAACAAAGACGCGGTCATGAGACATAAGTGCACCAACAGACTTCCCCTTGGATATTGTTGCAGTCTTGTCTTTGTAGGTTTTCAAAACTTCAATCCGTAAACTCGCTTCCGATATTCTTTTCTATGTTCCTCAAAGCTCTTCTTCGGCTTCTGATTTGTTATCGGCAGTTTCATATTCTTGTATCTCGAGATAGATGCTTTCTTTGTCTTCGTAGCAATCTTCACTAGTCTTTTTTTCTCTTTCTCTTCCTCTATCTTCTCCAACTCTCTCCAATTACTTTCCCACATCCGACCAAAGTGTATTTCATATGCAAAGCAAATTCTGACAACTCTCTGAAATTGCATTGCTTGTTCTCTGTCTTCCTTTGCATATAATATTTTGTTGAAGAATATAATCTCTATATCCTTATCAGACATATTTACCAGCCACATAGGATCGCACACCCGTATCGTTCTCCAGTTCTTCTCCTCTTCACATAACTCAATCACTGCCTCACCCGTGTTTTCATCATAATACCACCACTTGAAATATTTGTATATATCCTATTCCATTTTATGAAATGGTATCACCTTCAAAACATTCGGTTTCTTGTACTTCAGTGTGACGGCATATTTACCCATCTCTGGATCAATCTCTGTCGTTGATACGATGCATTTTGGTTCTTGAGACTTCCAGTATTTGAACCTTGTACGAGCTTCTCTTTTTATAAACCTTAATAGATGTTAATTGTATGCATTGAGCTCGTAATTAATCAACTTCAACTTGCATAACTCCTTAACGTCCAACCATGGCAAGCTTTTTATGTCATTAATAACTCTGAAGTATTGAACCCCATATTCTCTTCGTATAGCAATTTTCTTCAACTTAGGAATCCAACTCCAGCTTATAATGTCTCCCATAGAAATATCTTTGTGTTCCTTGAAAAACTTTAACGGCCTTAAAAACTTTCTTTCATCTTTTAACTCCTTGAACCACTTCACTCGATCTATAATGGTATCCATATCATTCACCACAGGAATATTCCCCTGTCTTTCTTCAACCTTTCTTTACAAAACATATTCTACTTCTTCAGCAAACATTTCAACTACATGTTCAAATACATAACCCTTTTGTTTATCATCATTCTCAGCATTATCCAGATCTTTCTCAAAATCAAATTCAATATCATCTTCAGAAATCCCACACAACTTAGCTAACTCTTCTTTGGTGTAATTGTGCACATACTTTCCTTCTTCGATATCATAATCTTTTTCAAGCTAGCCTCGCACCTGAACCTATATATATACATGAAAATCCCAACGGGCATACCTGATACCCGTTGGGTAAAATACCCGACGGGTAATGGACCGGATATGTGACAAGATTTTGCAACCATGTATGGGTATGAGATTAGCCATACCCGGCACATGGGCCATATCACCACCCCTTACAGTTGCCCATTATTCATTAGAAAACATGAAACTTTATGTCGTGCTTCAACATGAAAAAATCTTAGGGGCTCTTTGTTTACCTTTCAATGAGCCTCTTAATGGTTCAGACCTCTTACTGGTTCAGCACTTAATGGTTCAGACCTCTTACTGGTTCAGACCTCTTACTGGTTCAGCACTTAACCATTCAGATGTTGCCAAACAGCCCCTTAATCGTGCTACAAAAAAGTAGAATCATACAACCAAAATAAAAAATGAATAAGCGGATACATCGTTTGTAAACATCAAGCGGTGAACGACATTTGTTGAATATTTTTACATGTTTAAAAATCTCAAAATAACCAAATTTTGGGTTCTGAATAACGGTTTTATTTCTGCTAACGGCTAACCCTAAAACAATCAAATTATTAGTTTTGTACCTCTATAATATATACCATATTCATCACTAGTTTAACAACACAAAACAAATTATAAAAATAATTACACTTATCTATAAACTGTCTTAAATGATATTATTCTTTCTTTCAGATTTGATGGCCTCATAAGAAGTCATAATTTCCTTGAACCTTGCTTCAGCAACCTCTGCAAACAACATAAAACATCCTTATATTAATATGAATTCCTTAATCAACCAAACATCATCATCATCATCCAATTTTGTGTTCATGAGTAGTGTTTGGATGGAAGTAAGTAAGTAGTTGGCACCTTTGTTTTCCTGATTTTGATCAGGGTGATATTGCTTTGCCTTGCTCCGAAATGCAGTCTGCATCGTGTACAACCAACCAACACTATTCAGTATGTAATACATTAATAGCTTGAGTCGCGGCTCAACCTATTTCAGGGCCTCAAAATTAATTATATTTTCAGGCCTTATACATAACATATTTGCATAACAATCATCCCATTTATCTAGTTTTATTAATTTACGATAACAAAATAAAGAGTTAAATGCCATTTTAGTCCCTGTGGTTTGGGCCATTTTGGTCCAAATGTTTCATTTTTCACCTGTGGGTCCAAAAAGGTTTCTCCGTTGCCATTTTAGTCCACTGGGTTAACTTCATCCATTTTTTCTGTTAACGAGAAGGGCAATTCGGTCATTTTATATGCAATTCTGTTAACTAGAAGGGCAATTCGGCCATATAAAATGACCGAATCGCCCTTCTCGCTAACAAAAAAAATTGGATGAAGTTAACCCAGTGGACTAAAATGGCAACGGTGAAACCTTTTTGAACCTACAGGTGAAAAATGAAACACTTGGACTAAATTGGCAAAATAGCCCAAATCATAGGGACTAAATTGGCATTTAACTCTAAAATAAATAATTTAGAGTTAGCAAAGTTTTATAAACTAGTTTATATGCATGCATATACATATTTCTAGATAAATAAATTAGCTTTATGTAATACAAATTGTTGAGTAAATTTTTCATAATCAATTTCTTCTTAATAGATTTATGAAAATTGTGACCATAAGAGAACTTAGAAAAATATCATTTATGAGAGAAGAAAATGATGTGAAGAAAATATCATATATTGTTCTACCAGTAAGAATACGAGTATACGACCTATAACCTAAGAGACGGATTAACGTAAATGGATCACTACTGCAAACATCAAACAATTTTGCTTACCTTAATTTCATCATCCGTGTATGGTGTTGTCCTCGACCTATTGGCAAGAAAAAAAGATGAAGAAATATACAAATGAGCTTGGTTTTTTGAAAAAAAAAAAGAGACTATAATCTAAACTAAAGTATTCACATAAGTAGATAACTAACATAAATAACATAATTCAGACTTTTCGTTCTTTAGAATTACTTAAATTATGAATTTTCAAAGTTTTATGCTTTTACTTAATGTGAAATTCAATTGTAGTTTTACTTTTTGGGCAGAAGAATAATCCCTCTGTAAGTGCACAATATCAATACTACTCCCCAGCTATTAACGCTTTTCGACTACATACCATAACTTTTATCTCAATAAAACAGGGTAATATTTTGCCTAACTATGTTTTATGAAGGAGGTATTAAAAGAAGATTTATGTCATTGATCTTAGAAGACTATACTCAGCAGAAGCCTCTTTTATCTCTGACTAGATAGAGTATTGTCCTAGTATCTAATCAAAACAACATATATATTAATGTTTCCATAGGGAAGATGTACCTACCTGGCGAGACCCAAAACGGCATAGTGATGAGACAGAGAATAATTTGCAGGGATATGAGTAGTGCCCTTATAATTACTCCAATTCCCATAACTTGAATCGGTTTTCCAATACCAATCGTCACGTTGAAAATGTTGATGGTACTCCCAATAACTATCATCTCTCCACCTCTCATATCCCCTTCTGTGCTTAATCTTCTCCCTATTGAACACACTTTGCATACGCCTTATACGCTCCTATAAACACAAACTCAGCATCAAACACATCAAGAACTCAAAACCATAATAAATAACTTTCTTTTAATCTTTTATACATTCTAGGTGCAATTTAACAATATATGTTTAAATTATACGCAAGCAAATTGGATTTTAATAATCCAAGCTAGTACCAATTCATACCAGCAGTGTGACCAATGTCACTCTTAACTTTCAGCCCTTAATGAACAATTGACTGCTTTTGTTCCCAATCAGAATGTCATAAATTGTTTTAAAACGACATAAATAAAAGTTAGGACATTACCGGTATGAATTACTTTATATGGAATCGACATAAAACATATACAAAAAGATACACACCACTCTCTCCATCTCTTCTTCTAACTCCTCCCGCAGCCGGCGAGCATACCTTCTCCTAGCTTCATCTTTAACTCCTGTTCTCGAATACCCGCCACCCGAACCGCCTTTAAACGCTGCCTGCGACACAACCCCTTATCCCCATTCACACAAATCCAAAAATCCCCATCTGGGTTCACAAAAAGATCCAATTTTTTTTCATACCCATATAACAAAGAATCTAAAACAATCACATACCTGAGAATGAAACCAATCAACCGACCTTCTCAGCTGCCCAATCTATCAAATTGTTCAAATAATATTTCAATTTCAAATATTTAACAAAAATATAAAATAAAATAAAAACATACGGCCAAAGTGGTGGCGGTGGCTCCGATAACTCCGAATATGAGGATGCCCCAAAGTTTCATCTGTTCTTGATTTTGAGTGGGAGAATACGGCGTCGTTTTTGTAGGTTTAGGGTGGGTGCCATTGATATTGGTGTTGCTGTTGGTTTGTTCAGAAGACATTAGAGTTTGAAGAAGTTTTGAGAAAAGAAAATCATAGTTGTTGCATGTGAAGGTTGTTCGATGATCGCCGACTTTATTGAGAGATTGGTTGTGTTGAAAGTTGTCCCCGACTTTATTTGGAGAATGTTGATTTGTGTACGTGGTCGAATTGTGTTCGGATGGCCCGATGGGGGCAATTTTGGTGCTTTTTCTTCTTTTAACCATAAACATGTGTTACTACTACTCTATCCGCCAATAAATTAACCACAAAGAGGGGATTTCTAACATCTTCTAAAGCAATGGATTAGAAATGATTGGTGTTAGAATATGACTGAACCAATACATGTAATTGTGGCCACTTGGGCTGTGAGTGGTAAGTAGTGAAAGATTACTTTGGTGAAACCCAGAGATTAAGGGGGAAATAATTTGATGTTCAAAAAAAAATAAATAAAAAAAATACATGTAATTGTGTGATAACTTTTTGTTCTCATACATCCAAAATATTATATGGCAGTGTTCGGTATGCAGGAATAAGAGCCGTAATGGAATGAACTATTACAGGGGAACGAAGAAAATGTTGTTTAGTTAGAGCATTCTCATCCATGGAATCAAATTCTGTGTGTGATGGTTTTAAAATATAAAGAGTATAAAAAGTGGTTGTGAGTGAAGGAGAGAGAAAATATTACTGTTCATCTGTATATTTGGGGGACACTGTTCACCCCCTATAATTTTTTAATATATTTTGAAAGTGGTTGTGAGTGGAGGAGAGAGAAAAGGTAATGATAAAGGTATAAAAAATATTATTTAACCGAAACGGAAAGAGAAAATGTAGTGTTTTTTAGTGTAATTTAAGGTGAAAATATGGTGGGATGGATGTGAATGCTCTTAGTCAATGGAATGGAATCACGCATTCCATTCCCCTCAAAATCATTACATCCTCCCCATGTTTTTTCTTTTCATTTCATCTCCTCTTGCACCATTCATTAATACCACAACCCACCACCGTCGCCACCACCCATCATTTGCCGCCACCCGCAACCCGCCACTGCCTCCACCGCCACCTGACGGCCACCATTGCCGTCGCCACCCACCCACCACCATTGCCACCCACCGCTGCCTTCGCCGCCACCAGCCATTACAAACAAGTCCTTTAATTGATAATCGGCTAGTATCCAAAGTATATGCAACTAACAACTTCATATATTTACGATGCAAAATTTACAACTAATGACATTACTAAAATTGTAAGTAAATGAACTTACCTCGTTCTTGAGCCTTTTGTTGTAATCCGGAACTTGCTCCTTCTTCTTTCAATCCTACACATAATCCATCCTTATTTAGATTATGTCATTCGTTTACATAACACTTATATTCATGTGTCATTCGTATTTCATATTACGATTCACAATATATCAAGTTTCGTATTTTCCTTACGCAAGACATTATTTCACAATCCATTCAAAACTACTTAGATTATCATTGGGGCATTTCATCGAACACTTAATGTGCGTACCACATTTTATGCATCATGTACAATTGTCCTATGCACAAATCTACTAGTAAACCACACAACTCATTCAATCAACTAACTTCACATAATTCATTCATCCTACAATATGATTATCTAACAATATTCATTCATCCTTCAAAATCACTCAAATTATACAATTACAAGATCATCATACTACTAGAACAAATGAATTTCAACTCAAATCTTCAATAAAACCAATTTTCCAAGCATAGATCATCTTCTATATGATGATTCTAACTCATACACAAGTTCGATTTTATACAATTTCACGGATTGATTAAACCCACTTCATCAAGAAATATCAAAACACAAAATTTAACTTACCTTATGTTCAAAACACTTAGGTTAAAGAGTAATTAAGCTCATGCATTCAGTTTTTGTCCAAAACCATCTCTAATTTGCTGAATTCTTGTGATCAATTGAAGGAGAAGGGTTTTCTTCTTTCCCATGCCCCTTTCTCGCGACACACACACACACCCACTAGCACTGGGTTTATTTTTCATTTGTTTAATTATCACATTTTTACATATTTAGCCCTCATAATTACTTTTGTTGTCATTTTTGCATATTTTTTAAAGTTTATAAACTTTCATCATATTTATTAAACTTAATTAATCAATTTAAACATTTAACACCAAAGTAATCTATTATGCATTTTTGGGGTGTTACACAAAACCCAACAAACCAAAAATTTGTGTGTCCCACCGCATTGCGCAAGCACCCCACTAGTGTTTATAATGAAAGAGGGAGTAATGACAAAAGAATCATTAAGAGATAGAGAAATCTTAATAGATATAACCAATGTAAGTATGCTAAGTGATGTACGTAAAATACAACATACAAATTACATCAAACAAGGCGTAAAATCAACATTTTTTCGGTACTAATGTTGGAAAAAAGCATGTTTCTTTGTTTCCTTTTTATTTACAGGATCAAAAGAGCTTAAACGCACAAAAGGAACAAATTAACAGCAAAAACCAACCTATATACAAAGAAGAAGGATTGACACGACTCGCCGAGCCCCCATCCACATCCAAACCAACAAAAATAACAAAAACAGAAGTTTAGGCACGGGGCCGTGCCCACTAGGCATGGGGCCGTGCCCAGTCAAGATTTCCTGCAGAAAAAAAACAACAAGAAAAGACAAACCAACACGGGGCCGTGCCAACTCAACATGGGTCGTGGTCAACTCTAAGATTCGCAGAATCTGAGATAGTACAGCAAGTACAATCACCACGGACCATGCCGTTGACACACGGGGCCGTTTTAGTACAAGACCTGACACTGCAGTTAATGAAGAAAAGAGAGAATGAAGGCCACGGGGCCGTGCCAGGTGGGCACGGGGCCGTGCGAGCAGTCTGGTTTCAGCTATAAATAGGGGTGCTTGGTTTCATTCCAACTCATCCCTTGGAAAACCACTTCTCTCACACTTGCCACCAGTCCACCACCACTACAACACCATCACCCACCACCATCATCCATATTTCGTCTTTTAGAGTATGTAGTAGTCTCGGGATCCAAGATCGATCGTAAAAGTTCTTGTCAAACAAAGGCCATGCTTGGCTAATCTCTAACATCACTTGGTGAAAACAAATCTTTTATGTGTTACTTTTGATTTCCAATCTTTGACAAACTTTTTATTTGGGTATGTACTAATGACTTTAATAACTAGTTTTCTATATTGAAGGTGGAATTTACTTAATCATTTCTTCATGTTTTGTTGATTCACTCATTCGTGTCTTTACGGTCTATATAAAGCGCGCTAACTGCCTGGAAGGGGGTTAGAAGGGTGTTTGGGTTTGCCTCATTCAGTGTATAGATCCCGCGTGGACCTGATTCAAGCTTAGTAGGACTTCCCTTGAGGCAGATAGCATCAAATCGGGGGAAGTAAGAACTGCTTGTAATCCCTTATCTATAAACTACTATTAAAACATTAAACCGACCTTGTGGGACTGTATCCTTGCTGACTCAGGCCAATTGGTTGAGGGTAACGCTGCTTGGAAGGGGGCCTACCACTTTTCGCATTAATAACTTACTTAATTATCTTTCAATAATCCTACCTTGCGGGACTGTATCCCTGCTGACTCAGACCAATAGGTTGAGGATAACGCTGCCTGGAAGGGGGCCTACTACTATAACTTAAAGATAATCTCTTACAAAAACCCAAAGTGCGGAAATCATCAAATGATACATAAAAGAGGAGTTGAAACCAAGTAATTCCTTCTTATCTATTTGTTTTCCATATATTTTATTTTGATTTTCTAATTTATGTTTTATAACTTTCAAAACTTTTTATCAAAATTTGGTTAGATTAGACGTTAACGATAAGCCGGTACTAAAAGCTCTTGTGTCCTTGGACGACCTCGATATCTTGCCATCACTATACTACGTCCGCGATGGGTGCACTTGCCCTAACGTGTATAGCGTGATAGTATTATATAGTGTTTTATAAATTTAAAGCTTGATTCGCGAGTAAAAAGTGCTTAAAATATATCTAAAAATAATACACACCCGCACACACGTCACTAAGATTATCTAGATAAATCATTATTGTGTTAGCAAGGCTCGAATTGATTTGGGGTTCACAAGCATGGCCGGCCCTTAGGGTAGGCGAGAGCACCACCGGTCAGGACCCGATACTTTGAAGGACACGTTATTTTAAAAAAAATCCTACACGTAAATGTAAAATAAATAAATTAATAGGGTATACTCATACAAATACCAACATTGGCCCACTTACAAAACTATTTTTATGCTTTAGATTAGTTATTAGCCCATTATCATTATTAATGAGCCCAATGCCCAATTTCGTTAAGGACTAAGGACACGTTTTTTCGAGCTCAAACATGTTGACCAGTTCTGTTTTATATGTAATGGAAAACATGAAAACATACGTGTTATAGCAGACAGCGCAGTGGAGAATCTAGTCAGAGATGCAGTCATTGAGTTCGACATTTGTCAGGATGATCTGGTTCCTCCTTAGGGTGTAAACTAATGATGGTGATGATGAGAACCGAAAAGGGTATCGGTTGAGGAGAGGGAGGCCGAATTGATGTTATGATGATTAGGTTATTTTTCTAACCCTTTAACCTCTACATAAGTCTCCTTATATATGCACCCAAGAGGAAACCTAATTAGTTAATAAGGGTAATATGGTCCATCAACAATTACCAACTAATTATTTAATAGGTTATTATATATATTTTGATCTATATTATGTAAATGATTATAATGGCTACTAGATTAAATATTATAACATAACATATTTAATCTTACATTCTCCCACTTAGCCGAGTAATCATTTACTATGAGTATTAGATAAGCCTGATCAGGAGTTAACACTCATTTTAGCCTTAAACCAAGAAATATAGCAGAGAAATACAGCCGTTGAATCATCATGCGACTCAGGACCCCCATTAGTCATACTATAGCCTCAATTTAAAACCTAATCGTCATGATCAAAATACGCATAAGCCCTTTGTTTGATTTGTAATTTTATTTGTCTATAAGCCATTATACCGGTTGAACAAATTCTAAGAGACATACAAAATCAAACTGAGGAAATTTCATTAACATAAAACATAAGCTAGTTGACGTGTGCGCGTATATACATGTTTTTACAATGAATTTTACACACGATTCGGTTTTAAATTTATAAAAATGATTTATACTTCAACATTTAAAACACACACGAAAGGGCAAGTATACCCCGTCATATATGTAGTAAAGTATCGGCAAGAACCAAGTGTCGATCCAAGGATGTGGGCGGAGAAATAATACTAGACCTTTGTCATTAAACTACCGGTAGGAAGATAAGTGAGTGATTTTCTAAAAACTAAAATAAGCATAAACAAATATTTATAAGAACATAATAGACTCCAAATAAGAAAATAGATATATAGCTTTGCTTTATACACAACCAAAGTATATAAACTAAGTCGGTTTTGTCACTCAAAACATTTGGTCAATTCTCCATTTTCAAGACAATTAGTATCCCTTTCGGGAATCCTAACATGACAATCATTCGGAAAGCTAAAACGATAAACACACTTTAACCACCTAAGATTGTTCTTTAACGTGCAATTGATAAATGTCTATGAAAATCCCCTAAAGATAAGTTAGTCATTCGTTAAGAGTTTTCTAACCTCACTTAATCAAGGAAAGTGACACCGATAAACACAATGCAACCACCGAGACAAGCATAAACTAGATTAAATCACAACCGAGTTCATTTTACAAATCTTGCACATAAATTCACCAAGATAGCAATTTTGGCCTAAACTACTAACTAAGCTAACAATTCATGTCAAGAATTTATAACAACACCATTTAACCCGTTAAGGCCCTTACGTGAGGGAAAGCTTTCTTTATTAACAATAATTACCCCTTATTAAACCACTAACCATTTCTAGTATCATGGTGTACACATTTGAAACAAGTTAAACAAGTTCAAAGTCTTCTAATACATGATTAATTAAGCTTCTTCTTTCAAATATCTCAACTAACCACATACTAATCATCCAAGATAATTAACTATAATCAAGAAATCAACATCAATAACAAGGTTGCAAACTAATCATCAAGGATTAACATAGAAAATGCTTCAAAGTGTCATTACAAACATAATTAACATACTAATGGTTGTAATTAAGCAAGGGATACTAGTGTTTTTGCCCTTAGGCTTACAATAATACATAATCATCAACCTAAATGCTTGAAACATGAACAAAAGCATGGGAAGATTCAAGAATCAAACCATAAACAAGCACAAGATTGAGAATCTGGATAGTAACGGAGCTAAACGGCACAATGGGGCTTGAATCCGGGTGAAAGCTAATGCCTCTTAAGCCTGATAATTCGCCTGTGAAGCTCCCAAAAGTCCAGAATTGCGAAATGAATGCTGCCTTCTGTTTTTTATAGCTTTTTCAGATCGCACGGTCGGGCGACTAAAGTGCACGACCGTTCACTTTAATATCTTGTTCACCATACCGTGTGACATCAGCAAATAATGGGCCGGACTTCATATTCGCACGGTCGTTCCATTGGACGCACGAGCGTGCGTCGCCGAAAAGTGGCTGGCACGGGCATCAGAACTGTCGGTGCAATGCCGGGCTGGGGCCGATCATCGTATCCGCATGGGGTGCCACCAGAATGAACGGTCGTTCGGTTTTGAGATGGGCTTGCACTCCCGGTCGCACTGGCTGTGCAATGCCGAGGTAGGCTTGGTTGTCGGATCCGCACGTTGGTGCGATGGGTCGCACGACCGTGCAACTCGCCCAGATCAGAATCCTTCACAGAATCTTCGCAGCTTTGTCGTTTCGCCCGGAAAATCCTCGTTTTCGTCATCTTCTTGTTTGGTACGCTGTTTTAGGCCTGTAAACAAAAATATACCTGATTAAGTATCCGATTCACGGTTTTACGGCCGAAAACGCATAAAATGGGGGTAAAATGGGGGAATAAAGTATGCGTATTTTGGTGAATATCAAACCTCCCCACACTTGAACCTTGCTTGTCCTCAAGCAAGCTAAAACTAAAATGCAATAAAAGATAGGTCCTAACGAGAACAAGTATTTACAAACTATCTATTAATACAACTACAAACAGTTAGCCGGTTTTTCGAAACGCAACATCAAGTGATTCAAACCAAACAAGCACATGCAAATATGTGTATAGATAACCAAAAAGCCGTGACTTCACTTTTGATTGACTTAACATGATAATCTTCACACACCTCATAATGTTCACACACACTCGGTTTTATTTGTGAAACATACATAAAATGTGTATGTGCAAACACTCAATAATGAAACGTGTAATATCATAAGCTTGTCACAAGATCTTATCTCCACCAACTAACATGCGAAAAAGTGGAAATCAAGAGGTCTTTACGGGTTGTAACGAAAGGCTTTGGGTGAAGGGTATGGAATGGGAATTTTAAAGTGACAAAATGGTTAAAACTCGGTAGTTGTCACACCCTTTTCTACGGCGGAAGCACGAGGTGTGATCATGAAAGGTTTTCATTGCATACGATTGGTAAACATACTACATGCTCATAAAATAACTTCAAATGCCAAGCATTACATAACCAAAATCATAGATTTAGTGTTTACATCACAAGACAACATATTGTCTGAAAGTTTACATCTTTATTTAAGGATAAACATAAACGACATCCATGAGCATGAGTAAGACCGCGCGCACATCCACTAGTTACCTGAAATACATGTGAGTTTTGGAAAAACGTCAACATAATGTTGGTGTGAATTCATGCAGTTTTTGTATTGCACATTTGTGTACTTTGTATGAAAACATAGTTTGTATCTTGTATAAATCAAGTATCTTGTGTACACCACGTACTCATGTATCAATCAAGTATTCTTGTGTACACCACGTACTCGTGTATAAATCAAGTATTCTTGTGGTATGAATCTTGTATAAAAAAGGTGTTCTTGTATGTATTAGGGTTGTTAATGGGTTGCAAGGCCATTAACATGTGACACGACATAGGAAGTCACCAAACCATAGGCATTTATCAAGTTGGCATATTCTGAGACACAAAAGCACTGCTTGGTACTCGTTCTCACCAAGAGTGTGGCTGGCCGACACCCGTTAGATCTAACCTTTTGTTCTGCGGTCTAGGTATATTGTTGATTAATGGTGCTTATGGTACCCTATTCGTGACACGATTTCTCTTATCATTCCTCAAAACGCATCATACTTGGTACTCGTTCTCACCAGGAGCGCTTCTTGTTTTTGTATTCATCATACCATTTGTAAACATTGTAATATTTGTAACATGTATTTCACCCCCGAAGTTATAAAACTGAAAACAGTTAAAAGAAAAGGGGGAGCATGAACTCACAACTTTGCGTTCCTGCGTCGTAAACTTCACCGGATTTGCTTAATTAACGTCGTGACCTATACGTGTTTCCTTAACGTTAGTCACTAGACTTGTATCGCAAAAGTGCAAGTCACTATCTTTTGTATATGTTTTCTTGTGTTAAAAATAATTTATATTTTTAACTATATGACTTACTTATATTATTTTCTCAAAAATAAATATAAGTTTCTTGTATTTTGCACCCGAATTATGTATCTTGTATGTTGTATGTGTATTTTTGTGCTTTCACTTCTCAAGAATATTTAGTGTATTTTCAAGTCCTAATACACTATCACGTATGGTACATACTACGTACACTTAGCACGAAATTTGGTGATCAAATATATATATTTTTCTCATAAATATACATACTTAATATCCATTTTTATTCTTGAAGAAATCCTCATTTCTTAACACAAAAGTTTGGGAAACCTTGGTAAATGTTTTTAGATACATTTTTAGGGAATAAGTTTCTCAAAACTTATATTTTCTAAGTGTCAAAATTCTATAGAAATTTTGACAGAGTTTCCCCTAAAAATGGAGGTTTCCCATGTTTTCGAAACATGTGTTTATTTTCTTTTAAATCATCAACAAGCATCAACAACTCATTCAAGTCTTACTACAAGGCAAAATCATGTAAATCACGCTATATCATGAACTTGTTATATCCCGAAAACGCTTAGTAACTTGGTAAAGCTCTTAGTGGGCTTAGTTACCTTCCAAAGTATAATTATCTCTTTAAAAATCTCCTTCTTGTAAAAGTTTAGTGTTTACAACTTGTAAACAATTTTTACAAAATTTAACCCCTTTGAACTCTTCTTGTAAATAAAATATTCTCATACTTGTCTTATTTCTAAAAATAGCGTAAATGTTTGTAATAGTCATGATTTTCCAAAAACCGCTTCTCTAACTTGGCTTCCTTACAAAAATCCTTTGTAACTCTTGGATTTACAAGATCATCAACTTATTAGTTTAATTATATTTCATGAAAAATCATTTTTATCAAGTTCATATTTAACTAGAAGGTGGTTATTTTATGTAACACATAACCACTTTCTAATCTTGTTAAATCATATTCCCAAATATTATTTAACAAGGTCCATATGGTGATTAACATTACACAATCAAGAATCTTCATAAAATTAACAACACATTCACTACAACAACATACTATCAAGAATCTTCATAAAATTAACAACACATTCACTACAACAACATACTAGTAACATTTCATCTTCAAGTAACCTTTTATATTTAAAGCTTCATGTTCATTATTCTTGTTCTTGTTTCTTTAGTGTTATAAACATCATACTACAACTTTTAACTAAGAAACAAGATGAACAAGGGTGTAACAAGGAACTTACTACTAGCACAATGCTAGGGTGGAATCTAGTAATGACGATGATGAAGAATGATAGTGAAAGAGCAAGAAACAAAGCCCTTTGGAGCTCCACAAGTTGCAAGCTCCTTTAATCACCTTATATGCTTGAATGGGACTTGAAGCTTTGATGAAGATGGTGGTTTAATGGTGGTGATGGGGGCGGTTGTGGGGAGCCGTGAGGGAGGGAGAGAGAGTGAAGGTGTGGGTGTGAAATGATGAAGTATGGTTGTGATCTCATGAGCCATGCTTTATAAGATACTTTCACATATCTTGGTAAGTTCTACAAGTAAGCAATCTACTAAACAATTAGGATAAAATCTATCACAAGATTGGGAGTATGGTAGGGTGATTTTTGTGGGTCCTTGTGACCGAGTTCGGTTAGGGGGGGGGGTTGGTTGTAACATTTTGCAACTATTAGGTAATGGATAGTTAGTTTTCAAGTATGAACTTCCTTATGTTAGTTAGTTGCTTTTTAGTGGGTGTTAGGGTGTTCGGGGACCACGACTAGTCAAGAAATAAATGAACAATGTGTTTGGCAAAAATTTGGTGTCCCGGGTAACGTCCGGTTGTTCGGTTAAATACCGGTTCGTTAAGTGTTAAATTGCACCATTTAGTGCCTTTTATGTACCCTTTTGTAACCCTTTCAATTCTCGACACTTAGGGAAATATTCTGGGCGATAAAACGTAAATTCTGCATGATATTTATATGTTTAAAAGCTGGTTATAGCTGAATTTAATAAAATTCTGCACTTAAAGTGCGTTTCGGGTGCTTTTTAGTGCATAATTTAGCTTCCGGAGAGTCTATATATATAAACTCTTGTATGTACTCTTGGGTTTTAATGTATTCTTGTCATTGAACCTACACCTAGGCTCCAATTCTATCGTCTGACTGCTTTCTGCAGAGTTGTTGGCATATTGTGTTTTACCGGTGA
Organism: Helianthus tuberosus; assembly: GCA_030545235.1. Lineage (NCBI taxonomy): Eukaryota > Viridiplantae > Streptophyta > Magnoliopsida > Asterales > Asteraceae > Helianthus > Helianthus tuberosus. Next base: position 98,722,479 of record CM060397.1, read on the forward strand.
GTTTACTAGTATTTCTGACGCAACGCTCTCGTTAATGCAAAAAGCAATATTTTGTAGTATAAAACGTGCATGAATTCACTTGTATTGTATGTAATCAGATATTGTTGCCATTAAAGCACATAATTGTAATAATCAAGCAATAATTAAAGTGTACGGAAATTACCGGTTTCGTGCCAGTTGTCACAGTCTCCCCCCATTAAAAGAATTTCGTCCCGAAATTCAGGCTGAGCTGACTCTTGCAGGAGTCTTCTTGAACAGGTGGGGGTAATTTTCTTTGAACTGGTCTTCATGTTCCCACGTGTACTCGGGTCCGTGCTTAGAGTTCCAACGTACTTTGACAAGTTTGATGGTGCTCCTCCTGGTCTTGTTGACTTTCCAGTCAGTAACCTCAACGGGTTGTTCTGTAAATCGGAGGGCGTCATCAATTTGCACTTCATCCACCGGGATGATCATGTTTTCTTGTGTTGGACTCTTCTTGAGGTTGGATACATGAAACGTATCATGTACTCCATTAAGTTCTTTCGGTAATTCCAACTTGTATGCCACAGTACCAATTCTTTCCAAAATTCTGAATGGTCTGATGTATCATGGATTCAGCTTTCCATGTTTTCCAAATCTTACTACGCCCTTCCAAGGTGAGACTTTTAACAACACTTTGTCTCCCACCTTGAATTCTAATGGTTTTCGTCTTCGATCAGCGTAGCTCTTTTGTCGATCTCGAGCCGCCTTAATGCGCTCTCGGATCTGTATAATCTTGTCGGTTGTCTCTTGTACAAGTTCAGGACCAACCATACGTTTATCTCCAGCGTCTGCCCAACATAAGGGTGATCGGCACTTGCGGCCATACAGAGCTTCGAACGGTGCGGCTTTTATGCTTGTATCATAACTGTTATTGTAGGAAAACTCAACTAAAGGTAGATGAGTATCCCAACTGCCGCCTAGGTCCATGACACATGCGTGAAGCATATCTTCTAACGTTTGTATAGTCCGTTTGCTCTAGCCGTCTGTTTGTGGATGGAATGCCGTGCTTAGATCTAGCTGAGATCCAAAGGCTTCCTGAAAGGATTGCCAGATTCTTGAGACAAAGCGTCCGTCTCTGTCTGAAATAATTGAGATTGGCACTCCATGACGTGCCACAATTTCTTTTAAGTATATCTCAGCAAGCTTTCCAGTGCTATCCTTTTCTCGGATTGGTAGGAAATGCGCAGATTTCGTCAATCGATCAACTATCACCCATATCATATCGTGACCTTTCGGGGTCCCGGGTAATTTCGTTATAAAGTCCATCGAGATTTGCTCCCACTTCCACATGGGTATCTTTGGTTGTTGTAGTAGGCCGGACGGTTTTTGATATTCAGCCTTAACCTTAGCACAGGTTAGGCATTTTCCAACATAAATAGCAACATCGCTCTTGAGTCTCGGCCACCAATAGTATTCTTTTAAGTCTTGATACATTTTGTCCGATCCTGGGTGGATCGAGTATTTTGACTTGTGCGCTTCATCAAGGATGACTTATCGAATACCGCCATAGAGCGGAACCCAAATGCGCTTCTTAAAGTACAAGGTTCCCTTTTCGTTTGGCACAATATATTTCAATGTACCCCAGAGGCATTCGGCCTTACGGTTTTCTCCCTTGAGAGCTTATTGCTGTGCGTCACGAATGCGTGCAGAGAGGTTCGTTTGTATAGTCATTTCTAACACCCGAACCCTTAGGGTCTTAACCCTTTCTTTTCGACTTAGCGCGTATGCTACAACGTTTACTTTTCCAGGATGGTACTTAATCTCACAGTCATAGTCGTTTAGCAGCTCGACCCATCGCCGCTGTCTCAAGTTTAATTCCTTCTGATCAAATATGTGTTGTAAGCTTTTGTGATCTGTGAAGGTTGTACATCGAGTACCATATAGATAATGTCGCCAAATTTTCAAGGCGAATACCACTGCGCCCAGTTCCAAATCGTGTGTGGTATAATTCCTTTCATGTACCTTTAACTGTCTTGAAGCGTAAGCGATGACTTTTTGGCGTTGCATGAGCACGCAACCCAGACCTTGTCGTGAAGCGTCGCAGTATACCACGAAGTCTTCAGTGCCTTCGGGTAATGATAGTATCGGTGCATCGCATAACTTGTTTTTAAGTAGCTGGAAGGCTTCTTCTTGTTTGTAACCCCAGTCGTATTTCTTGTCTTTCTGTGTAAGGGTCGTTAGCGGTTGAGCTATCTTTGAGAAATTCTCAATAAACCGTCGATAATAGCCCGCTAAACCCAAAAATTGTCAGACTTCGGTTGGGGTTTTGGGGGCTTCCCAATTCTTTATTGCTTCTATCTTGGACGGGTCTACATGAATGCCCTTCTCGTTCACAACGTGACCAAGAAATTGTACTTCGCGAATCCAGAATTCGCATTTCGAGAACTTTGCATAAAGTTTCTCTTTCTTTAGTAGTTCTAGAATGGTTCTGAGGTGTTGCTCGTGTTCTTCTTTCGTTTGTGAGTAAATCAGGATATCATCGATAAATACAATCACGAATTTATCGAGATATGGTTTGCATACGCGGTTCATCAGATCCATAAAGACCGCTGGCGCATTTGTCAGCCCGAATGGCATCACAAGAAACTCGTAGTGCCCATAACGTGTTCTAAATGCAGTCTTGGGTACGCTCTCCTCTTGTATCCTTAATCGATGGTATCCAGATCGGAGGTCGATCTTGGAATAGTAGCTTGATCCATGCAACTGATCAAATAAGTCATCAATCCTCGGTAGCGGGTATCGATTCTTGATTGTGAGCTTGTTCAGTTCTCTGTAATCGATACACATCCGCAGAGTTCCATCCTTTTTCTTCACGAACAATACTGGAGCTCCCCAGGGCGAGAAGCTTGGCCTTATGAATCCTTTATCCAACAACTCCTGGAGTTGTGTAGATAATTCTTGCATTTCAGATGGTGCAAGCCGATAGGGTGCCTTGGCTACAGGAGCGGCTCCTGGAACCAAGTCTATACGGAATTCGACTTGTCGTTGCGGAGGTAGTCCTGGCAAATCTTCGGGAAAAACATCAGAGAATTCCTTCACCACAGGAATGTCTTCGAGTTTCGGCTCCTCAGCCTTCTTGTCTACAACATGTGCTAGGAAAGCAACACATCCTTTCCTTCAGCACTTCTGTGCCTTCATACAACTGATGATTCGTAGAGGCGCGTCTCGCTTTTCTCCATGCACAATGAGAGTTTCATCATTCGCTAAAGGGATGCGAATGATTTTCTCATGACAAATAACTTCAGCTTTGTTATTGGACAACCAGTCCATTCCGACCACTACATCGAAGCTACCCAATTGAATAGGTAAAAGGTCGATGCTAAATCTTCGTTCACCAAGCTCCAATGTGCAACCTCTAACAACTTCGCCCGACTCAACAAGTTTACCATTGGCTAGTTCTATGGAATAAGGAATTTCTAATCTACTAGATTTTATTCCAAGCATGCGTTTAAATTCCACAGACATGAAGCTATAATCGGCGCCAGTGTCAAATAATATAGATGCAAAGTGATGGTTAACGAGAAACGTACCGGTGACCACATTAGGGTCCTCGCGTGCGTTCTTTGCTCCAATCACAAATGCTCGTGCCTGAGCATCGTTTCCCTTTAGGCAGTCTTTTATGAAATGATCATTGCTTCCACAACTGAAGCATCCTCGGTTCTTCCCATTTCCATTACCATTCCTGTTGCCCGTACCATTTCCATTTCCACCATTGTTTCCAGTTCCAGCACCGTTGCGGTTTCCGTTCCCGTTCTTTCCTTTACCCCAACAGTCTTCTGTTTGATGACCCAATCTACCACATTTGTCGCACCTTGGAACGCGACAAGCTCCTTCATGATGATACTTACATTTTTGGCATTTAGGCAGGGTGCCTTGGTATCCTTTGGCTGCAGTATCATTTGCCGCTGCAAAGGTTCTTGCCTCCTTAGATGGGTTAGTGTCACGCTTCTTGTTGTATGAAACTTTGTTGTTGCTGCGGGTTGCTTGATTCAGATTCGAATGCTTTCTCTTCTTGTCACCGGACGACTCAGCATGCGTCTCGGTCTTTTCTGTTGGGTTCAACGATAACTTCTTCATACGAACACAATCTTTAGTAAGGCTGACAGCCAGAGTTACAGCCTCAGTGATTGTTTGAGGTTTAGCCGAAGTTACCATGCCGGGAATTCTGAGGCCAATCCCCAAATGTAGCGTTCAACGCGCTTAAATTCAGGAGTTACCATGTAGGGAATCACCCTAGACAGATCATGGAACCTTCGAGTATAACCAGTAATATCAGCACCTTCCATGGTTAAGTGCCAGAATTCAGTCTCCAACCTTTGGAGTTCAGCACGAGAGCAATACTTCTCTCTCATTCTTTCCTTCAGTTCATCCCAAGTTAGGCCATAAGCGGCATCATCACCCAAGGTTTGGACTTGCAAGTTCCACCAAGTCAAAGCTTCATCGACAAACAATCCAGTAGCAAAAGTGACTTGCTGATCCGCGGTACACTTGCTCATACGGATAGTGGCTTCAGTTTTCTCCATCCAGCGTACAAACACTACTACACCTCCTGTGCCGTCGTAGTTCATTGGTTTGCAGTCGAGAAACTATTTGAAAGTGCAGCCCTGAGCTGCGTTGCCTCCAGATGAATCTCTATTCCCATTGCGTCTTGCATTGCTTGGTCCTCCACTGTCTTGGGTACGGTTCGCCTCGTACTGGGCGATAGCTGCGGTGATCCTTTCCTCCAGTAGAGCGTTCAGCTCTTCAGCAGTCTTTGGCAGTGGGGGAGGAGGAGGTTGATCAGAATCTCGATTGTTCACAATTCTCCTAGATGCCATGTTCTGAAAGAACACCACACAATAGGTTTAGGCATTTGTTTGACATCGTCACACTGGACTGTAGTTGTATATATATACACAGGTATATAACACATAAGTGACATCAAACAATTATTACTCTACCAGAGTATTTAATAGGCTGGTGTTCACGTTTGACCTTTTCGTGCACTGAGGGAATCTATACGTGACAAGACTTGCTGTGATTTCTGTGCACTGAATTCCATAATTATGTATGCATCCATAATTACGTAACTCCTTGCATAGTCTGCACAGTTCGTTTCATCCTCGTATCTCTTCCTTCAGATAAATCACTGCTTTCGGGTAAAGTCACGTATACCTATGACATTCTATTTCTAGTATATGTATATGTCAATTATTTCGCATAATTGCAAGTAATTCTTAATCATAGACAAGTGCTACCCCTGTGCACCCTAAGCCTCGTAGTGTCTTTTCTTGACTCTTTGTAAATAGTTTCAGGTAGTGGATGTCGCAGAAAGTTTTATGCAATGAAAACTCTTTGGAAAATTGTTTTCGTGAAAGGATCCTAGAGATTGTAGACTAGACTCGAGAAGGAATCCTGGTTCACTACAATCGCGGCTCTGATACCAATCTGTCACACCCCTTTCTGCGGCGGAAACACGAGGTGTGATCATGAAAGGTTTTCATTGCATACGATTGGTAAACATACTACATGCTCATAAAATAACTTCAAATGCCAAGCATTACATAACCAAAATCATAAATTTAGTGTTTACATCACAAGATAGCATATTGTCTGAAAGTTATATCTTTATTTAAGGATAAACATAAAAGATATCCATGAGCATGAGTAAGACCGCGCGCACATCCACTAGTTACCTGAAATACATGTGAGTTTTGGAAAAACGTCAACATAATGTTGGTGTGAATTCATGCAGTTTTTGTATTGCACATTTGTATACTTTGTATGAAAACATAGTTTGTATCTTGTATAAATCAAGTATCTTGTGTACACCACGTACTCATGTATCAATCAAGTATTCTTGTGTACACCACGTACTCATGTATAAATCAAGTATTCTTGTGGTATGAATCTAGTATAAATAAGGTGTTCTTGTATGTATTAGGGTTGTTAATGGGTTGCAAGGCCATTAACATGTGACACGACATAGGAAGTCACCAAACCATAGGCATTTATCAAGTTGGCATATTCTGAGACACAAAAGCACTGCTTGGTACTCGTTCTCACCAAGAGTGTGACTGGCCGACACCCGTTAGATCTAACCTTTTGTTCTGCGGTCTAGGTATATTGTTGATTAATGGTGCTTATGGTACCCTATTCGTGACACGATTTCTCTTATCATTCCTCAAAACGCTTCATACTTGGTACTCGTTCTCACTAGGAGCGCTTCTTGTTTTTGTATTCATCATACCATTTGTAAACATTGTAATATTTGTAACATGTATTTCACCCCCGAAGTTATAAAACTGAAAACAGTTAAAAGAAAAGGGGGAGCATGAACTCACAACTTTGCGTTCCTGCGTCGTAAACTTCACCGGATTTGCTTAATTAACGTCATGACCTATACGTGTTTCCTTAACGTTAGTCACTAGACTTGTATCACACAAGTGCAAGTCACTATCTTTTGTATATGTTTTCTTGTGTTAAAAATAATTTATATTTTTAACTATGTGACTTACTTATATTATTTTCTCAAAAATAAATATAAGTTTCTTGTATTTTGCACCCGAATTATGTATCTTGTATGTTGTATGTGTATTTTTGTGCTTTCACTTCTCAAGAATATTTAGTGTATTTTCAAGTCCTAATACACTATCACGTATGGTACATACTACGTACACTTAGCACGAAATTTGGTGATCAAATATATATATTTTTCTCATAAATATACATACTTAATATCCATTTTTATTCTTGAAGAAATCCTCATTTCTTAACACAAAAGTTTGGGAAACCTTGGTAAATGTTTTTAGATACATTTTTAGGGAATAAGTTTCTCAAAGCTTATATTTTTCTAAGTGTCAAAATTCTATAGAAATTTTGACAGAGTTTCCCCTAAAAATGGAGGTTTCCCATGTTTTCGAAACATGTGTTTATTTTCTTTTAAATCATCAACAAGCATCAACAACTCATTCAAGTCTTACTACAAGGCAAAATCATGTAAATCACGCTATATCATGAACTTGTTATATCCCGAAAACGCTTAGTAACTTGGTAAAGCTCTTAGTGGGCTTAGTTACCTTCCAAAGTATAATTATCTCTTTAAAAATCTCCTTCTTGTAAAAGTTTAGTGTTTACAACTTGTAAACAATTTTTACAAAATTTAACCCCTTTGAACTCTTCTTGTAAATAAAATATTCTCATACTTGTCTTATTTCTAAAAATAGCGTAAATGTTTGTAATAGTCATGATTTTCCAAAAACCGCTTCTCTAACTTGGCTTCCTTACAAAAATCCTTTGTAACTCTTGGATTTACAAGATCATCAACTTACTAGTTTAATTATATTTCATGAAAAATCATTTTTATCAAGTTCATATTTAACTAGAAGGTGGTTATTTTATGTAACACATAACCACTTTCTAATCTTGTTAAATCATATTCCCAAATATTATTTAACAAGGTCCATATGGTGATTAACATCACACAATCAAGAATCATCATAAAATTAACAACACATTCACTACAACAACATACTAGTAACATTTCATCTTCAAGTAACCTTTTATATTTAAAGCTTCATGTTCATTATTCTTGTTCTTGTTTCTTTAGTGTTATAACCATCATACTACAACTTTTAACTAAGAAACAAGATGAACAAGGGTGTAACAAGGAACTTACTACTAGCACAAGGCTAGGGTGGAATCTAGTAATGAGGATGATGAAGAATGATAGTGAAAGAGCAAGAAACAAAGCCCTTTGGAGCTCCACAAGTTGCAAGCTCCTTTAATCACCTTATATGCTTGAATGGGACTTGAAGCTTTGATGAAGATGGTGGTTTAATGGTGGTGATGGGGGCGGTTGTGGGGAGCCATGAGGGAGGGAGAGAGAGTGAAGGTGTGGGTGTGAAATGATGAAGTATGGTTGTGATCTCATGAGCCATGCTTTATAAGATACTTTCACATATCTTGGTAAGTTCTACAACTAAGCAATCTACTAAACAATTAGGATAAAATCTATCACAAGATTGGGAGTATGGTAGGGTGATTTTTGTGGGTCCTTGTGACCGAGTTCGGTTAGGGGAGGGGGGGGGGTTGGTTGTAACATTTTGCAACTATTAGGTAATGGATAGTTAGTTTTCAAGTATGAACTTCCTTATGTTAGTTAGTTGCTTTTTAGTGGGTGTTAGGGTGTTCGGGGACCACGACTAGTCAAGAAATAAATGAACAATGTGTTTGGCAAAAATTTGGTGTCCTAGGTAACGTCCGGTTGTTCGGTTAAATACCGGTTAGTTAAGTGTTAAATTGCACCATTTAGTGCCTTTTATGTACCCTTTTGTAACCCTTTCAATTCTCGACACTTAGGGAAATATTCTGGACGATAAAACGTAAATTCTGCATGATATTTATATGTTTAAAAGCTGGTTATAGCTGAATTTAATAAAATTCTGCACTTAAAGTGCGTTTCGGGTGCTTTTTAGTGCATAATTTAGCTTCCGGAAAGTCTATATATATATATATAAACCCTTGTATTTACTCTTGGGTTTTAATGTATTCTTGTCATTGAACCTACACCTAGGCTCCAATTCTATCGTCTGACTGCTTTCTGCAGAGTTGTTGGCATATTGTGTTTTACCGGTGAGTTTTCTAGTATTTCTGACGCAACGCTGTCGTTAATGCATAA